>JAPXFQ010002861.1:0-229011 GCA_028564705.1 Apricaphanius iberus
TATTCAGAGTATTTTTATTTTTCCAGTTCAAGAGGATATTTTTCTTAGCGATGCATAAGGCGATGTAAAATAATTGCATAGACTTTGTATCCATGGTAACTTCATCTACATTTCCCAGCAAGCAAACTGTGGGAGCAGGTGTGATATTACATTTCAGACACTTTGATAGATCTTCACATATCTGGTACCAATATTTCTTAACAGGTGGGCAGAACCAAAGAGCATGAATATAATTGTCTGGTAGATTGCTTGTACATTGTAAACAGGTATCAGACGGCGTATAACCCATCTTGAACATCCGTTGCCCTGTATAATGCACTCTATGAAGGATTTTATATTGTATTAATCGTAGATTAGGATTTTTAAGAAATTTAAAGGTTCTTAATGAAATTTGAGACCAGAGGTTTTGGTCTATTGAGATGGACAAGTCCATCTCCCATTTTGAAATAGGAAGGGCTATTGATTCATCTATTCTATTTAATGTTTTGTATATTTTAGATAGCAGTTTGGGAGGGTTAAGATTAAGGAAGTCTAAAACTTTTCCTGGAATTTGTAAATCAACTGTATTGAGCCTAAATTTATTTTTTATAATTGATTTAATTTGTTGGTATTCTAAGAATTTATTCTTGTTAATTCCGAATTGTGTAACCAATGTATTAAATTGGATAAAGTCTGTTCCATCAAATATATGCTCCAGGTATTCAATTCCTTTACAACTCCAGCCTGGAAAGTTGATCATGCATTTTTTTTGTAAGATATCCGGGTTATTCCAGATGGGTGTACGCCTGCATGGGACTAGTGAGGTCTTTGTCATTTTAAGAAATTCCCACCAAGCTGTCAGAGAGGAGCTGATATTAATACTTTTGAAACATTCATTTTGTTTTATATTTGAGCTAACAAAAGGTAGATCTGAAAGTTTTATCTTATTGCATAGTGTCTGTTCTACATCTACCCAGCACTCATCGATATAACTGTGTTTTACCCATCTTGATGTGTATTGGAGTCTGTTGGCTAAGAAATAATGACGAAAGTTTGGTAGGTCTAGACCTCCTTTATCTTTGGACTTCTGTAGTGTTTTTAAGCTGATACGTGGGGGTTTATCTTTCCAAAGAAATTTAGAAACAGAAGAGTCCAGAGATCTAAACCAATCAGGTGATGGTTTGCTTGGGATCATTGAGAATAAATAATTGATTCTAGGCAAAACCATCATTTTTATTGTAGCTACCCTTCCAATAAGTGATATTGGAAGGGATTTCCATCTTGCCAGATCATCTTCCACTTTTTTTAAAAGTGGGACGTAGTTTAGCTTAGATAAGTCTGCCAGTCTTGGTGAGATATGGATACCTAGATATGTAATATTTCCCGACCGGAGCTGTAAAGCAACAGGACTCTGGTAAGAACAGTTGATTGGAAGGACTGTAGATTTTAACCAATTTATGGAATAGTCTGAAACTCTTGAGTAAGATTTTATTAACTCAATTACCTGATACAAGGAAATTTGTGAATGCTGTAGAAATAGTAGTACATCATCTGCGTATAAACTGATTTTATGTTCTATTTTGTTGCATTGTATACCTTTAACATTATTATTTTGCCTGATTGCTGCTGCTAATGGTTCAATAAAAATAGCAAAGAGGGAGGGAGAAAGTGGACATCCCTGCCTGGTACCTCTCTGAAGAAAGAACCTTGATGATGTTTGATTATTGGTCCTAATACATGCTGTTGGTGAGCTGTATAATATTTTTAACCAGTTTACAAAAGAATCCGAAGAAGAAATCCGAATTTATTTAAGGCTGCAAATAAAAATTTCCAGTTAACTCTATCAAATGCTTTTTCTGCATCTAAAGATAATATATTGGTTTGGACGTTTTTACAGTGGGAATAATCTATTAAATCTATTAATCTACGTGAATTTGTTGAAGAGAGCCTACCTTTTATAAAACCTGTTTGATCAGGGTGGATTATTAGAGGTGTTATTTTCTCTATCCTTCTTGCAAGAGCTTTGCAAATTATTTTCAGATCCACATTGATAAGAGAAATGGGACGATAACTGGTAGGAGACATAGGGTCTTTTCCTGGTTTTAATAGAAGATTGATGTAGGCAGAGTTCATGTTTGGTGGTATTTGGTGGTACACCACAAAGCTTTGATAAGAGCCAGAAGTAAAGGCTGGAACCTGCTGGATCCGTCCTTCACAGAGAAAGGGTTAGAGGTAGGGTGGCATACAGAGAAATGTGAAAACTCAACGGAGATGCTGCTGCTGGCAAACGGAGCTGCAGGAGCTGGAGGTCAGGAAAAGTGGCTCAAATTAGCAAAGAAGCAGGAAGAAAAGATGTCAAAAAGGTGACAAAAACAGACAATCTGAGAAAAACCCGACGGCAGAGAGGAGGAGAACAAAAGTCCAGAGCTGAAAATGAAGCCAGGCGAGAAAAGCCCAGACGAGGACGGAGAAAGTGGAGAAGGTGTTGCTTGTGAAAAACCGGCCAGAAGTTCCTCAAAAAGCCATTAGTGACGGAACAGAACATCAGAAACGAGTTTTCTTTAAGAGGCGGCCCAGGCAGTGAGCCCAGCCGGCTTCCATCTGACCAGAACCTACCGTTAAAACGGCAGCGTTCCCCCTCCTGGTATTTCACAGCACCGCAGTGTGTGTGTGTGTCTGCAGAACAGGTGTGAGGCGAACCAAGGAGAGAAAAGCCCCTCCACCCCAATTAGATGGAAATGAGGTTCTTGAGAGGCTTCCTGTGATGGGACTGACTGGCCCGGGGTAAACTGTGCTTCTCTCATTAACCTTTCCAAATGTCCCGTTTATAGCGGTGAGGAACGTACGGCCGGCGCTGAGCGGGTCTGAGCGGTGCGGTTCCGACAGCCGGACTGGATCACTCAGAGGTAAGAAGGAGGAAGTCAAATCGGGAAGAACTTTAGTCATTTCAGAGGGTCGCTGATGGAGCCAGACGTCTCCTTCTCGCCTGGCTTCCTTTTCCCTAAAACAAACACGCGGCCGAGGCTCTTCTCACGGATTCCGGTTTCCTTCAACTTCTGTCACGACACTTAAAAGCGGCTTTCAGCGACCTTCACAGGTCGGCCTGAATTAGCGAAGACGTCTTCAGAGGCGTCAAAACGAGCCGCAGGCCTGGACTGCAGTTCAATCTCTTATTCCGCTTATTTCTACGGCGCCGACTCATAACAGACGTCAGCTAGAAGAAAAGTAATTTCAGTGCAATCATCAAAACATCCCAATCAGTCCCTTTGCTGCTATTTTCAGAACCACAAAGCGGTTATCACCAGTAACACAGGCTGTCTAAGGTTTTCAAACTTTGCGTTATGCGTTCACATCTATAAAGAAATCTCACGCAATCATTGGTTCCCCAAACATATTTACTGTGAAATACCAATAAAACATATCTATAGATCATCCACACACCCATAGTTACAATCAGTAAATATTCTATGATTCAAGTTTCATTATGGTAATACATGTACAGTAAATACATCTCTGTAAAAGTACGGCAGGAGTAGAGAGAATACTACAGACACAGTGCGATTATTAAACAAGGTTTGTAATATATTGATACCAAACACTAGAGTATAATCACAGCATAAGTTTATTTAAATCAAAGCAAAAATATAATCAGCTATTATATACGGTGTGATCAAATATTAGGCTACAACCAAGAATATCGTAGTCTAATTGGTCTAAGTTCAACGCCATTTGGTGACAATGAATCTTGTTACTGTATCTTTAAACATTTCCATACAGCTACACATTAAGAGTAATACAACGGTTAGTTATCATTTTCAGATCATTGTAAGGAAATGAAAACACTCATTTGAAATGTAATGTGTGAATTGCCTTTTGAAATAGTAGTACTTTATTGTTGTGTCATATTGAACAGTTCGAACATTCTGGAGTTTAAAAAAAAAAATTCACATTTTATTCTTTGGTTGTGAGTTTTTGTGTCTAGAGTTGTGAAAAATGACATCAAGGTTCTTAAAATAGTCGTAAAGTGATTGTAAAAAACTGTTATTTAGGAATCTTAGCAGATTACGTCGAGTCGTTGTTACGGCTGGGTGTCGATTCAAACGTCAAAAATCGAATCTATTAAAACGTTTCGATCCACTTAAATCTGATATGGATCAGCGCTATGAAAAACGCATTTTTAACCGTTATCTTTTTTATATACCTGTACTTCCTTGACTGGGTAACAGTTCAGCGGGGGAAACTGGATTTCAGACACGTTATCTGGACATTTCCTTCCTATTTTAGCTGTAAAAAGGGCCAATTATTCTAGAAAAAATTGAATTTTAAAATTGCGGATTTATTTGATTTCTTTCTAAGAATCGATTCAGAATCAATTTTTGTCAGCAATGCCTCATCCTGAGCAAGCATGTAGCGACAGTGGAGGGGAAAAACTCCCCATTAACAGGAAGAAACTTTGATGTTTCAGTCTGTGGGATGACTTAAAATGCATCTTTATGTCTCCCAGCATTTAAAAAGAAAGGGGGGGGGGTAACTTCTTAACTTCTAGAACTGCGCTGCCCCATGTGGCTGCATGTTAGAGTGGTTTTCTTGGCGATTTTATTTCTGTTTTTATGCGCTGTGAAGTTGAAAGGATTATTTCTATTAGATGTTTTACTTTTGTAACATTTTGTATGATGCTTAATCATGGAAACAAGCTGGTTAATGAGTTGAGAAGGACGCGCAGTGGATGCAGAGCAGGAGCAAAAAGGAGAGTCTGTTCCAAAACCAATACATCAATACATCAATCATTTGATGTATTGAATCGATTCCTGTTGCCCCACCTGATTAAGAACACTAGAACCTATCAGGACCCCTGCAGTTTGCTTATCGTGGTGAAGTTGGAGACACGAGCATCCATTCGCTTCACGTTCATCTGGACAAAGCAGGCAGCGCTGTCATGGTCATGTTCTTTGATTTCTCCATTTAACACAATTCAGCCTGATTTGCTTTGTCAGAAACTCCTGAAGACATAAGGTTAGGCATCAACAATCAGCTGGATCAATGACTACCTGACAAACAGACCACAGTTTGTGAGACTGAAGGATAGTGTGTCAAACCAGCTGGTCAGGAGCACCACAGGGTACCGTACTCGCACCATTTCTTTTCACTTTTAAATGTGAATAAAACAAAGGAGATGATTGTTAAAGAAACAGGGATAAGTCAAAGACTGTCTCCATCCTGGCAGAAGAAGTGGAGGTGGTTAAGGAGGATAAATACCTCAGAGTTCAAACTGGACTGGAGAATCAACAGCGAAGCGTCTACAAGAAGGGACGGAGCGGACTGGACTTCTGGAGGAAGCTTATGTCCTCCAAGGTGCAGAGCTACTGCTGCTCCTACTAAAGATGTGTACAATACCGTACTGCATTGCACACCTTTTTAAGTTAAAGAGGACTATTTGTTCGATTGAAAAAAACTTTATTGTATTTGCACATTTACAGTCCTCGTATCTAATATCCTAATGTTTTAAGTACGTAAGGAAGACTCATTATTTGTTCCAATTGTTTTTTTTTCAGTTAGTGTTTCCACATTTTACAGGGTCCTAGAACTATTTCATACAGTTTTTAGGGTAAAAAGAAAGCCAATTTCTGTGAAGTGAAGCGGACCAAGTTTCTTTTAAAGAAAGATTTTGAAGTCAACCGGAAAAAAGTCCCGTTACTGAGAATTTTTCCAGTACAATAAAAATGTAAGTGTTTGTCCGTGTATTCCATGGAGGGGAAGAGTTACACAGCGGATTTGGGTGGGAGTTGCGCTAAAGGGGGGGCTTGCTGTTCCACAGGGGCGTTCCTTATTTTTTGTACTGGGAGTTGGGAACCCGAGTAATAAGTTAGCATGAGTAATAAGTTGCTTAGGAACACCAGGAAGCCAAAGTGTTCCCCCACATGAGACTTAAACACCATAAGCGGACATTAAAGTTCCTGTTAGAAGAGTCTGTGGTCACAAGTTCTGATGCAGGAGGCTGGATTTGTTCACAGAGTCGAATTGTTGCTGGCTAAAGTGCAACAAAGTTATGCTTCCGTGTACAGTATCAAGTTTTGTGCAGATACGGATATTTGTGCTGTTAAACCCCCAGTCTGCTGTGTTCATCACTGGTTGTTCACAAATATTCAGAATGATATGGTATACATATTTCCTTATATTTTAAGTTTTAATAGAGAGAAATTCAGATCAGGATTTTACTGAAAAAATGAATTAATCCTGACATATTTTTGCCGTTTGATGGACTGAGGACCTGTCCAGGGTGGACCCCGTGTCTCGGTCCATGACTGCTAGAGAAAGGTTGTCTCTCTTTACTCATCATATGATTTAATGTTCTTCTTTTCATGTTTTATGGCTGATTTGTTCTGTATTTTAAGCATAAAACACGGCAGCAATGAACTGAGCCTGGTTCTGCTGGAGGTTTCTTCCTGTTAAAAGGGAGTTTTTCCTTCCCACTGTCGCTTCATGCTTGCTCAGTATGAGGGATTGCTGAGAATTACACAACGCAATCTTCTGTGGTTCTGTAATGTCTACACATTGTATTGTAATAACTCTTTTTGTAAAGTGCCTTGAGATGACATCTGTTGTGAAATGGCGCTATATAAATAAACTGAATTGAATTGAATTGAATCGGCTTCACGTGTAACGGACGGATGAAACACTCCGAAAGAGAAACCAGAATGACTCAAAGACAAAACTGGTTAGACCCAGAAGAACATGGAGGAAACGTCTCACACCATCACCAGAAAGCTGATCCATCGCTTCACTCCAGACACAGAAAAAGACGTTTCTTCAGCTTTTATGGAAACTTTCTCCGTGTTTGTTTTTCCTTTCGATCGACCCTCATCTGTATGTTTTTTCCCCTAAACGATGCATACCAGTCTGACCAGTCTGGACCAGTTCCATAGTTATATATATATATATATATATATATATATATATATATATATATAATATATATATATATATATATATATATAATATATATATATAATATATATATATATATATATATATATATATATATATATCCTGCTGCCAGAAAACTATTTAAACACACATTCCTCACATTTATTCACATGTTCAGCTTAACATGTTTGATGGTAGTCGGAAAATCTTGTTTAAAATCAAATTATTGGCCAAGCTAAGTTATTGTAAATGAAAAATATAAATTGTTGCTGTAAATTATACCTGATCAATCAGCGGTTTGGATGTCCAAATTCTCCTAATCTCAAACCCAAATCTCTGCATGGAGCAATAACGCTGATCTGCTTTAAAAAGTTTCCCCATCTGCCCCAACCTTTTCCAACCCAGAACTCCTCCATAATAATGCTCCCCATGTCTGCAGAGAGAAATAAAGATGAAACACAGAGCTGGATAAATCAGGGAAGCTTAAACGCTCCTGGAGCAGGCAGAGGAACTACCACCTCTAATTATTTGTTTTTACTGGGGTGTAAATGTGTGTGTGAAGGCAGCAGAGGTACGGGCCGAACTGTTAACACTCACACGTAAGAGCAGAAAGAAAAACGATCAGGCAAAGGCGCTCCAACCTGCAGGAACTCGAGAATACACAAACAAATGCAAATAAAGCAAAAGTGCAGCCGTGCATGCTAATCATGCATTCATAAGCAGCCGCAGCCGCCGCCCAGCTCAGACCCCACAGCCCCCTGATTGTGTTTGTTGTCTCAGGGTTGGGTCTGCTGGTGATCCCCTGCAGGGCTTCAGCCGCTGCGTTATCACCGATAATCACTTCCATACCGCCATGAGGGAGGTGTGTGTGTGTGTGTGTGTGTGTGTGTGAGGGTAACAGCACGTCTGAGGTGTAAAAAAAGCTTTTCAAGGCAATGACTGAGGATCCGCTTTACACTGAAAAACCAGAACCCAGCTCCAACCTACACATGAATTAAGTTTATCCAAGTTATTTGATCACGAATGCTCAACTGAACAACTTCATAAACTGACTAATTCAGTTATTTACCATTAATTTTAAGCAGTTTATTTAAGTTGGATCAGCTGTCGACTTTGTTGAGTGTGGAAAGTTAAACTGATGCAGATAAAGTTAATCAGGTTTGATTTTTAACAGCCTCATCACCATACGGGGTTGTTAAGTACTAATACTGTCTGTACTCAAGTCAAAGTATAACGGATCAGGTAAGAGTAAAACAAGTATTACACACAACTGGGGATGTAATCGGATGGAAAAGAAAATCACATTTTATGTGCAAATTCTGTTATTTATAAAGACCGGAACAAAAGAAACATAGAAATAAACAACATGGTTACAAATCCACAAATTCGGGCTGAAAAAACACTTTGCTTTTGATAGGACCCTTTAAAACTTAAAAGAGGTCAGAGTTCAGCAAAACTTCTACTTATAAGTAGAAAATGTGACGCAATAAAAGTTACACCAGTAAATGGCAGCTCATATTGGATGTTTATGTTG
Source organism: Apricaphanius iberus (assembly GCA_028564705.1). Lineage (NCBI taxonomy): Eukaryota > Metazoa > Chordata > Actinopteri > Cyprinodontiformes > Aphaniidae > Apricaphanius > Apricaphanius iberus. The sequence goes on from JAPXFQ010002861.1 coordinate 8,438, forward strand.
AAGCTTATCTTAGTAAGAATCCTCATGAATCTGATTTAAAACTTCAGACTCGCAGGAAGGTCAGAGGTGAAACTCTCCAAAACCTCATTTATTTTGAAATGTCATTTCAAGTGGTTCCACATAACTGTTAAGATTCCTGCTTACAGTGGAACCAGTTGACACAACATTTTTACATAAATCTGAATTGTCCAGCTGCAGATGGACGGATCAGGCCTTTCCTAATCATGACCGGTTTTTATTTCTGTGCTTTGTTAAGAACACAGTTATGCATCAGAGCAAACATTTTTCATATTTATCTGGACTGTCTTAAACCTAAAAGCAGCGGAAGACGCTGACGCATCTTTTAAACGTGATTGTGGAGGAAAACGTTTGTTTCTGGGCCGCTCTGGGTCAAACGGGTCTTACTCACAGGCGCTCCGCGCTCCGAGGGATTCCTTTGGGTACCGTCTTCAGACCCAGACCCTGGCAGTCCACATGCGAACCGGAGCAGCTGCACTTGTGTGGGCATCCTTCCACCGAGGCTGCGCACACAGACACGGCGAAAAGCAGAGCCCAAAGCCGGCTGAGCCCGGCGCGCTTAATCTCCAACCCGGTTCCGGACATATCCGACAGGCTGGTACCTCCAAGCGGGGCTGGTTCGAGATCCGACGCCGAGGAAGGGAAGTAGGATCCCGTGCCGTGGTCGAAGAGGACGGGTCGGTTCGGTTTTGTTTGCCTGGAGCAAACTTTCTCCGGTGGGTGTGATTTCGGAAGTTTCTCCGTTTTACAAAAAAAACACCAAACTGCGCGTAAAAGCTCTCCAAAACGCTCCCCGCTCAACAAGTTACCAGAATCCCGTTTGGACCCGACCCGGAGGAGATGTTCTGCTGGGCTGTGACCTCCTTCCACAGAACATCCCAGCGCGGCTTCAGGAAAAGTTTGAGGAGCGCAGCAGAGTGGCTCCTGCGTCCTGATCGGAGCATGTGGGTTCCCACCTCCCTCCTGATGTCACCAGAACACGCAGTGAGAGAGAGAGAGAGATATTCTTCCGAACTTTCACTCGCTCAGGAAGCCGAACCGGAGCACAACTCGGCTCCCAGCCCGCAGCAGCAGCAGCAACCGCTTTTCTGTTTCCTCTGCGGCCCATTCATCATGCGCTGCTTGGGAGTTATTCCTGATTTGACCCAAATCTCCAAAAGCTTCCTCCAAATACAGCCGAACCAGCTCGGTTCCGAAAAGTTACTTGAAAACCTCCAAAAAACTCATTCAGTTCATCTTTTATTCACTTTTTCTACTGATTATTTTAGTTTTATTAGATATACGTGTCTGAATGTAAATTTATTTGACCAGAATTGAAGCCAAACCTCTTCCTCGGGGCTTTATTGTTGCATCAGCCTGAAGGAGAAGGCTGCAGAGCATTTCACACCCTGATAAAATCACGCACAGATTCTCATGTGGTCACTGTGGAAGAGAACACACTCATCCAGACACAAACGTTTCCATAACTCATCTTCCCACACCAGGACCACCACTGTCGATCCAAGCTCTCACTCTGTCACATCTGCAGCTCCCAAAGTTACTGCGGCTGCAGATGTGCTGCTGCCCTCTATCGGTGGAGCATGGCGCAAGCTGGGAGGTGAGCCAGTCTCCTCTGTTAGTTTTGAAGGGGAAGATTGTTTTTTTCTTCAATTAGGACCTTATTTCTAGCCTGCATTACGTTCATTTACCCACCCAGACAAGTTTTGTGTGACTTGGAGTCCTTCAGGAGAAGTTTAGATCTATTGGTGATCAGCGTATTTCCATAATGAGGGGAGTTATTCGGGCAGGCGAAGGCAAGCCTCTAAATAAGGAATTCTGCCACTAAACTCCTTCATTTCACAAATGTTTGGTTATGAATCACTAGCTCTATTCCTCTGGGAATTCAGAGCGTCTCAGAGATCCTGAACCAGTCCAGCAGATATGCAAGGCTCATCCAGTGTTGTGGTGATTGGTAAGTAATTCTATGCTTAGTTACCATTGACTGTACACTCACCTGAAGGATTATTAGGAACACCTGTTCCATTTCTCCTCAATGCAATTATCTAATCAACCAATCACATGGCAGTAGGGGCGTGGTCCTGGTTAAGACAATCTCCTGAACTCCAAACTAAATGTCAGAATGGGAAAGAAAAGGTGATTTAAGCTATTCTGAGCGTGGCATGGTTGTTGGTGCCAGACGGGCCGGTCTGAGTGTTTCACAGTCTGCTCAGTTACTGGGATTTTCACCCACAACCATTTCTAAGGTTTACAAAGAACGGTGTGAAAAGGGAAAAACATCCAGTATGCGGCAGTCCTGTGGGCGAAAATGCCTCTTTGATGCGAGAGGTCAGAGGTGAATGGGCCAACGGATTCAAGCTGATAGAAGAGCAACTTTGACTGAAATAAGCACTCGTTACAACCAAGGAATGCAGCAAAGCATTTGATGGGCGGATGGGCTACAACAGCAGAAGACCCCACCGGGTACAGCTCATCTCCTCTACAAATAGGAAAAACAGGCTACAGTTTGCATAAGATCACCAAAACTGGACAGCTGACGACGGGAAAAATGTTGCCTGGTCTGATGAGTCTCTATTTCTGTTGAGACATTCAGAATTTGGCGTAACCAGAATGAGAACATGGATCCATCATGCCTTGTTACCACTGTGCAGGCTGCTGGTGGTGACATGGTGTGGGGGATGTTTCCTTGGCACACTTTAGGCCCCTTAGTGCCAATTGGATAGCGTTTAAATGCCACGGGCTGCCTGAACATTATTTCTGACCATCTCCATCCTTTCATGACCACCATGTACCCATCCTCTGATGGCTCCTTCCAGCAGGATAAATGCACCATGTCATAAAGCTCCAATCATTTCTAATTGGTTCCTTGAACATGACGATGAGTTCTCTGTACTACAACGGCCCCCACAGTCACCAGATCTCAACCCGATAGAGAACCTTTGGGATGTGGTGGAACGGGAGCTTCGTGCCCTGAATGTGCATCCCACAAATCTCCATCAACTGCAAGATGCTATCCTAAAATATGGGCCAACATTTCTAAGGATGCTTTCAGCACCTTGTTGGATCATTGCCACGTAGAATTAAGGCGACTCTGAAGGTGAAATGGGGTCAAACAACGGTATTAGTGAGGTGTTTCTAATAATCCCTCAGGTGAGCGTATGTATTAATATAAATTAATTACAAATATTTGCATTCACTCAGCATTTTGTTAGTGATATCCTACTGTACTAAACAAAGATACAACATTCTATCTCTCTGGACAGTAAACAAGACGCTCCAGTTAGCTTGACCTCATGTTGGAGAGTCCGGTTTTAGAGCACACAGAGCCTGGCTGTAATTATGGAGCGTTTGACACTAATGCTGCGTTTCCACCGCCCCAAACATCGGCGTCATTTGCGGCAAGATTACATGTAAAGTCTATGGTCCAGTCCGTCAGAGTCTCTGAGGTACGTTGTGTGCGTTGGCTCCGTCACCTTTTCAAGTGTTACTTGCGTTTCAAGCGGCAACGTAGCAAACGCAAGCAACGCAGAAGTTCAGCTAGCTACATTTTTTACGCACTTGATGCAGTGCGCCAACCAATCAGATCGTCTCACTGTATCGACGTCTTGCCAATCGCGATCCGTTAAAACATCCGGCAGAGAAAGGCCCGCCTACGTGCTTTGCAAGCTTCAGCTTAAAAATGTTTAAACGTCAAACTAGATGTGTCGGTAGCGTTCGCTTGACGCAGGGAAAGTGTGCGTTCTGAACGCACCGTAACGTTACTGTGGTACCGTGGTTCAGACCATTGTATTTGGCTAAAAATGTTTAAAAGCCTCCAAGCAAACAAAACTGCAATAAAAGTTGTTAAACTGTCATTGAGCATCGAGTGACTTTTTTTTGGTTGTCAGTTGCTGCCTTGCCCCTTCCCTCCGTTCTGACTTGGAGGCACACCAAGGGGAAGGTTCGTAACAACGGCTAATGTTGTTAGCCATGAGGCTAAAATGAACTGTTTATGGCGTTTACCGGATTCACAAATCCGGTAAACGCAAAGTAAATTTTGTAAATTTTTTGTGTAAATTTTTGATAAATTTACACAAAGGTATGTGGATGCGTTTTCCACCATTTGTTTTCGATCAATGGGCTTTATGCACAGCCCAATTAGGAGAACTTCCTGTTTGCAATAAGCCAGTAAAATCATATCCAGGTAGCGTATATCTGTGGGTAGGGGTGGCAGCTCGGAGGTATATCGAGGGATTAGATTTTACTTTTATTCTATAATATAGTATAGTGAAGTATAGTAGTAATAGATGAAGCTATCGTTCAAGTTTCAGCAGCGGGAAGCTGACGGCTGAACACTGCTATGTTCCGTTTTGCACCTTAACTTCACAGAAACAACTATTCTCTTAGGGAGAGAAGACCTCGGGTGTTTCTCAACGTCAAGGCGCCTCGCCTACCCAGGTAGTGCCTCGGTAGGCGAGGCGCCTTGCTTACGAGGACACGACCTTCCTTGGTCAAAGAAAACGGTTTGGAACAGACTAGCCTCATGTGACAGCGCCTGCCGGCTTACGTGCTCTGTTTACGTCCCGCTCATCGTAGTAGCATTGTGGCGTAGAAATATTACTTCAGCCATGGAACTGTAAACGTATAACGAGCTTTTTAATTTTTTTAAATTGTGCATATGTCAGTAAAATCAAATGTGTAAGCGAATTAGTACCTAGTAGCCACCGAAGCTGCAACTACGAAGCAACTAACCAACCATATATAACTGCTTTGGATCTAAAAAATAATAATAATAAAAAAATAAACAAAATATAAGCCTGATGGTTAAAAATAGTTGACTTACATTTAAAAAAGGAAATTTACCCCGAAGTAGATGATTGCAAAAAGTGAGTCTCTGTCTATAGATGGCTTTCGAGGTATTTAAATCAGAATTAAAAGAAAGTCTGATTAGGATTAAATGAAGACTAGGCTGTATAGTCAGCATGGAGAAACCCAGTTTTCCACCACATAGAACTGTTTGCCCAATTGTTTTTATCATAGCGCTATTTAAATGTAATGTAATTAAATGCATTTAAATAAAATGCTATTTAATTGTTTCTATTCTGTGTCTGAATATTGTTTTATACATTAACATGTACTGTACAGCAGTTTGGTTCAGTGTCCTGGCTATTTTTAAAGTGCTTTATTAAATAAGTTTTCCTGAATTAACAAATAAAAGCATCTGTTTCTATAAATATTAAACGTTTTTTTTAAAAATCACACTTTCTGGCTTGTTAGTGAATTTTTATGTGTACTACATCATGTATTAACTTAGCATGTAAAGTTTAATTTAAATGTACTCTCACCTTGTGTCGAAAATCACAAGGGTACTAAAAAAAAGTCCAATAAAAAAACTACTCGTTATACTTTTTTTCCAACCAAACTCGTTGTAGGCTATTTAATGGCAAACAGCTAGCTTGTTCGTTTGTGGAAAGTTGATGTGAATGGGGATTGTTCTAATGCTTTTTACAATAAAATAAAAAATAAAAAAATGTAGAAGTTTACCTCATCAGATCTCTTGCAGTCACAAACTCTGTGACTGAGTCTGTAGGACAATAGTTAAACAGGCGTTCGATTCCTGATGGTGTACTTGTCACTATTTTAACTGGTATCTTGAATTTGTCAAAGAAAAATATTCGTTAAAGTAACATTGATGACTACTGTACATGTTCAACAAATATGGATTATTTAAAAACATAAAGGAGACAGGTTTTGTTGCAGAACTTTATTGAACACATTTACAAATAAAAGGCGCACATGGTATTTGAAAAAACATTGTCAAGCACATATCTCAGAAACCAAAGCAGCACAAACGGAGCACTAAAAAATTAGACCACTCTGGTCCGTTCTGGTGATGTCTGGGGGGACGGTGACTTTTTACTGACCTATAAAATAAAGTTGAATATCTCAAAAACCAAAACAGCACAAACGATAATTTTACCAACACAAACGGAGCACTAATCGCTCCGCCTATTTACCTTTACTTTTAAAGTGGCTGGGGGGACAGCTTCACTGAGGTCATCAAGGCGAGGTTCCTGGGTATTGAGAAACACCCTTAATCTTCTGTAACCTCCAGTTCTGCTTCCTGTCTTGTCCTCATTGGTTCTGTCTCTACACCGTACAACATCGCTGGTCTCACTACTGTCTTCTACACCTTTCCCTTCATTCCTGATGAAACACTTTTCTCCACCCATTCCAACCAGCTTGCACACGCTTCTTCACCTCTTTTCCACACTCCCCATTGTTTTTTACCGTACCTTCTTCACTTCCACTCCCTGTAACTTCATCGTTCCACTTGTTTCTTTTTCATTTACACACATATATTCCGTCTTGCTGTGACTAATCTTCATTCCTCTCTTTTCCAGTGCATACCTCCATCTCTCTAGCTTTTCCTCCACCTCCGCCCTGCTCTCTGCAGATCACAGGGTCATCTGCAAACCTCATAGTCCATGGAGACTCCTAACCTCATCTATCAGCCTGTCCGTCACCAAAGCAAACAAGAAGGTTCCAGTTTCTGTTATTCACCATGTTAAATTAGTCTCGTCCTCCATATTTATTCCCTTTTTAATGCCGTTCATCCGTTTCTGTCATTTTGTTTTTTGCTGGTAATCATCTGTGAAATGTACGGTGGTTTTTATCTGACCAAATAGCATCATGCTAATTCCGCTCTAATTAATATTCCTAAAATTTCTCTGTGAATTGTTAATAATGATGATGCTTCTGTTGGGTTTTATGCGTTTCTGCTGCTGCTGTAATAATGTTTACCGGCTAAGATGGCCATTCTAATATGATGTTATACAAGGAACAGCGGAAGCGCCTGATTGTCAGATAAATCCAGTTGGTTCTCATTCGCCAGAGGCGACTTTACAGATTTGCAATGAATAGATTTCCTTCCTCTTCTCATATGGAGGACCATCTCTGCCAAAACTGACAATGAATAACTAAATAAGTGTGTAAATAACTCAATACATAGGAAAATAAAATTTAATAAATAAATAAACTATGTAACTAGATATTTTATGTATTCCCATATTTATTTTATATTGTTTGTATTTATTTAAGAAATAATTATTAATTTATGTATATATTTATTTTTTCACACATTCATTTTCAAACTTTTTGATGTATTTAAATATTTAATTGTTCTCTATTCAGTTATTCATAAATGTATTTTAGTTTTTTATTTCTTCCTATTTATGAAATCCCACATTTATTTATTTTTTATTTACAAATGTATTTATTATTATTATTATTATTAACAAATACATTATTAAACGTATTTATTTGTTTATTTCCATATTTAATTTTTCTCTACTTGTTCTCTATTTACAAATTTATTCTATATTTATTTATTTATTTATTTATCCCCACATTTATTGCCAGTTATCTATTTTGTAATATATATTCATTTACATATTTCCTCACCTTTTTGTTTATTTATATCCAAATTTTTATTTATTTACTGTGAATTTTTTGCAGAGATGGCCCCTCCATATTCTCAGTCATGTTACCACTTATGCAGCTCTGTCACATAAACGAATAAAGTGAAGGTGTAACGTGAAACAAAGCGAGAACGTTTAGGGGATGTGAATACTTCTGCAAGGTGGAGTTCTTCTCTAATCAGACCTGCAGCTTAAGCTGAGTCACTGAGATGAATGAAAACCTGAGAAGGTTTTAGATCACTGAAATCCAACACAGCACTGCTGCAGATCATGCTAATATCCACACGCACACACACTCTCTTACGTTTCTTAAATAATGCCACATGTTTCCCCATCAAGGATATTTTTTTCTCCCATGTTGTGCTTGATTGATAAACTAATTAACCAAAACACCACACCGACCCACACCCAAACAGCGACGCACCAGCAGACCCACGTCCTGCTGCTGCTTAGGAAGGATTGTTCTGCCCAGGAAGATCTAAATGTGTGCAGCAAACTTTTATCACCATTTCCATTTTACTGAAAGGAACAACAGATCTTCACCTTGGTGTGTCTCCTTTATTGGACTCCAGTACCAGAGGAGCTGGAAGCACTTAGGAAGGCCCCATTCTGTGAAGTCATTTGTTGTGTGCTGCAGGTTTTGAACGTTGTATACTGAACACATCACACATAATGAGTGGGCAGCCATGTGTTCCTGTGATTTAAGGTTCGGTAACAATAACTCATTAAACCCTGACCCCTGTGATTAAACTACTGATTCAGCAGCAGCAGCACATCTGGACAGCTGACCCCCGGGAGAACACAGGAGTGAGTTTGTGCAGCAGCGAAGCCCAGGGCTATTTACCCAGCGCCTCAACGCCATCCATCTGCAGGAAGCCGATCTCACCCTTCGTTGTCCAGGGCAGAATCATGATCGTAACGAAGTCCCAACATCTCTTCCTCCAGTCAGGGTGGCAGCGGGAGGAAGAGGTGAAAGAGTTTAAACTGAAAAAACATCACGTTTGGATCTGAAAGAAAGGAAAGAGCCACGCAGGAACGCAAGACGCAGGACGTCCAAAGCCATTTATCTTTACCAATTTAGCCAAAATCTTACTTCAAAACCATGTGTTCATTGTTTATTACTCTTTTTAAGAGTCACACAATGTTCGAGTGCAAACTAGCAAATATTTTCCTGTAAAGGCTATTTCATGATGCCGAAAGTCATGATTTCATGCTGTCCAAAGTGGTTGGCACAATTACAAATTTCAGGGTTAGGGTTTTAATTATACTGTTTATAAATTACTATTGGGGACAGTGTGCAGATTATGCAAAACTAATTTGCTTAAAAGTAACTTATATTTTTCTAAAATACCAGTCCATAAATCCCGTCTCACTTCTGTTACTACACGTTACTGTCTCTTTAAATTATGCTGATATGTCCCATCAATATCTGTATTTGTTTAGCACTAAATATATCAACTTTAAAGGGTTTTCAAGCTTACTCCTAATGAATGGTTCTGTACGACAACCTTTTTTTTAAAGAAAATTTAAAATGCAAAATGTATCTCCAGTTATAGAATCAACCAGTCATACAACCCAACTGATTTAAGGAAGGAAAGAACGTGTACCTATAGGAGGATCTTTGTTGACACGTTTCTCCGTCTTTGTGCGCGTCCGCCTGTGGTTGAGTGGCAAGATAACAGACAAAATGAAGGGATATGAAGATGCGACAAAAACATCCAAAAGAGTTAGATGGGAAAATCCCTGATATTAGCGCTTTGACTTGTGCCCAAAAATCATATTCGAAGTTTGTTTGTTTATTAATATTAAAATTTGGATATATTTGCATATTTATTAATTATATTTTGACCATTAAATGTCTTCATTAAGACCTATATTGGCATACAACTTAAGTTCTATATGTTCTGTCCACCAGAGGGCAGTGTATCAGTCATTGTTAATAGATTACGTACACAAAAGGCTACATCCTAATACCTCCGCTACGCTGCTACGTAGCCGACGATAAGCAGTAAGCTAGCGATGTAAAAGATCTGAATCTCCAGCATGGATCAGAGTAGTAGGCATAAAGTTCCTCGATGTGTAGTAACGCCACAGTAAGTAGCCGTCGGACGCTACGCTATCGCACAATGCAGCGGAAGCCCCAAAATCGTAGAAGGACTACGGCAACCGAGGAACTGTAAACCATTGACACCGCCGCAATTTCGCCGTGTAAATGTAAAAGTGTAGCGATGTTACTGACTACTTTAATAGTTTTTTTGACAACTGATTAAACATTTAAGTTGATGAGTCAATGTTTAACGGGACCACAGGCGACGTAACGTAAACATCCGACAAAATGGTGGAGGAGTACGTCCGATTTCATGCCTACTACTCGCTGGTTTGCTCGGAATCTGAATTACAAACAACGTTTAGAAGCAAACACATTAACAAAAAATAATTCCTATTCAGATTTGAATATTAAGAAGTCCACAAAATTTGTCCGAATATCTTTAAGTTTTGAAAACATTCGAATTTTATTCCAATAACGAAGTTCGGAGTCAAAGCCCTTCCCGATACATCAGCACTTTTAACGTCTGAATTCAGGAAGCGGTTAAGAGGAAAACAAATCCGTACTGAGAGCAAAATCAAAATTATATATGTATAGTCAGCGGACCTGAACCCAATGGAGATGATCTGGGGTAAGCAGAACCGCAGAGTGAAGGCAAAAGGTCCAACAAGTACTAAGAATCTCCAGGAACTCCTTCAAGACTGTTGGAAAACCATTTCTGGGGACTAGAAGCTCAAGAGAATGCAAAGCAGTAATCAGAGCAAAGGGTGGGCTACTTTCAGGAATCTAAAACATGGATTCAGTTATTGTTTAAGTACATACAGTAATTCCATACATCATGTGTTCATTCATAGTTTTGATGACCATAACTGAGAATCTACAATGTAGTCATCGAAAAAAAACCCCGCATTGAATGAGAAGGTGTGTCCAAACTTTTGTTCTGTACTGTATGCATATTAGTATTTTGTTAAGAAAATAGTAGGACTGAACTGACCATAAAATTCGAATGTTACTTGAAGACACCAGAGGTGCAAATACACCACCTCCCCCCTTCCTAAGGAGAAGCTTGAACGATAAAGGTAAAGAATGATGTGTGTGTGGCTTAAAAAAGAACGATCAGCATTATATTCATGCACATTTCTTTTTTTACTCTTTTACGTCTTTTTCATTTCATGTTGAAGATAAAACAACTTCTTTTGTGAGTGGGTGAAATCAGCTCCATCTGTCTCTCCAAAAAGCAGAACTGCCATTGGTGTTTAGTGAGCGAGTGGCTCCTCTGATTGGTCGGACTCTCATCTGAAATCTCGAATGTGGGAGTTGGCCTATGGGAAAAGAGAAAAACGATGAAGGAGAAAGAGAAAGAAATGAACAAACAATTATTTTCTTTATCTTCTTATTGTCCTCCGTCATCCTCTTTTGATAAACTTTGATCCTCCATCACGACCATCACTTATTTTGGCTAATTCAAAAACTATGATTGGACCGAGGTGTTTATTACAGAAGCTTATTGCATTCACCTGAAAAGAATTAAAAGCTTAGGTATAAATTAAAGAGATAATTTTCACAAGAAAATAAAAATAATTTTTTTTTTTTAGGTAACAAGATGGGGGGGGGGGGGCGCAGAACATCTGATAAGGCAGTATGACTGCAGAGAATTTGACAAACTATTAGGCTTAATAATCATATTTTGTTTACAGAAAATACTTTTTCTCAGTTACTCAATAAATTAAACTCCACAGGAAATATTTGGCAATTCAAGGTGCTTTACATGATTTAAAATTTGAACACAGTATAAATCAATTTGATGATTAAAATACAAGAAAGCAATTGCAATAAGACAATAGTCAAGAAAATGCAACAATGTAAGGACAAGCAGGTAAGATACAGTTTGTATTCACCAACTAATCTTGCTGAAAAAGCTCCCGTCCTTAAAAATAACAACAAAAAAAATATACAAGACTATAATTCATGTGAAGGAAACCAACAATTTAATCAAAATAAAGTGAAGCAAACAGTGTTAACATTCCTTAAAGTATAACTAAACCCTCCATTTTTGATTATTATTATAAATTGTATAAATGACTCTTTAACAATGCAGTATTTCAGTTTCAGGGTATTTTTTTGACATTTTTGTGTTAGCTTGTTAAATGCTACATTTTTGGGTCTAAAAACGTCTTAGTTCTGCCACTCCTGGTAATCGTGAGGTACTGCATTAGAATTTTGTGATTGGCTAAAATCCGTAAATCTTTTCCATCGTCTACGTCACATTAATGGTCTCACAGACACACTCGCCCCGCCCCCTGAGAGATGGCGGGACTTATCTTGTGTGCTACCGTCTATGGTGCTACGTGCGCACACATTAGCATACTGAGAGAAACAGAGGAAGCTGAAATCCGTAGATCGCACTTTGGAGGAACACAACGTCTAAGTGGTTTAAAGCCATAAGTTATAACCTATATGTTTTAAACACACCATGAATAAGGAGACAAAAGCTAGTTTCCTCCGAAGCTACTTAGCATCGATGCTAGCACTAGGCTCTCTGCTTGTTTGCTATACATGCTGCGGGTGTTCTAACAAAACAGCATACCCATCAGAAGGACATACTTGCGGTTAATGCGTGTGCGCAGCAGTAAAAAAAACCATATCTTTCCCTTTGGTGTTTATAATCTGTTCAAATCAACTTAAATTATATATATTTCAGATTTAGGTTTAGGCATTAGGTGTATTTGTCCTTCTGTGACTTTAGGGTTAGGACATGAAACTTTTGGGTTGGTTAAAATCGGCACAGTTCAGGCGTGACTGTCTTCCAGACCACACCCCTGCGCTCATCCATACTTGACTACGCCCCTCCGTGCCTCCTGGTCCCGCCCACTTTGGTAGAGTTTTTCAAATGTTGCCTGGGGGGGGCGGATGATGCTTTTTCATAGGGTTCAATTACTCTTTAATATGCAACAGCAAATCAATTTAACATGCTGATTTAACTGCTTGACCAACAATATTTTTTTACATTACAGGCGAGCTAGCATAGGGGTCAGACAATCTCTTCTCACAAGATCCAGTTTTTCTTGAAAGTTCTGTTTTCTAACCAAATCTATCCCTTCTCGTCCTTCAGCCCTTAATCAAAAAAAAATAATTGTTACCTGTCTGATGCTAACGAATGTCTGGGTTTCCGTAGCAACAATTAGGAAGAGCAACCGTCTATTTGCTCAGATTTTCTCATCACAAGGAACCAAACATTTTCCCTAACAAGTAACTCTTACTAGTTCTCATACAACTCCTGGTAACATTATTAATCACACTTACAACATCCCCCGTGAACACAGAACACCTCTACAGAGCATATTAGCTGATGCTAGCAAGTAGCTATTAGCTAAGTTACAGCTAAACCGTGGTTAGCAAGAATGAAGCAGCAGGACCAGAACTAAAGACGCTTTTTCTACTCTCAAACCAGTGAAGAAACTTTGAGTTCCCGGTGAGTTAAGTCGACATTCTTGTTGTAAAGCAGAGGACCACTGTTAGCTGCACATTAGCTTGTTTCTCTGAGCCAGCTGGAGCTGTGAGTTAATGAGCTGCAGTAACTAAAAAGACTCGCTAGATGGCAGCAACCATCTGTTACTGATCATTTCTGTTATTTATTTAAACAAGTTTTTACACTTATAAGTGTAACAATTTATTGTAAACACAATAATGCTGTAAATAAATTCTTTTAATTTGACCATTAATGCCTAATGTGATACATCAAACAAGAATATTTTAAATTGTTTCACTTATATGTCTGAGGACATGTGTGTGCAGACCAAAACCTTCTGCTCATTCAAAAACAATAAACCGTGGTTCACTGCAGAACTGAGACGGCTACGCCAGGACAAGGAGGAGGCCTACAGGAGTGGGGATCGGGACCTGTACAAACAGGCCAGGAACCAGCTGACAAGAGGGATCAAAGCAGCAAAGAGGAACTACAGTGCTAAGCTTAAGGACCGTTTTTCTGCTAACGACCCCTCTGCAGTTTGGAGCTACCTGCAGACCATTACTAACTGTAGGAGACCATCCCCCCACCCTGTGGAGAGCCCCCGCCTGGCTGAGGACCTCAACGACTTCTTTTCCAGGTTTGAAAGGACTTTCACACCTCCCACCTCCCCCACCATCTCCATCACAAAAGACCCAGCTTCACCCCAAACCACCCACGTACCTGCCTTGACGATCTGCGAACAGGACGTGCGCCAGCTATTTCAGAGACAGAAAATTAAAAAGGCTCAGGGACCAGACGGAGTGTCCCCAGCCTCTCTGAAATTCTGTGCTGACCAGCTGGCTCCCATCTTCACCCAGATCTTCAATAACTCCCTGGAGCTGTGTGAGGTCCCCTCCTGCCTCAAACGCTCCACCATCATACCGGTTCCCAAGAAGTCCCCAGTCACTGGATTAAATGACTACAGACCAGTTGCCCTAACATCTGTGGTCATGAAATCCTTTGAGCGTCTGGTACTGACCCACCTGAAGGACATCACAGATCCCCTGCTAGACCCCCTGCAGTTCGCCTACAGATCAAACAGGTCAGTGGATGATGCCGTCAACATGGCTCTACACTACATCCTGCACCACCTAGACTCTGCAGGTACCTACGCTCGGGTCCTGTTTGTGGACTTCAGCTCTGCATTCAACACCATCGTCCCAGAGCTCCTCCACCAAAAACTGTCCCAGCTCACCGTGCCTCCATCCACCTGTCAGTGGATTACCAGTTTCCTGACTGACAGGAGGCAGCAGGTGAAACTGGGTAAGTTCACATCCAGCTCCCGTTCCCTCAGCATCGGCGCCCCCCAGGGATGTGTTCTCTCCCCACTGCTCTTCTCCCTTTACACCACTGACTGCACGTCGAGGGACCCTTCTGTGAAACTCCTGAAGTTTGCAGATGACACCACCGTCATTGGACTCATCCGCGACGGCGACGAGTCTGTGTACAGAAAGGAAGTGGAACAGCTGGTTCTCTGGTGCAGTCAGAACCACCTGGAGCTAAACCCGCTCAAAACTGTGGAGATGACAGTGGACTTCAGGAAGAGACCACCATCAACATCTCCTCTCATGATCCTCAACAAGCCAGTCCCCACAGTGGAGTCTTTCAGGTTCCTAGGATCCACCATCACACGGGACCTGAAGTGGACCTCACACATCAACATAATAAGGAAAAAGGCCCAGCAAAGGCTGTACTTTCTGCGTCAGCTCAGGAAGTTCAACCTGCCCCAGGAGCTGCTGATCATCTTCTACACAGCAATAGTCCAGTCTGTCCTGACCTCATCCATCTCTGTCTGGTTCGGATCCGCCACCAGGCAAGACAAGGACAGACTGCAGAGAACAGTCAGGACTGCAGAGAGGATCATAGGAACCGATCTTCCCTCCATTCAGGACCTATTCCGGGCCAGGGTCAGGAAGCGGGCCAGGAAAATCACCACTGACCCCTCACACCCTGGCCACAATCTGTTTAGGCTCCTCCCCTCAGGTCGGCGTTACAGAGCGTTGTACGCCAAAACCACCCGACACAAAAACAGTTTTTTCCCCCAGGCTGTCGCTCTGACGAACTCTGTCTAGTCACAGTGTGTGAGTGCACTCACATAACAATAAACTATAACTCTGCACTTCTGTACATACTCACTGTAAAATAACCCCGGCTTGGTGTATATATTATCCTTTATTATTTACGATCTGATATTTATTTGTATTTTTACTTATTTTTGTTCTTATTTTTCTTTTTTTTCTTTTTTTATTTCACTTATTCAAGTTCTGTACTGGAGAAAAAAGTTTGCCGGAGTCAAATTCCTTGTATGTGACAGACTTGGCCAATAAACTGATTCTGATTCTGATTCTGATTCTGATGTCTCTTGAAATAAGATTTATTTTGCAAAATTTAATGAATAAAACCAATGATCATGGACTAGACTAGTGTAAAAATGGCATAGGACTCTGTGCGGTAAGAAAAGAAAAATCAAATCAAATATTTGGATAATCGTGTCACCCCTAGTGCCTATGCTTCTGCACTATGTTGTCGGATTTGATGGCATCCTTTAAACTAACCACCGCTGCTGAATGTCACATGGGCTGATCTAAAACCTGAAATATTAATACGATTATTGCTTTCTGAGCGAAAAAGCTTCAGGTATTCAACACCTAGTCTGGAAAACCGTTGTTAAAATCTGTGGGCTTTTCCATCTTCCAGGAGAGATCGAGGGAGGTCAAACAGCGGCCACGTCAGCTTCATAGCTGCATCGTTTGACAGGAAATGTGTGGCTGAATAAACACAAGAGGCTGTGAACAAAACAGCAAGAAACACATAAAACACTTCAGTCATGCTGATTCTGAAACAACACTAGGTAAGTGTGCGACCTCGTTCTATCAGTGCACCCTTTAATTCCGCCCAAAAGACCGAATGATGCAGGAGGGTCCCAAGAAGTGGCCAATTAATACACCCAACTGTCATAAAGTAATATGTTTCAGTTGTTTTATGTTAAAATCAGCATGTTTAATTTTAATCTATTGATTTATTTGATTGGGACAGTTAAAATTAATGGACAAAACATGGTAAGATGATTGTAAACATGCTTAGAGCTAATTTACATTTCCCAACAATAAAAAATTCACATGAAAATTTTACATCAAAGCCTGATATTGACAAATTTGACCTCCTTATCAAAAGGACATTCTCTGCACAAAAGCAATTCACATACACTCTCGCATTGCAGTTTACATTAAGATGCAAGATTGAAACAAATAAAATTTAAAAACTAAGACAGGTGCATAAAATACGTGATCTACAGTAAAACAATCTGTCCATCACGTTAGTTAAAGTAAAATCAAACAGTTTTTAGTTCCGCTGGTGTAAAAGCTGCAGGACAGTGGAAAACATGCATGGGTTCATGCGTGCTTGTTCAGCCCAGGGGTTAACCTCTTCCTCTTCCTCCCTAACAAGAAAGGGTCAGAGGTCACGATACAAATGACGGGAGTGGAGGAAAGAGGGATGAAAGGAGAAATAGAAAGAGGATGTGGGGAAGGGGTTTGGCCTGATTGGAGACCAGATGTCCAATCAGGTCATTAAACTAGAGACAGGTGAGAGGGTCAGTTAGCTATCAACACCAAACGCTAACATGAAGCGCTTCAAAAAGATCAAAACGATTCGTTAGTTATCTTATCACGTCCGTCCGTAATATCAAAAACAGCCTCGTTTAGTTCTCTTTAAACAAACTGATTCGTTTCCTCCATTGTTCCCAGCAAACCCAGACCCTAATGAAGAGGTAGACTGGGAGCGATTCCAAACCAACCCTAATATGGAGCAAATCAGTTGTGAATGCAACTTTATTAAGTATTAAGAAGTAATTATTAATTTAGTTATTGCTATGAATATGCCTATTGTGACATCAGTACAGTCTATTTATATTTATCGTAATTCTACACGATTCGTCTATCTCCGTCCTGTTGTCCACCTCATGTTGCATCATAAAGTTTAAACATTTCTGTTATGGTGTGCAGATGAATCGGAGGGCGCGCTACAATCTTAAGTTGTCACTCATTTTGATAGTTAAAAACAAATCCTGGTACCGATATTCGGTGCCCACATTTTGGTGCCTTTTTTCGGTTCTTTTTTCCCCCAAAGATGTGAAGCTCTATGGATTCTGGGCCATAACCATCACTTCCCTATATCACCAGAAAACGCAAACATGGAGAACACCGTCCTGTTTATAAATTCAGCCTGCAACACATCAGCTGACATGAGAATATTATTATTATTGGCGTATTGGCTTTGTGTTGATATAATAATAAATTCAAACAGTAAGTTGTCTATGGGAATTTTCCGGCAGCTTAGGATGTCAGCTCCATGGGATTCTGACGGAATGATAACCTTAGGCAAGGTTTCAGGGTATTATTATTATTATTATTATTATGATTAGAGCTCTAAAATGTGTACTTTGAATGTCTGTTTGTTTTTACTATTTTTTTTTTTTTAACTTTTTTAAGGGAAAAAACCTTGAACTGACCAGTCTTATCTTTTTAAACAATAAATAGAACATGGTTTACTTTAGAAAATATGTCTTTAAAAGAAAATAATGAAATTGAAATTATTTCTACTGAGGCACATATGGTAACAATAAGCATGCTATGATAAATAATAGTTAGCATGCTAGTTACTAGAGAGAAGAAGAAAAGATAAAATATGGTAGTTACCCTATCTGCCAAGGGAACAAGCTCATTTCGCTGATGGCAGACGCTAATACGCTCCGTCATATCAAGACAGAAACAACTTTTCTTTGAATTTAGCAAACAACGATGGGCGGTTCTCCCAAACATGACCTACCATATTCGATGTATAGACACGTTAAAACGTGACATCATGCACCTCCACCCTCCAGCTTCTCTCTGGAGGCCAGAAAGACGGACCCCCCCGCCCCACTAACCACCGCTGCTTAACATGTGCAGCGCTGTAGGCTGCAGGAATAGAAGAAAAAAGGACGGTAACAATATTTAATAATATTTACTGTTGGACTAGAGCGTCACACAGACAGTAAATAGATGCTAGCAGCAGTGAAGCATATGCAGAAAACCAGGATATGAACAATGAGTGAAGAAACTGAGCACTGAACATTTAGTGGGAACTGTACTGTTGGATTGTGTTACACTCTTTGCTGCTACTGTGTTGATTTCACTCTAAACCACACCTCTGTAGGCCTACTTAAAGTGCAGGTTGCTGGTTAAATACTTGCTAATATGCATATAAAATGTTGCACAAAAGTTACCATTTGAAATGTTTATTGAGGTTAATATAAAAGCAACCGTGCATAAGCGGCAATATGCTAATTTAATAAGTTTAATAATCTTGAGCTGTGACGTAAGGTGGGGGAGTCATGTTGCTGTGTTTTCTCTGTTTCTAGTTATCAGATCCTGCAAAGAGTCAGTTTGCTCACTAGCTTTGGATTGTGATCACATTTCCTAATCTCTGCTTTGTTAGTCTTTTTGTCTAAAATCTGCTTATTAACAGCTTCATTCAAAGATTTCTATCAAATATTAGAATCAACGCGATACGTGGGTTGTAAGAAACAGTAAAGCTAGCTTGTAGCACCGAGGCTAACCGTTAGCGTCGGCTAGCATTGATTTGATTTTGGCTTTTAGGCTTCTCCTGCTCTCCTCCTCGTCTCTCTTTTTTTATCTTGCGCACTAGGATCATAGCTGTTTTATTGTGGTCCATCATATCTGTAGTTGATAAATGTTTAACATTTGATCTGTGTCAGAGTCGGCATTAAAATCTAAAGTTTTCTTCTTATCGAGCTGACAGGACTCCCCTACCCCACGTCACTTCCTGTCTAGCATTCTCACAAAAACAATCTTGTTTTTTCATAAGCGAGAATAATGTACATTTTTTTATATTTCTATTTAGAAACTGTTCCTAATATATTTCTCTAATTTATGTTTGAAGGGGGGGCTCTAACCTGCAACCTGCACTTTAGGCCAATCGGTTACAGAGTAGGGGCCGGTCTTGGGTTTTCAATCAATCAGACTGATGTAACAGTCACTCCAGATACGAATATGTTTTAGGAGAATCTTTGGCAAAATCCCCGATATATAACCACTTTAACATCTGAAAACTGGGAGAGCTTCAGAGGGAAACTTAAAATCTCTATTGATAGCAAAACAAAAGTAATTATTAAGTCCCTTTTAGATATGTGAAAGACGTTTTTCGCCGGTGTCCTGAATACAAATCCACCGGGGAGACATTTATGTGAAACAGAAAGCAGTGTTTGTGCTAAAAGGAGGTCAGAGGAGCAGAAACAGCGTGATTCACATCACCTGTTGGGGATTGGAAAGGAGAATGACTGCAAAGCTGCTACGTCCTCATTCATCATCGCACTTATTTATTTATTTATGGAAATATAGTCAAGTTGTACAAGTTGTCCTGTGACAACTTTAGTAATTCAGTGGCGTCTGGTCTCAGGCAAAAAAACGAAAATCACCGCTCACACTGTTTTTTTTATCCAGTCTCATCATTTATCCAGTCATGTTGCAGCTTTAAAGTGACAGTGTGTAGTTTTTGCAGTACAATCATGAAAATAGCCATTATAATATTGTGTAATAATAATTACATAAAGCACATTAATTGCAAAATATTGGCGATATTGTAAAATATGACTTTAAAAATCAGTTTTAAAATACATAGGCGCGGGTCCTCTTTTCAGGGTAAAGCCATATTAGATGACGTCTTTACTTCTACAAGAGCCCGGACGGACAAAGCGCACGGAACACGTCCGCTATTAAAACATTGATTTCCCCTAAAAACGCAAAAAGTTTCTCCATAAATACATTTTTACCTCTTCGCTAGTTCCAAGCGATGAAAGAGAGACTGATGTGCTCGTCATGTTGCTGCAAATAGATCATTCTCAGGGAATTGAGCGTTTGAAAAAAGCACTAGTTGGACCTCCATTGAGTTTCTTACTCCAAGACACAGATACCGCATGATTGTGATAATTTAGGTATGCACTGCCCCTTACTGGCCGAAAATTACACACTGTGCCTTTAATGATTAAATTGAACAGCGCAGCTCACCTCACAGCTAGAAGTTCCTGGGCTCGATTCCTGCCGGGGACGTTGTGGGTGCTGAGGGTGTGTTTGTTCCTCCATATCATCAGCACCCACACCCTGGGTGAGGTCGGCAAAAAAGGGCCTTTCTGTGTGGAGTTTGCATGTTCTCTCCGTGTTCCCTTGAGTAGCTAATGTGAGCTACTCCCACAAAACATGCACCAGTTCTGGGCTGTATACTGCCTCCTCCTGGCTGAACGGGGCGTCTGAAGGGTTGGGGAAGGTCTGGCTGGAATAATGTGATCCTTCCACGCGCTACGTCCAGCTGGGGTTCCCCTAGCTGGACACAGCGTGTGGTGAAAAAAATGGGTACGCTCACTCCTCAAGCAGGAAGGAGGCTTGAGCTTCAGTGCGGGGCCCTCATGCGGTCGGCAGAGGGAGAGCAATGCACTGGGGTGACCGTGGGATAAAAAAACATAATAAAAAAAAAAGGATGTCAGGAACATTTTAGAAAATATATATATTTACTCTAAATAACAAATATATGATCACAATTTAAAATAAATGGTGCATATGTTTCAGCGAAATGAATGTCTCCTTGTTCATGCCCTTTAGTTAATGGTTAGGCTACTAATTAATTCCTAGTTACTTTTGAGTATTATAACCGCCACCTACTGACCTGTCTTGGTATGACTGTAGTATCCATAGACTTAGTTTGCTATAGAAGCAATACCTGTGCAGGTAAGTGACTAGTTAAAAGCAGGGATGTATTCCTGAACAGACCTACCAGTCTCTGCTGCTCTACACATATATGCTGCTGTAATATAGGCTTGTATTGGGTTTGTTCATCTCATATCTGAATAATGTCCATTTATATCCACAAACGTCATCAGAATCTTTAATGCAATGGGTTATTTATCAAAATGTTCTCCTAGGAAAGCACACATCTTGTTTTACATTATATTGATCGTTGGCTCAGGGGCCTCCCTGAAAAAAAAAGTTCAGGCTCAGGATTTTTTTGTACTATCACCCCTGTACATGTATCTGCATCATGTGGTTTTAGTCCGATCATGAGAGACCCAGGTTGGTTCGACTTCATCCCGGCTAAGGCAACAATTCTGCAGTAGTGCAGCCTAAAATTATTTATTTCATATCCCAAATTATCTTCACTTTGGTAGAAAACCAAAGTATTGATGCTGCAGTTTCCTAAAATGAAAATATTTCCACTGTTGCACGCTAATTATGTTGTTATTATTATTATTATTATTATTATTATTATTATTATTATGTACATTTTAATGTAATCAGAGAACAATTTGTTAGAGAATTTAAAACAATTTATTTTAAATGTCTCTACAACAACAGTTGGGTGTTTTTTCACTGAGAATGAACTAAAACCGTTACCACCTTAAATAAAACCTATTTTATTCGTATTTGTCCTGGTCTGTCCTTCATTCCTCCATGTAAACACTTTCTCTTCCTCCCCGTCTGGCTAAAATCTGCTCCATCAGCCAGTCGTCATCACATTCCTTTCTGCTGGGTTTTAGCTCAAGTTGAAGGAGAGAGACCAGCTCAGTCTGTGCAAGGTGCGGGTGAGTCTTTTCAGAGATATGAAGGTGATGTTTGGGGAGGGGGGGGGGGGTGCATTCCTCTCCGCCACTTTAAACCCGCCTCGCTTTGCTCCGATGGCCAATCAAAACAGGAGTAAATCACAGCGGGATGTAAACTGGTGCCAAAGTAAAGGAACGGCTTGTGTATTCAAATCTTTTCTGGACATTTCTGGCCGCACATATTGACGGCAAATATAAATAAGTATTAATTTAGCAGCAGGAGATATAATTCACTTTGTGTGTTAGAGATTTTCTATTGTTAGAGCTTCAATGAATAGGCTGGAGAATAAGGTAGGCATTATTTTATTTCAAGTGCGAATGATTACTGGGTCAAATGACATAAAATGGTGCAACGAGAAGGCATTTGTTAAATGCTCCGAGAGTAATTTCACTTGGCTGGTCCCGGTTCACCTGCCTGCATGGATCACTGGGTGATTTACAGCACGTTACCTGATCCACCGCAGAAAAAACTATCAGCGTGTGAGTGCTCCTATTTAGAACCTTCTCTGGTATAATAACCTACTGTTGGACCAAATTCTGGTCCTAATTCAGTGTAACTCCTTTAGGGTTTAGAATTATGAAATTAATCAAGTTTTGGTTAAATTTAAGATTAGGATTACACAAGTAATGGTTATGATAAGGGTCTACATTGTTATGATTTTATGTGTTTGGGTTTTAGTTATTTAATTTCCATATTCAGTGTACACACTCAGAAATTAAAGTACTTTTAGGGGTACAGTGTCTGTCACTGGGGTGGTACCCTCAAAGGTACTAGTTTGTACCCTTAATGGTGCGTTCAGACCAAAGGCTTTGTCAGCGTCAGCAACGCTCATAAAGCGACTAGTTCAACGCATAAACACAGAAGATACATTTATAAGCTGAAGCTAGAAAAGCTCGTAGGCGGGTCTTTCTCTGCTGGATGTTTTAAACACTCGGCATCGTCAACCAGGGACGGACTGGGACTAAAAAAAACACCCTAGGCTTTGACTAGGCCTGGCCCAAAGCAATCGGCGCGAGTGAACTCAACAACAAGAGACTTTAATTGTGGCTCATGATACTATGTCATCCAAATTATAGCAATGGCGCTGATGTTGACTAGATGTTATGTTAAACGCATATTATTCTAGATCAGGGGTCTGCAACATTTACCATCCAAAGAGCCGTTTTGCGCTCAATACAGGTAAATAAAACTCATTCAGAGCCGCAAACGTTACGTGATCTTTAGAAAAACATGACTTAAAATGTTTTATCATAATTTACTAGAGTAAAATGCGCTAATTCATAAAGAGCAACCGTTTTATTTAGGTTTTTAGGTTTTCAAAGAAAGAAAACCATAAGATTTTGTGGCAAAATTATATAGACATGCAAATAGTTTCAGAACCAATGACCAGAAAACTTTATCTAAAAAATACGCTGTAAACCACAATGTTGAGATTACTTAAATACACTGAGCAGCTGAAACTCAATATTTAGAAAAAAATTCTTCTGGCTCAAATGTGTTTAGTTAGTGCAACATATTCTTGTTTTGAGTATTTGTAACTCAAACCTTTTGAGTGACCTAATGATCATATTGGGAGTGACCTAATTAGCATATCTCCCAGGATGCTTACAGGGATGTTTTTGACACCATGAGTGACTTGGAAGTCTGTTGTGTTCAATTACCCAGTGAGTTCTACTCAATATGTCACTTGTGTTGAGTCTATAGTACTAAAAAAAACATACATAAATATATATCCATCTGTCAACTTTATTCAAAGTCAGTTTTATTTGTCAATGTGTCACATGTTCTAAACATACTAAAGGAATCCAAATTACATTTCCCACTATCCCATGCAGACAAATATCAGGACAGGACAACAGACAATAAAGTGTGTTGCAACAACAGAAAAACAGAACATGACACTTAGATAACCAAGGTGTAGCCTATACCAAATTTCAAGTAATGCCCACTTATTCCAGCAGAATAACTTCTTGTGAATCAAAGTACTTAATTTGCAACAGCTTGATTTGAATTTAACTGTACTGAGATATATTAAGTAGTCCAAACTTTAATAAAAGTCCAGCTCATTCAAATATAATGATTTCACAATTAAGTTTGTTTACTTACCTTTTCCAAAGGTAATCGGTTTCCTAAATATTTTCAAGTAAACTTAAGTTGTTGGAATTTACAGTGTATCGTTACTTTTAGTATCATTCTATGATGGAAATTTAAAGCAATTATTCAATGAAAAAGAAACCCCACAACAACATTGTTTGGTGTATCACTTTTAGCCAAAGTTCCTGAGAACCATTGTGGAACGTCTAAAGAGCCACTTGCAGCTCAGGGGCCACAGATTGCAGATCTGTCTGACTTACTCACATAGAAATGGAGGTTTCAACATTCTGTAGTAAAATAATTACTTTCTTTCTCTGCTCCTGGTCTAAGCTCTACCTGAATAAACAAATGATGGAATAAATTTATAAAAATAACACGTTTTATTCCGTGCTGTCTCAAAACTGAATTAATTACATAAGCTTATTTAATTAATGCAATAAGCCTGTGAATATTCTCATTCATCCAGGTCATGGTTATCTCAAGGAAATTTCAATCAAACGCATCTGGACTTGGTAATTTGTCTTGGAAGACGTTTCACCTCTTATCCAATAGGCTTCTTCAGTTCATGCTCTCCGCTGACCAGGCTGGGACTGGTCCAACTAACTGGTGTGGAGACTCAGCTGTTTAACCTCTTGCAGGGCTTTTTACAAGACTGATTAAGTCATTGGATCCTTTGTGCTCCACGTCTTAACGACGGTCGTTGGCGTGTCGCCTATTGGTGGAGGTTAGGTTTCGGCTTCATTGGTGCCATGTTATGTTATAAAAACATTCGCTGGAGTCACAGTTTTTTGTCTTATTAGAGGTTAAGTTGTTGAGTCTCCTGGGTAAGGATGAAAGGGCAGCATTGTAAATTGGAGATAGGTGATGTCTCAGGCCTCCTCCTCTGTTTAGCGATGGTTTCTCTACTTTTACATAGATGGCTTCTTTTACTCCTCTTTCAAACCATCTGTCCTCTCTGTCTAATATCTGGACATTGCTGTCCTCAAAGGAGTGGGCTTTCTCCTTGAGATGTAAATGAACAGCAGAGTCCATGCCTGAGGAGTTAGCTCTCCTGTGTTGGGCCATGCGTTTGTACAGTGGTTGTTTGGTTTCACCAATGTAGAGGTCCTTGCATTCTTCATTGCATTGGATTGCATACACCAGGTTGCTTTTGTGTGTGCGTGTTGTTCTGTCTTTGGGATGTACTAGTCTCTGTCTGAGTGTGTTGCTGGGTTTGAAATACACACAACACATTTGTGTCAACGACCGTCGTTAAGACATGGAGCACAAAGGATCCAATGACTTAATGATTCTTGTTCAAGAGGTTAAATAGCTGAGTCTCCACACCAGTTAGTTGGACCAGTCCCAGCCTGGTCAGCGGAGAGCATGAACTGAAGAAGCCTATTGGATAAGAGGTGAAACGTCTTCCAAGACAAATTACCAAGTCCAGTTGCGTTTGATTGAAATTTCCTTGAGTTAATTAATGCAGTAATTAATCCAGCTGCACAAATAATAAAATTACATCTAAATGAAAATACACCATTGCAAATGTAACTTCTGTATTCAAAATCTTTACAGTTTTTGAGCATGAACCGTAACGTTACCAGCGTTTTAAAAGTAAAAGCACAACATATTTTTTAATATTAGCTACTGAATGTGGCATTTTACAGCTAAAATGTTGAAGTTTAGCTGTTTTAACTACTGTAATCAATGAAACTGTAGCAACCTGAGTATTACATCCTAACATCATCCCTAACGAGTAAATCTTTCTCCTCTTATGTTGCATACTCATCCTGGATCTGCCTGTGGAACCATCTGATCTTTTTGTCCCTCATC
This sequence comes from Apricaphanius iberus, assembly GCA_028564705.1. Taxonomy (NCBI): domain Eukaryota; kingdom Metazoa; phylum Chordata; class Actinopteri; order Cyprinodontiformes; family Aphaniidae; genus Apricaphanius; species Apricaphanius iberus. Next base: position 34,028 of record JAPXFQ010002861.1, read on the forward strand.
ATCGCTGGTTGCATGTTGCTGGACAGCTGGCTCACTTCTTAACTGTTGCTAATATTTAACTGCTGGCTGTGCTGCTAAATATTTCAGTTAGTTTGCGATATTTAGCAGCTCAAGTATCAAAATTCCACAATTTTACTTTTCACTCGCCTTCTCAGCCTCATCCTTTTCTTTCCGTTTTTTTTTTTACCTCGTTATGCACATTCTTTGTTTCGTATGCTTCTATCTAACGTCTTTGATTCCTCTTCCACTTCTTCTACTACTTACTTGACGGCCACGGCCGGTGCAGCTGACATCCAACTTAAAGGTACATTACTGCCACCTACAGCACTGGAGTGTGAAACAGATTAGTGGGGGGAAAAACAGGCGATGACTGCCTGGCAGGTGGCTGGACTACCAACCGTTCTGTGAGTCTCCAGATCACACAGATGGTCAGTCCGCCCCTGGCATCGACGTCGGGCAACATCACTACAGTGAGACGCTCTGATTGGTTGATGTGCTGCGTAAAGAGCGTTGGGACCATCAAAAGTTCAACTAGCTGAACTTCTGCGTTGCTAGCGTTATGAGCTTTGAAGCTTGAAACGCAGGAAAAGCTTGAAAAGTTGACGGAGCCAAAGCTCACAAAGCGCCTATTTGTACTGTAGTCTGTACCTTTTATCAGTGCTACCTTGAAAGCCAATCATCATTGACTTGAAGTGGCTGATGCATCACCTGATCACAATGTAGCCAATAGTCGCCTATTTATTTATTTGTTTGATTGAAAAAATATTTACAAATAACATTTAAAAATGTGTCACCAATAAAACTATGAAGTCCATGTTCATAAATCTATTTTTGCTAATGGATATAAGTTTTAGTAAAAAAGAAAATCACCAGAAATTGTACCCTATCTAAGAAATGGTACAAAATGTACTTTTTAGTACTGAGGAACACGTATGTACTGTTCAGACAATGAAAAAGGTACAGATAGTTACCCTGAGGTCCAACATTTGTCCTTAGACTGTTATTTTCTTTTTCTTACATTAGAGCACAGTAATGTAGCCATTCTGTTCCCCTATTTCTGACAGTGTACCTTATCATTTTAGTTTATTTCCTTCTTTATTTGTCACTCCTTGTCGTTAGATATTTTTCATTCTTGTTTTTGTAATTGTATTTAATCTTTTATTTGTCTTTCCCAATTTCTTCAGTCTTCTTTGTTAGCTCAGTTTTACTCGATTTTCTTACTTGGAACCGTTTTTTCTTCTTTTTTTTTCTCCCCTCTGTTCACAAGTATTTTATTTGAAGTCCCTCTGAGGTTCCTTATTCCTTTTTCTCTTATATATTTTATCTTCAGTTACTTTCTAGTTAGTCCTTCTCAGTTTGTTTTCTGTCTATTATCCCCCTCTGTTTAGTCCTTCCCTGTTTTCTTCCTGTCATTCTACCTAACCAACCTGCTAATTGTCTCCACCTGCATCCATTTGTCCCTAATTGGTTCTCAGGCTTTCAGCGTCACTACTCATTTCTCCTCAGCTTCCTGGTTCTCATAGTTCCTTGCTAATTGGTTGTCATTGCCTCCTTTTCTCCTGTCCCTTTAGTTTTACTTACCTCCTTTGATCCCTTTAAGTTCCCCTGTTTTCTTATTTTCTGAGTTTGGGTTCTTCGCCATTCAAAGCATGACATGAATGCAGTTAATAACATAATATAAGTCAATGCAAAGCATAAAAGCTGCCATGTCTCTACAAATAACGTCAAAGGGATGCAGAGTCAATTAAACTATATTAATGTAAATGCTGGGGGAAGTCAAAACACACGTTTTCAGTTCACATCAGTCAAGAAAAACAAGGGTACTATAGAACTGGATGGACGGATCAATGGATGGATGAATGGATGAATCAGTGAGGTAGTAAGGATACGTGCTTCATGTAAGTCTCCAAACGTCCCCAATAACACAATAAAAAGGGACGATATTTGATGCTAAAGTCTCTTTTTTTAAAGAACAAAAAATAGTTAAAAACAGGTCTCAAAACTCACTAGCTATGGTAACAAGGTTTCTACATTGGCGACAACGTTCCCTTCTGGTAACAGACTGATGGGGTGTAGTGATGAGACTCAATTAGTGTTGATAACTGTCTCTGACAGAAAGTCGCTGAATTTGACCCAATATGACGCTAAATAACGTCAGGTGATGTCACATATTCATTTGTATATTAATTTCGTCATCACTAAAGTGGTTTCTTCAGTTCCTCCTCCAACATCCAATACAAATAAAACATGTTTGCTATGAAAACTGTGTGCAAAACCCGTATGCTCAGACGTCAATATAAAAAGAACCCATGGAACAGAAAAAAGCAACCTAAAAAGGTCGAGGAAAGATGGCAGAAACAACGAGAAGCAGGAAGAAGAGGGTTCTCATTAATAAAACAGAGTAGAATCCTCACTAAAACCGTACTTACGTAAGTTTCTGATCTATCAAACTTGGAGTAGCACAGCTGGACGTAATCTCCTCTTTAAAAAGCAGACTCTTCATAGAAATGTGCTCAGATGTGTTTGGATCATACCCCACATCTACTTTCTGCCATAAATGGTCAATGCAAAGTGTCTAGGCAATATCCTGCTTGGACTTAAGGCGGGTAATAGGGGTGTTTCACGGGTAACCATGGCAACCGAGAGGCAAAGAAAGCATGCTGCAGGGATGCGGAGGCAGAGAAACCTGTTTTATTTCAATCAATCAATGTTGATATATGTAGAGCTTTAATCAGCCAAAGGCTTCACATAAAAAGACAAAAATATAGTTACAAAAAAATGTGTTAGAAGACAGGAGTAAAAATTAAAAACATAAAAACAAATAGAAAATTAAAGCAGCAGCACAAGAGATGATATAAATAAGAACATTAATTATAAAGTTCCATTTATAGGCTATGATTATTTCTTGTAGCGACAGTAAGAGTGGAATCAAAGCAAATTAAAACATATAAAACTAAATCACAACAGAACATAACAAATTTAAGCATTCCTAGATATTTAAAGCCTGGCAAAAAAAGGTGCGCTTCAAAACTACTTTTAAAAAAGTATCATCCCTGCAAAATATTGATTTGGGGGTCATAAAAAATAAATGGAAGAGGTGCAGGTGACACAGCGTTGATGCGGCATAAAAAACAAAATCTTCAATGAGTTCCAGCGCATCCATTGTGCAGAATTATGCTGGATGCTGCAGCATATTTGTTCTTCACCAATGCACCAATACATGCAATTACTATACAATCTGAAGACAACATATTTTTAATCAAATTCTCATTTTTATTCTCAGTTCCTATAGACGGGACGGGGGAGGAGTTTGTGTGTTGGTTGTGTTTGTGTGCAATGCTCTAAATGGTCCTGCTGCACTGTCAGTGCCCTATTGCCCTATGTGTCCAAAAAGTGCTTAAGCAAGGTCCTTAGTGAGCTTAAAGTTTTTCACTTTCACTTTTATTTCTATAGCGCCAGTTCACAACAAAATTCATCTCAATACGATTATACAAACATTCCAATCAGTTAAGTTTTCTATGTAAGGAATCCCAGCAGATTGCATTGAGTCATCGGCGTGAGGTTGTGCCCGGATCATGCAGACTCCAACCACAGCAATTCCTCAGCAATCCCTCATAATGAGCAAGCATGTAGCAACGATGGACGCTGTAGCATATTTGTTCTTCACACATGCACCAATACGTGCAAGTGCTATACAATCTGAACAACATAAATCTTAAATGCAACATATTTTTAATCAAATTCTAATTTTTATTCTCAGTTCCTATAGACCGGACGGGGGGAGGAGTTTGTGTAAACTGCAACTAGACATGCAAAACCTTTTAAACTAAATGTCTAGTTCTGAAAAAAATTTTTTGCTAGGATATCTTAGGAGGACTAAATTAATTGAATGTAGTTTTGAACGTAGTTCTTAAAGGGACATGAGCAGCGCTAAACCAAAGTACACATTTTCATTATTAAAAACACAGAATATAGTGAAGTCCAGAGCTGAGTCCGGTCTGACTGCACTGGAGGTATTTCAGAGTAACTGGAGACGAATCCAGTAGAGAAGCACACGAATACATGCCGCACTTTTCAGATTTTTACTGTAAAGACATTTGGCAATAAAAGTCCTTTCTCTCATAACATCCATCAAAAATAGGTCGTAGTTGTAACGTGTACAGGGGTATGGATACTTTGGAACGACTGCTGAACTTTGACCTTTCCAGCATCTTCCTCTACCCCAGACTGCCCATCAATCTCAACCTCCTGGAAACCTCTAGACTTGTCATTTTCTCTTGTCCACAGCCTGAACTTCTCTCCATCCGTCTCTCCAGCTTCGTTCCACAGATCCTCTCCTTCCATCCCTCATTTCAGTCCAGATCACTTTCTCCTCTCTCTTATCCCTGCATCACTCTCATCATTTATTCTCTCTTGATTCGTTCCTCAGTCTATCCTGAACGCTTCGTCTTAACCAAACTAACAAAAAGTTAATGCATGCACCCATCTGCTGGTCGTTCGTTCATACACGTCTCCTGGTTGCTTTTCCGTTCGCATTCAGAGGGAGCAGACGTGAACTCTGCAGCCCGATCAGACCGAGACCACAGGAAGAGAGATGGATCAGAGATAAGCAGGCGGTGTGGAGCCCGACATGTTTGCCTCCTGGTGAGCCGCTGCTGCCTGGTACCAGCGGGGGTCGGAGCTTTGATGACGGGACCTCGGGGTCCGAATCACATTCTCTCCGTCGAACGTCGACCCGGAGCTGGAATCAAGCCGCACGTCAGCTTTACATGTTTAAATCTAAACCAGTTGTGTGCTGGTATCGTTGAGCCTGTTAACAGTGACTCAGTAACTGAATATGTCAGAGCAGCTTTCATAATTCTGATTAACATGAACTGCTGCCTCCTGTGGTCCAGATGTGCCGGTACCGTCTCTATAGGCACCGACACTCAGTCTCACCTTTATAGGTCCTATATCGTGCTGTTTTACACCTCTCAACGTCAGGGATAGTCACATATATGATAAAACGTTACCTTTGGCGTCATGTAGTATTAATTTGTCCAGAAATATAACTCATATTCTATGGGATCAGAATATCCGTTTAAAACAAAACTGAAGAGAAATGATGCTAATGAAAATTAAATTTGCCATTAAAACAATTGTAACTGAAAATCTTACAGTTTTATATCTGAAATAAATGCATTGAAAATTTCTGTTTTGAAAGTGAAAAAAAAAATCCAATGAAACTCAAAATATATGATGAAAACGATTAGAGAAATTTCACTACGTTTATTTCAGATTTAAAATTGAGATTTTCAGTTACAGTTATATTTTTCAATGCCAATATTTTTTTTCAGTTTGATTTTAAGATGATATCATTTTGATCCCATAATATTCTGTTATTATTCACTAAAATCCCACCTCCACCCAGTGAGCTCTCATGGCTCCGAAGCAACTTTTACAGTATAAGTTAAGAAGGATTGAGAAGAACAGCTATATAACATGGTAACAGAGTTTGCATGTCACAAGCCTCAATTGCAAATATGCACAAAACTTTGTCGATATTGTCTAAATGTTGAAAAAACACAATTTTGCAATTGCGGTTTTTCTATTAAAGGCACAGTGTGTAATTTTCGGCCAGTAGGGGGCAGTGCATACCTAAATTATCACAATCATGCGGTATCTGTGTCTTGGAGTAAGAAACTCAACAACGGAGGTCCAACTAGTGCTGTTTTCAAACGCTCAATTCCCTGAGAATGATCCATTTGCAGCAACATGACGAGCACATCAGTCTCTCTTTCATCGCTTGGAACTAGCCAAGAGGTAAAAATGTATTTATGGCAAAACGTTTTAGCATATTGAGGGGAAATCAATGTTTTAATAGCGGGCGTGTTCCGTGCGCTTTGTCCGTCCGGGTTCTTGTAGAAGTAAAGACGTCATCTAATATGGCTTTACCCTGAAAAGAGGACCCACGCCTATGTATTTTAAAACTGATTTTTAAAGTCATATTTTACAATATCGCCAATATTTTGCAATTAATGTGCTTTACGTAATTATTATTACATAATATTTTAATGGCTATTTTCAAAGATGTACTGCAAAAACTACACACTGTTACTTTAAACAAGTTTTTTTACACTAATAAATGTAACAATTTATTGTAAATACAATAATGCTGTAAATAAATTATTTCAATTTGACCATCAATGCCTAATGTGATACATTACATTGTGATACGTCACTTTAAATAACAAACTCAATTTAAATCACAAGTTTGTTCACAAGATGTGAACATTTACAGTGGATATATATATATATATATATATATATATATATATATATATATATATATATATATATATATATATATATATATATATTGCAGGCACAGTGAGCGTTCTGGTTAGTGATTGTTTTCCAATTTGAGCGTAAGATTTGCCATGGCTTGTGCAACCCCGGTTCCTTCATCGCAGCTTCAAGGTCTTGGTAAAAGCTTGCGTTTCTTTATTGTTTTGAATCCAATATATACTGTATGTTATGCCTTTATCACAAACCCAATGCAAAAAATAATCAGTCTCTTTGTGAACGTCTTTTTCGCTCGTAGTAATGTCCAGTTGTTGATCACGTGACTCGTATGCTTCAAAAAAGATGCTTCCATTGCTGTTTTGCTAAATAAATGGATTTTGATACACTCGAAAAACCACCTCATCCAAGCGCAAACCTTTTTTGATTGAAAAAGGCTAATTTATTTTCACAACTTCAATATGTGCAATTTCATGGGTAATAGAGACGCAGCGACAGTGACTACCCCCTCTCGCTTACACAGTGTTGCGGGTAACGGTGTTAATAAAGGTGTTATTTTTTAGGTAACTGAGAAATCCAATTAATTGCTTTCCTGTCTCCGCCATGCCGTTGCCGTTACTGAGGATACAAAGTGGTGCATTGATACAATGCGGTTGAATGAAGCGCAGTGGTGTCAGGCTTTCTGACAGCCACACTTCAGCTGCAGGGAGAGAACAGGTGTCTGTGATGACGCTGATGGAAATAAGATCATGTTTGCTGGGTGGGCAGATACCTGAGTGCTCTAGCTGTCTCGGTAAAGTTAGTTTTAGGTTGGATATTTGACAGACATTATTTTCATTAAAGCTGAGATTCCCTCCAACGTCTCACTGAAAACTGATAGAGTGGATACATCCGTCGCTTCTGCAGGCGGTAGTTTTGGTTAGTTTGGTTTTCGACAAATCTCCACACATCCCAAAAAATAATTGTAAGATCTACCAACAAAGTAACTCCAAAATATTGATATATTGTTGCTCTACACCCAAAGAACATAACACACAGATAAATAATAAAAACATGTAATATTTCTTATTAATATGTTCGTATTAAATATAGGATTTTTCTTCAATAGCTTCCAGTTTGTGTGATTAAGTGACTCAAAAACAATCTTAAAGTGGCTCACTACATCTAAAGAACCAGACACTTCAATATATAGAATATATAATCTATATTTTACTGTAATATTTCAGGTTTTCCTTCAATAGTTCCCAGGTCATGTCACCAGTTGACTCAAAATCAGTCTTTAAATTTTCGTACTAAAACTACTTAGATAGTTCTTTTTACTATTCAATATTAGAGATACAGAGATTTGCATAATTTAATAGACAGATTTGCCTTTGTTCTATTTGTCTGTGTTAATTTGGCACTTAAATTAAAAGTGTGTAATTATGTATGTCCAATTTTTTTGTATGTCTTTTTTCTGCATACAGCTTCAATCTTATTGAGTCAAGTTCAAATACCAAATGTTCTAAAATACTGTGTACAGTGTTTTTTTTTATTCGTCATTCAGTTATAAATATATTTGACGTTATAGAGAACGTAACTGCATTATAGAGCATAGAAATAACGCCACAGTTACTTTGCTGAGTAACTAATTACTTTTACAGTGTGGTACCTGAGTTACTTACTCAATTACTTTGGGAATAAGTAATATGTAACAATAGCATAACTTTTTTACTGTAATACACCCAACACTGCTTACATACTATTACCATGACAAGAGTCGGGCAGAAAATTAGACAGCCAGAGTGGAGGAGACAAATACTTCAAACTCCTCTACGGTAAATTTATCACAACATACATTTTGTTTCTTTGAACAGAAGAATAATTCAGAGAGGCTAAATGAACAGTAGTAGATGTATAATTATTGCAGCTGTAAGTCGATGGCGTTACTTCACAGTGCAGTTATAAGTTGACATAAACGAGACAGCTTCATAAATAGCTAACGCACATTATTATTAGCATGTAGCTAGCGTTTGGATTTACTTCCCGCTCTGGCCCCTCCATCAGGCGTTTTATGATGGAAATTGCGCTGGTTACAAGAGTTAATCTCTCAGGCAGTCCACTTTGGTGCTGGATAAGGCTAACGAAGCAGCCATCGTTGAAGTGATGGTCACAGACAAACGTCTTATGCCCGGAGAGAAATTCCAGCCATTTCTGGAGTTTGGACTCTTCTTTAGGAACGTTGAATAAAGTCCTGTACCTCTCACAGCCACAGGAAATAGCCACACAACATGGTTAAAAGAAACAAAAAGTTGAATTTAATTACCTTATCGTACCTCAGCAAACTCTTTTACCAGAAATTCGGCTCTCACCTTGGAGCTTTTAAAACACCATTAGGTAGCATGACTCTCCAGAACTGTGAATGAATTATTATTTTGTCTTTTTCTTTTTCCTTCCACTTAACTTTCCCTTATCGTGCTAGATTACAGGTCTTGGTTAGCAGCCAGCCCCTTTAGCAGTGGCTTTACACTCTAGAAAATAAAACATTGGGGCAACAAAAAGAGAAAAGAAAGCAAAATGTTAAAGTTTCCCTCTAGAATTTGGAAATTAAGCAAAATGCCAGCAGAATTACTTTAATTGAAAGCAGTAATTTGAGTATGTTGAAGTATCTTTTTGGTCATAATAAAACAAATTTCTAAGTATCATGAACTTAGTAGTTGTCAACATGAATGCAAGTATTTAAATTGATCCAACATGATATTTTAAGTATGGATAAGTAGCTTTTTTTAATCAAGGTATTTTAAGGGCAAAAGTATTTTTGTCTTGTAAATGGGATCTTGTAGTCACAGAGGTACATTTTTAGCAGTTTTGTAGTTTTGCAGTTTTTTCCAGTGTTTTTAACAGATATAAAACAACGGTTACACCTTTTCAATTGTTTAAGTACAATGCATTCTTTGATTCACACTTTTAAAAAAAAATTACATTTACAGTTTTGACCCAGCTGATCAAAAACAAATGGTGCAAAAAATCCACATACCTGTGTGTAAATAAAAAATAACCGGTATATACTTTTTGTTGCTCAAAGACAAAAATTTGTGAATAAACAATTCATGCTAGCCTCGTGGCTAACAATATTAGCCATCTTTTACACGTTTTTAGCCAAATACATTGGTCTGAACCATGGTACCAAAGTAATATTAGTGTCAGATGCTCTATAACAACAGCGCGGTTCTGTATTAGTTAAACTCGGACTGTGGTGCACTCAAACGTGGGGGTCGAGCTAACCGGAGCGTCTTGTCCAGCGTCCGGAGAGTTATTGTAATCATGTAATCGAGTATTGCATCTTTGTTTGGTACACCAGGATATCACTAACAAAATCTTGATTGAATGAAAATGTGTGATTAATATAATAATATATACAGTCTTTGGTGATTACGCATAAACTTACTTACTAATCACCACAACACCGGATGAGCGTTAGCATGTTCTGGACTGGTCCGCTTTTGAGCGAAAGCGGGAAACTGTGGACTGTTTACACGTCATTAAGTCAATACAATACATTTTATTTTTTTGGCGCCAATTCACAACAAATGTCATCTCAAGGCACTTTCCAACAAAAGTTCATTTAAATTCAATTATATAAACATTTGTATTTTACGTCAGCAGAACTTAAAATTAAGTTATTAATGATTAACTGGTGATTTTAAATTCAGACGGGTCATGATTATATATTGAATCAAAACGCATAATTTGTGTGTCAAAGCTCAATAAAATGACATCTACAAGTAAAGCATCTAACGGTATTTATGAACTTGATTTTTTGTTTCACAACAATTAAGTTAAGACTAAAGCTGAATTAGTTTTAAGGTGTACCATATCTGCTGGTTAGCTGGCTACTCAATCAGCCGTCTTTCCAGGATTATGATTTTAAAAAAAGTTTCTATTTTTGAGTTGGTCTAATGTAATATAATACTCAGAGAAACAGAATTTGGTTTTTTAATTACCTGTAAGCCATAACAGATGAGAATGTTTGTGTTAAAGTCCATCCATCAGGAATCTGTGTGCTGTGGTTTGGTAACTTGTCCTGACGTTAAAACGAGCGACTGAAATGATTTGGGTTTCACGGATCGGTTCACATCTCTGTGGATCGGGTCACAGGTAATTTATGTCCAAACCCAAAGGAACCATATCCTTCCTCTCTGGGCTGGTCTGGTTTATCATTTGAAACGTAAGAGCTTCAGCCTGTGCGTTCTGTCAAGTTTGACTCAGCTTTCATCTGCAGTCACTAGAAAAAACAATGTGCACCTAAATAAATGATGGAATCTGGCGTACTTATTTTAGGGCAGCCACAATTAATCAATATAACATTGAAGAGGAAAATTATGAAGTAATCAACCTAATTGTTTATTTGATTTTCTTTTGAAACGGTAGCCTTACCTTGCCTGCCTTTCTCCCACTGACCCACATGTGTAGTTGTGACAATCAGGGTCAGCCCCGGCGTCAACAGGAAATCCCAAACAGCAGAATCATGGTGAGCCGATGGAGTTCTGCAGTTCCGACGGGTTTTATCAAACATAAAGAGAAGCATGTGTAGTGAAAAATTCACAAACCAGAACCCGTTCACATGACGCTGATGCTGGAGCATCTTAAAAAATCATAAATTTGTTCCTTACATCATCTTTTCTTATTGATTGATTGTGTCTATCTGTTAAACCGATATGTTTCTTTTTTTCTCTAATCCTGTATTTGGTTTCATTATCACTGAATCATGTAAAGCACCTTGAATTGCCTTGCGTTGAAAGTGTGCTATATAAATTAAATTGCCTTGCCTGCATAAGAGGAAGCCTGTTGTGGCTGACGACGAAGAGGGACACTCGGCTCTGTAGGCTGATTAGCTTGTTAGCTGCTAACATTAGCATCAGCGGTAGAGCGAAGTCCTCGTTTCCCCCCGAAATGTCGGCTTTTTACGTTCTCTCCTAGGCATCCGGCGGCATTCATAGATTAATGAAACTGTCAAAATTTTATCATGCGACGTCTTCTAAGGCCTGAGCTGCCATTCATTTACGGAACAGACAGCTAACGCTGGTGCTAATGCTACTAATGCTACTAATGCTGCTATTTACATCAAAGCGCAAGGTGTCGTGACAAAAATCTTTTTCTTTTTTTCTTATTATATGCGCTATGGTTAGATTTATACACTTACGGAACGCGATGGAATGGAATTTGAGTTTGTCTGCCCAGGTATTAATCTTAGTTAGGCATAAAGCGACTGGATTATCGTTGGGTTATTGCTTATGGACAATTAGGCCTATTGAAGTGCTGCATGTACTGAATTATAGTGATGCCATGTAAAGAGTACGTGTTCCCATTTATGCATGACAGTGATCAGTATTTGGACGGCTGTGATGTAGAGAGTGACATGGAGTACGAGGCAGAAGGGCTGTCAAACAATATCTACATTCCTGATGGGGACATTATGGATTATGGGGTGATTATGAAAACGAAGAAGGCCCATATGGAATGGAATGTCAAATAGATCCAGAGAGTAATTTCTATAATAGGCCTACATCCTGTACTGATAACTGTGGTTATTTTACTGACCAACAATTTAATGATCTTGATTTCGATGAGGTATTGTCTATTATTCATTTTAATAGTAGAAGGTTGAATAGGAACTTCCCCAGACTTGTAGATTATTTAAATCAGTTTAAAAGGAGGTTATTATTAGTTATTGCAGTATCTGGTTTACATGATAATAATGTAAATGATTTTGTTATGAAGGGATGAGATGTTTGTAGTAAATAGGGCAAACAAAGAAGGTGGTGGGGTGGCCCTGTATGTCGATGTTTCTTTGAAATGTAATAAGGCGTTAACCATGTCAAAAGAATGTGATGGCCTCCTGGAAATAGTAACTGTAGAGATAGAATGAAAAGAAGCAAACATATAATTATTAGCTGTGCCTATAGAGCCAATGGAGCATGCATAGACATCACAAAAGATCACTTAAGTCATGTGTTTGACAGGATAGCAGGGCGGAAGAATGTGTTTTTGTGTGGGGATTTCAATGTAGATCTCTTAAATCCACAGGGGCACAGGGGAACTAGTGAATTCATTCATGCCATGCATAGTCTGGGTTTTATTCCAACCATCACCAAGCCAAGCAGGGTCACAGCTCATAGCGCGACTCTGATTGATAACATATATTCGAATGTTATGCATACAGCTGTCTCAGGGGGGGTACTTATTGAAGATATAAGTGATCATTTACCTATATTTACCATTTATCACTAAAATTTTGAATTAAAAAAACACCTGAGCCGACAACAGAAATTAGAAAACGGAGGATGAGAACTCCAGGAACTGTGGAAGCCTTTAAGGCAAATTTATTAAAACAAAACTGGAAGAATGTTTATGTAAATGATGTACAGGAAGCTTACAGTTCATTCTTAGCTACATTTATTCAATTGTATGACAAGAACTGCCCAATGATGATATATACCGTAAAGGATAGAAATAAGCACCAAAGGACTATTAAATGCATGTCAAAAGAAGAATACTCTGTATAGGGAATTTATAAAACAAAGAATGCAGAATTAAAGTATAAGGTTTATAAAAATAAACTAACAAAAGTACTTATAACAAGGAAAGAGGCATACTACAGTAGAAGATTAGAGGAAAATAGAGACAATATGAAAGGCACATGGAAAGTTATAAATAGCTTGTTGACAAATAAAAATGCGGAATCCAAATATCTTAAATACATCATGAAAAATAACATGTTTGTTTGATAAAAAAGAAAATATTGCTAAAGAGTTTAATGATTTCTTTGTGAATGTGGGGCACAACCTAGCTGAGGAGATCGTTGAACCCGAAGATGAAGATGGGGTAGAAGAAATATTGAAAATAATCTATACACAATGTTTTTAAGGGAGGTTGACGAAGGTGAAGTAAGAGAAACGGTTAGGAATTGCAAAAACAAAAGATCAGATGATGTCCATGGTATAGATATGGCTTTAGTAAAAGAGACTATTGAATATGTGATTAAGCCATTGACATATATTCGCAATGCTTCCTTTAAAGCGGGAATATTTCCAGACCAAATGAAAACAGCTAAGGTGTTACTTTTATTTTAAAGCAGGCGACAAAAAGGAACTCTCCAACTACAGGCCGGTATCGATTCTCCCACAATTTTCCAAGATTTTGGAGAAACTCTTTGTTAAGAGGCTGGATAGTTTCATTGGTAAATATAATAGTCTGACTCAGAATCAGTATGGCTTTAGAACTAATCAGTCAACTGGATTGGCTTTAATGAAGCTAGTAGTGGAAATTACAGCAGCTATAGATAAAAAGGAAATTAGTCTTGCGATTTTTATTGATTTAAAAAAGGCCTTTGATACAATCGACCATGAGATACTTTTGAAAAAATTAAGCGAATATGGTATTAGAGGAATTGGTCATTCCTGGATTAAGTCATATCTAAATAATAGAAGTCAATTTGTTTCATTTGACGGAATTGACTCAGATTCCCTAAAAATGTTTTGTGGGGTACCCCAAGGCTCTGTATTAGGGCCTAAATTGTTTATTTTATATTTAAATGATTTGTGTAAAGTGTCCAAATTGCTTGAAAGTATCCTTTTTGCTGATGATACAAGTTTCCTCTACTCAGGCAAAGAGTTGCAGGACATAGTGAAGGTGGTAGAGAGAGAAATGGTAAAGGTTAAAAAGTGTTTTGACACAAATAAATTATCCTTAAATATGGGCAAAACTAAGTTTATGATTTGGGGAAATTGCAAGGTACAGGAGATAAAAGTAAGAATTGGGCAAAGGGGAAATAGAGAAAGTAAATGAAACTAAATTTTTGGGTGTTATACTTGATTTTAAATTGGGATGGTAGAAGCATGTTAATTTTGTTAAGAGGAAAATATCTAAATCATTAGCAATACTAGATCAAATCAAGGGATGTTGAATAAACATGCATTATACTTGTTATACTCGTCATTAATTTTGCCATATATCACCTACTGTTTAGAGATATGGGGAAATACTTACAAGACTTATACCCAATCATTTTTTCTTTTACAGAAAAGGGCTATAAGGATCATCACACATTCTAAATACAGAGATCACACCAATGATTTAGTTCTTAAACTAAAAACATTTAAGTTTTATGATTTGGTAGACTATAAAATTGCACAGATTATGTTTAAAGTTTATAATAACTTGTTGCCAAACAAAATCTTAAATTATGTTTAAAAAAGGGGATTGCAAATACAGATTAAAAGGAAGATGCATAATTAAAAGAAAGAAAGTTGGAACTAATATTAGATGTATGACCATCTTCATTAAGGGGGTGAATGTATGGAACAATCTAGATGATGAACTGAAATTGTGTCAAACAATAAGTGGTTTCAAGAGGCTTTTCAGAATAAAGAGATTGGAGGTTTATAGATTAAGTATGTCATTCCAGTAAAAATAAATTTCGAGTTGTTGCACTCTATGTTATACTATGATGTATAGAGTAAATTAAATGTTTGTTGGTATGTTAAGTGAAAAGGTTAGGCGTTATAAACTGTTAGCTTCAGTCTAAACCTTTTTCTTTGGTTAAACATTGATACATATTATGTTACATGTAATTATTTTGTGTGTTCTTGTTTTACGATTGTATGACCAGAGAAAATCAAATCAAATAATACAAAGTAAAAATAAAAACTGCTTTCTATTATTTTAATTACATCAAAAATATACATCAAAAATAAAATACTTATTTTGTCAGAATGTAATTTTGAGTGGGACATTAGTTTTTAAATGGTTGTGGGCAGGGAGGATTTCGTAAAGGGGTGGAAGGTTAGGACGAATTTAAGAGCCCAAGCTGATGAAGGGCCCAGAGGAGCAGACCCCCTATTTCTTTTTTTATTTCTTTTTTTAATGCATACGTTAATATGTTGTGCTATGGCTCCTCCTGTACTCAATGTGCATTTTTTCTTATTTGACAAAAGATTTAATATTTAACAACACAAGCTAACACACAGTAACACAAGCTAACGCACAGTAACACATACTAACGCACAATAACACAAGCTTAGACAGAGTAACAAGCTAACACACAGTAACATATGCCAACGCACAGTAAAACATGCTAACGCACACTAACACAAGCTAAGACAGAGTAACAAGCTAACACACAGTAACACAAGCTAACCCAAAATAACACAAGCTAACATACAGTAACACAAGGTAACCCAAAATAACACAAGCTAACACACAGTAACACATGCTAACGCACACTAACACAAGCTAACACACAGTAACACAAGCTAAGACACAGTAACACATGCTAACGCACACTAACACAAGCTAAGACAGAGTAACAAGCTAACACACAGTAACGCAAGCTAACACACAGTAACATATGCTAACGCACAGTAAAACATGCTAACGCACACTAACACAAGCTAAGACACAGTAACACATGCTTACGCACAGTAACACAAGCTAAGTCACACTAACACAAGCTAACACACAGTAACACAAGCTAACAGACAGTAACACAAGCTAACACACAGTAACACATGCGGTTAGGAGGTGTTGAGGGTCAGGGGTCATATGGTTCTTAAACAACGAAACAGGGAGCAGTGAAGTTAAAGGTTTTCAGAGAAAGAAAAGGAACCCAGAAAGTTTCCTCTGGTTAGCACGGACCCACCGTTTCCTTTCCCAGGATATTAATGAGGAAATGACAGACACTTGTAAAGAGAAAGAAAAGGAAAGAGGGAGTCAGGTATGTACGTTTTTAGGGGGACGAGGGCTCCTGATTAATCCCGCGTTGAGTTGACTCCACCAGGATTTCCATCAAAAGGACGGAGAGTTTAATTGGCGCTCTGTTGAAGTTTCCCAAAACGCTTACTCTCCTCCAACCACCCTCCTCCTCTCTTTGCCATCCTGCTGGTGGCTGGGGGGGGGGGGGGGGGTACTCCAGGAATCTAACAAACCTCCTACTACACACACACACACACTGAGAATTACTTTCAGATGTGCAGAGAAAGCAAAGGAAGGTGTGTTTGTTTAAAGCGTCGACTCACCTTCTGCTGCCTGCATCCAGTTACACAATTATATATTAAAAACCCATGTTTGTGTGTCTTTGTGTTCCGAGTCAACCTGCGTTCAGTTTGAGCTACAAACAAGATGCTCTAAGCACGAAGCATCCTTACCAGGCTGTATTTGACTAATCCCAAACAATGTCTGAGCACTTCTATGCTGATTTATTTGCTTTTTTATGGATAAAACTGCCAGCTGAGAATGTTTCTGCCACATGTGGTTCCTCTGCTGCGGTGGCTATCAGAGTGGAGCCCAGAGACCCATCTAAGGTCCTGGAGGGAAGCCACTGGGGTCTGCCAGTAAAAATGAGGAATAGGTTCATTTAAGCATTTGTTATTTCACCAACCAGTTAGCTAAATCACAGGCCGAACCGGTACCGTGCAGCCGTCCCCCATTCGTCAGACCAAATTAAGGCCGCCAATGAAAATTTATCGACCCTGCAAGCACGCAGCCACAGGTGGAAGTTGCATATCACGTTTCTGCTATATATGTGTAACAGAGAGCAAATACTCTCTAACCAAGACTGAAAGCCCTTTTAAACTTTTTAACAAGCAGAGAAGTCGATGTAGAAGGACTGGAAGGATGGATTTGTGTCATGAATGAACAGCCTGTGGTCCCAAATAACACACAATTATATAGATTAAAGGAAATAATTTTAAGATTTGCCTTCTGAACCTGAAACAAAATGTTTTCCTACTTTTTCCCTCCGTTGATCCTGATGCAGAAGGGCTGTACTGCAGGGGGAGCCGACTGCTCTGACTGGAGCCATTACACGCTATTCTTCATCAACGGCTTTATCTCACCAGATTATCCACAGATTTCTGACCTACAGTCTCGTTTTGTTGCAAGACGACCTCACTGGAGAACAATTGTTGGTAAAAAACTCTGATAAAACACACAAATAGTTGTGTTTTAGACTAACAAGTCTTACTTAGTAGCCTTTCAATAACTGTGTAGAAAATGGAAGGGCGGACTGCTAGCCCTTGACCTTACTTACGTACTTACTAGAGTTGAGCCGGACACTCGGCTGAAACGAGTATCCGGTACAGATAAAGCCAAGTATGAGTATAATACGAGCAATATGAGTAAATATCTGTGCTCGGATTGAATAAAAATTCTCATTGGGTAGTTGACTGTGTCTGCGCTCACCCGTTTCGGATGTGATCAGCCCATTAAATGGCCCTTATTAGCGGTTATCACTCCCATTAAATGCTGTCAGACTGTGCCCTCTCTACCTACTGAAACGTACTTTTCCGTTTGGTGTTTAAAACCTTTTCAAATTAGGTTTAGGCATTTAAAAGAAAGTATATTTGTCCTTCTGTGACCTTAAGGTTAGGACATACAACTTGTGGGTTGGTTAAAATCGGTCAGGTAACTCCAGTTACAATATGCTGATCTGACGAAGAATTTTTGACACGTGCAGACAGTTAGCTGTTATCAGCGATACGAATGGTTGATAACCTACTAGTAGGTAGAGAGGACACAGTCTGACGGCATTTAATGGGAGTGATAACGGCTAATAACGGCCATTTAATGGATTGACAAGATCCGAATCGGCTGCTGCGTTCCGGAGCCACCATACTCCCGAATTTCTCCCGATATCTGATGCCATCGCTTTTCATAAACACTCCCCGATTCTTACGAGAGGAGAATAAAACAAGTTACATTTGCATTTTGCCAAGGAAGGTGCTATGGGAGAACAGTTCCCTCATACGAGTCATGAAAAATCATCACCTCTAGGCGAAGTTCGCCATTTTGAATCCAAAATAGGTCACCTACGTGATTCCCAAGCCAGCCGCAAGTTTTCAGAACGGTCTTTATGTGTCCGACAGAAGCTGCAGTTTCATTTACTTTTTATATCCTCCCAATTTTTAAGGATTAAAAAGCGATTCAATCGACCTCGTACCATTTTTGCTAACTGGAAGTAGGCGAGGCAAGGCTATTTGATTTGTAGAACAACAACAAGGTCATTCAAGGTGCATTGCATGATTTGGTGCTGAAGAAACAAACAAAACATATGATAAAAGCATGGAAAGGGAGAACATCAATTTGACATAAGGGACTCTCTAGAGGTGAAATTTTGCTAGTTTTTTTGACCCCATGTCTGGCTAACATATGCTGCGTTCACACCGCACAGTTTGGGGAGTTTAACCATTTGCTCCAAGAGCTGCTTACGGATGAGGTTCGCTTTGAGCGCTACCTCCGTCTGTCCCGCGCCCAATTTTACAAACTCCTGGGCCGCATCGGAGCTCAAATCTCCTACCAGGGGCCGTATTCACAAAGACTCTTATCTTACTGCTAGGTGTTACTCCTTCCTCACGCCAAAAGGTCTTACGTAGGAGTTGTCGTCTAAAACCTATTCACAAACGCAATAAGAGCTACTTTTACGTAGGACGAATTCCTAAACGTAAGCTAAGAGTGACGTCCCGTTGCTATGGAAAACGTAATTTCCTATAAGCCTGTGAATATTCTCATTCATCCAGGTCATGGTTATCTCAAGGAAATTTCAATCGAACGCAACTGGACTCGGTAATTTCCTATGCATGAGTAAATAGACGGACAGCAGTGTGATTGGTTGTTGAATGACACGTGTGAAACCAGGAAATGGAAAACTTCAATCTCGACAAAAGCGTAATTATGAACATTGCAAATAGCAGACATAATGCGTGATGAGATATTTCTGTCGGCCACGAGACTCACAGTTCATACAACTTACACACAATAGCCTACTTACAGAGAGGGTGAAGTTTAAACACGAAAAAACGTGAAATGCATCATATTACCCTGGCTAACGCCTGCTGATAGCTGGGATAACCTCCAGCCCCCCCCTCAATGCGACCCTGAATTGGATGAAAGCGGTATAGATAATGGATGGATGGATGCATCATATTAAGGGAGTGATTGCAAGGAGGCTGTAAATAATTAGGCTGTCTAATGAGCACATCAGGCACAACTTAAATAGACCCCCCCCCCACACTACCGTGAAAAGCACCTCTTGAACTGAAAATGAGTGGTGAGAAAAGAACAAGGAAACCTAACTGGTAGCAGGACCAATTATTACTACCCGCAGTGTTGGTACTGGAGAGGAGGACGGTCCTCAAAGGGCGATTCGGAGCCGGGATTACGAATAAGAAGAAAAGGTAGGCATGGGTGGAAATTAGCAGAAACATAAATGCATCTTATCCAGCGGTGTCTGGAACGTCAGAAGACTGTGAGAAGAGATGGTATTGTCTACAGTCCCAGTGTTGGCTCGAGATCGCCGCTTATAAAAAGGATGCTGCTGCAACATGTAGGCAATGTCCGTCATATAGGCATCCCTACATGTGTTGCATAAATTGGAAGACCTGCATGTTTCTTCTTTGTGCACCCTGCATACCTGCAATCGGCATGAAATTGGCTTTAATTCGATGCAGTTGCTGGATGTCTAATGGGAAACGGATAAATTGTTGGATAATGTGTGGTCGACAGAGCGCTTTAAGAGTTCGGTGGATTGATCGGATGATAGATGGTTGAGATATAACCAAGTTGTCCGCGTTGCAAAGTTGCATTTTCCCTGTGGCTAAATATCTTAGTTTCGCTAAACATTTAATTTCTGGACTGATCGGGTTGTTACGTTTAGTTGGAGACGTGATTGCATCCCGCACCACATCTGCAATAAACGATTTAGTCGGTATCGTTTGGTTAATTCCGAATCATCCAGAGTGTCAAACACATTGCGTCTGGCTGCAGCCATTTTGGGAGTCTTTGAGAAAAGGTCTTAGGGAGTTAGGAGTCCTCTTGACTTCTCTTAAGGACTGCCGGTCGACGCACTACGTCAAGTCCGTCAATGGTTCAGCTAGCTGAACTTCTGTGTTGCTTATGTTTGCTACGTTGCCGCTTGCAACGCAAGTAACGCCTGGAAAGTTGACAGAACCGACGCACACAAAGCACCGCAGAGACTCTGACGGACCCCTGACGTACTCATAGACTTTACATGTAATCTTGCCGCAACTGACGCTGGTGTTTGGGGCTGTGTGAACGCAGCATAAGGGGAAGTTGTTGGGACTACAGAGGATGCCTAGATTGTCTGGTTAATAATAATTTTGAATTATTATACCAATAACGTAATACTGGGATAATTATTATTGAAGCTCAAATTACCAGTGACAAAATGAGGAAAATGGGCGCCAGTTTCTTATATGAAGAAGAGGCTGACAATGTTTTTGGTTGGATCCCAGTGGGTCCATGATTTCTGCGGGATTCCCGTGAAATGGGAGGGAAATTTTTGTAATCACGTTACTTGGGAAATACAGGAAAAATTATTAACAGGAGTTGGCAAGAGTGGGAATGAAAAAATGTACATTTGAGTTCACCATCAATAATAGGAATAAAAAAATAAACATTATAAAGAGGTAAAACTCTTAAAAGAGCCGTTGTGGCTGCAAAGGCCCTGCTCTGTCCGCCAAGAAGTGAGCCACGAACAGCTTCCTCACTTGGAGTTGTTGGCCGCAACACGACCCAGGCATGACAGTAGCTCCACCTCTGCACGTCCCGCACCGCTCAAATGATGGCGCCCCTCTCCCAGCCCCAGATTGTCAGGACAAGGAGCAAAAGGAAGAGGTGGAGGTCAGCGGTCCCTGTCCTACCACAAGCTCTGTATTACCGGCTTGATGCGCATCAAAATTGCATATTTTTAAGGGGTGCCAATTCGCTTTGGACGAGCGTTGAGGTACAAATTTTGGAGCGTCCAACTAGGGCCGTGCAGTATGTTTCTGCAGGATAAGGGTGGGTGTTGAACCCTCTCACTGGGAAAAGGGTGGGTGCTTAGAGGCTTACTTATCCTGGTTTAGCCTTCTCAGTAGTAGTGGCTCAATCAGATTTGCTCTTTTGTCTCTGAAAGTCGGCAATTTTCCTACGACAGAGTATTAGGGCCACTGTAGATAAAAGAAAAATAAACGTGGGAGTAAATTTCTCACAAATTCTTCATGTCTTCCAGAAAAAACTGAAATTCTGAAATTTCTTTGCTGTCGAAAAGTCGCAAATATGCAAAAGAAAACTCTAAAATTACTATGATTTAAAGCATTGTTTCGATTGTAAAACAACAACATTTTCTGAAATTGTACAGTCAAAAAGTACAGGTACAAATAAAAATAAAACAGAAAATGCTATTCTTGTAAGATTAAGTTATTAAATCAATAAGATGGGCATCTGGAAATGTTCAAAAGTCTAAATGGTAGCAACATGCGGATCAGAACGACTTCTCCCTGTCTACAGATGAGACCTAAAACAGGAGAGACTGGGAGGATGAAGGTGCAACATGGTTGCATCCAATAGGACTTATGTTGCATTAACTACAGTCACCCTCACTTGCAGTGAGACCTAGGCTAATCGATGCAGCAATGTTGCAGCTTCATCCTCGCATTCTCTCCTGTTCTACGGGTCCATGGCTACATCTGCATCCAGAAGACGGCATTTTGATCTGGAAAAATAGAAACATAAACCACTTTGAAAATTTCCAGAAGTGTATGTTGTAAGTTATCAAATCAGCAGCTAAATAGTTTTGGACTGGCGTTTTTTGTTAGAAATATCTGATTCTAACTTAATGGTTTTGTTCTAAAACATTTATCAGTTTTTTCTTGCAAATGTCTAACTGTACAATGTCAGACAAGGAAAAAAAAAAGTAATTTTCTCTCGCAAGTTTACAACTTTTCAACACCAGAGAACTTCTGATTTCTTTTTCTGAATATGTATGACTTTTTTGGTGGAAATCTACCTATCTTTTGTCTAGAACAATAATATGTCTGAGTACAATTATTGTATTATCATAAAATTATCAGTTAAAAGTCAGAATTTTTTAGAATAATCGGATATTTTCCTAAAATAAAAAAACATAATTCTCTGATGTAGAAAATTAGTGAGAGATAACTACAAAATTTCTATGATTATAGGCATACATTTTCAATACCTAAAACTAAGATATTTCTGACATTGTAAAGTTAGAAAATTGTAAGAAAAAATGTATGTATTTTGACTTTTCTCATAATTTTATTACTCTTGTGACAGAGAATTTCTGAGTTTCTTTCTGGAAAATATGCGCAATTAATATCAGCAATTTAGTTTTTTAATTGTAGTTCTATTATTTTTTGACAAAATTTCAGAGGTTTTTCTGGAAAATATGTGACTTAAATCTCAGAATTTCTGAGGTTTTTGGGCAGAAATTTACTCCAAAATACTTTTGTCTGTTGTAGTTTTCCACTCCATAAAAATTACAGCAAGCCTGGCTGAAGCATCAGGAAAATGTGTTATTTTCTTTAACCGCCACATGTAAGAAACAGGAACGATCTTAATAATGCGTCCATCATGTGTTTTAATTCACCCAGATGAAGCTCTTTCATCCAATGACAGAAATTAGGCATTTATGCTTTTGTTAGTAAAGAGTAGTTTTTGGCTTATTTACAGCAGTTTTATCATATTTTTCCTAAATGTCTTTAGTGGCGGTTCAACATTTATTTGTCTTAAAGCAATCTATATGCAAATTATGGAAGCGTGTTAGTTATTCCATTGCTTCACATTGATGCTGAACTCTCTGCTGTCCTGTTGGTTTCAGCCGATCCGAGCCAGCGGTGAAATCGTTAGGTCATGGTAATTAAAAGCTGACGATGCACTGAAGGGCAAATATTCGTTTACTACTTTGTAAACGAATATTTCCAAAATCATAGAAGAAGGGTGACCTCAGCTACAGAGGAACTGTCAACCATTGATACCACCTCAATTTAAGGGTATAAATGTAAAAGTGTAGCGACCACCCATCAATTTTTATACAAATTGTTGGCGTCAGAAATCTTGAGCTTCAACTTCTGCCTCATTATGATGTCTCAATTAGCAGAAGTTGATGATGTAATTGCACAATTATGATTAAAATTGGAACACAGCATAAATGAACTTGATGGTTAAAATACAAGAAAGCAATTACAATACGACAATATTCAAGATAATACTAAAATATAAGTATAAGCAGGTAAAAACACAGTTTTTATTCACTAACTGATCTCGCTGAAAATCTCACAGTTCTTCAAAAAATACACAAGAAAGCATTTACATTAATAAAGATAATAATTAGTGTGGAAATTAAAAACAAGAAAGTAAAACCAGTTACTCATAGGCGAGTCGAAATTGGTAAGTTTTAATTTTAGACTAAAAAGAGTTCAGTGTCTCTGCAGCTTTGCATTCTTCCAGTAGTTCAGCTAAGTGTTTTTATATTTACATTTTCCTTCTGTTTTATTCCTCCTTTCTTGTCTTAATAATACGTGTTTGAACTTTGACTTTTTCCTGTGCTTTTGTGTTTCCTATTTATTGAGATCTTATTCATTAACCCTACCCAGTGTTAGTTTTCTACTTTCTTACTATTATTATTTATTCAGGCCTTATTCTGTTTCTACATTTGGTTTTCCTTCTCTTTTCTACCTGCTCTTTCCCTCCCACTTGCATCTGATTATCTTGATTAAGTTTCCCTCGGTTCCTCTGTCATCTCTCACTCCATCCTCAGTATTGAAACAGCTCATTTTCTTTCTGGATTCTCCAGCTTCCTACCTGCTCAGCTCCGCTGTAAGCCTTTCTTCGTTCATTAAATCATTCTCATTTTCCTCCGGCAACTCCTGACACTAACTTTGCATTATTTTTACAGCCCTGAAATAATGCAGGTAGAATGGGGAAAAACAAACCAAAACTCATTCTTTCTTTGTTTTATTAAAAGCAAACACTGCCTGAGAAAATATGATTCTTCCTGTGTATAATCAGAGCATGAATATCAACCCATTTAGAGGAAACCTGATCTATGCTCCTGCTTTTAAGCTCCAGAAAAAAATGTCTTTCTGTGCATGCAGCAGATCAGGCAGCACAAACATTTGTTTTATGTTATGAAAACCAATAATGTGTAATGACTTTATGTAGACAATAAAATGCAAATAAATAAAATATCCTGTCTCTCTGTGGATGTTAAAGTTAAAAAGCAGGAAAGAATGATGAGAAGAAGGGATTTGTAATGTTGCATAAGCTGATATGCAGGAAAGTGACATTTAACACCTTACAGCACCTAAGAGCAGCTGCTCAGAACCTACCAGCATGTGATGGCTGAACCTACAGCCACACAGCTACAAGTCGGTAACCCCCATGCACCAACATTTCAGTTATGTTTAGTTTATCATTTTGTTTACATAATTTAAACTTTGTTGAAATTAGTAATATTTGTTAACACACATAGGTATTTTTATTCGACTTTTGTTTGTTTTGCTTTCTTTAACCTTTCATTTTCTTGGGTTACCGGTGCTGGGGGAAATCCAAATGAGAGCTAGAGGGCAGACATGAGCAGAAGCCTGCAAGAGCCCGCACAGTGATGTGGACAGGAAATGCCATGGACTGGTTCACAGCAGCTCCCTCAGGGGGGAGATCATTAATTTGTATTTGTTTTCTAGATGGGTTTCCTGAATAGTTTCTTATTTAGGTTACCTTTCCATTTATTTTCAAGTAACTAAAAAGCTAATTGGTTTAATTTTCTTTTGTTAGCTTATTTGTTAGTATGTGTTTATTCCCTCTTGTGTTAATTGGTCTGATCAGCCAGTATTTAAGTTCCCTTTGTTTCCTGTTTGGGAGGTCAGTTATGTTTTGTGTTCAGTTACTTTGTTTGTGCAGTTTGAAGTTACTTTAGTTTAGTTACCAATTTGACTTTGGTTTTGTTTGTTCATTTGACCTCTTTTAGGAGTTCTAATTGTTTGGACATTTCTGTGGGTAAATAAAACCCGTTCTCTTTGAAGCCACCTGTGTCCCTGGATCCTGACCAGCTCGGTCGCTCACACAGCAGAACTTTGGGAGTAAAAAGTCTGTTTGATCAAATGTCCAGAGGAGACGGGAGTGTCCCACCTCCATAGTGTCCCGTCCAGATTTCGCTGTTAGTCAGGATTCTCGCATCATAATAAAGACGACACCTGCTGGGACTTCCTACAAGCACCTGTCCCTCTAATCTAAAGGGTATTTAACCCTTTTTATGCATCGATTTTGATAAGAGGAAAAACCATAATTGGTGTCTATCAAAGAGTTTCTCACTTGTCCACTCAGGAGGACCGCATTTTGGCTGCAAACAATGAAACGCAGCATATTTTTCTATTTTCTGATACAAATGTTGTCCTTGGATAGCCTGACGTTGCCAAACTCAATTCTAATCAGAATGTGAGTCTGATACTGTGATTATGGGGCGTATTTTAACTGAACCAGGAAAAAATTGCCTCTGCACTCAATTGGATAGACCTATAACCAGGGTTTGAATTATGGGGGAGCTAAGGGGAGCTCGGCTCCCCTGAAAGCCAACAACCGGCAGACCAAGAGGTAGCTCTAAAAAGTCCTAATTTGGCCATCTTGTAAACAAAATTTTCCAAACACTAACTTCTTCCTAAAATAACTTTCTCGTACTTCCTTCTGTGACCATAACTGTATGACGGCACTGTTTTGGCACTGATTGAATTGTTTTCTTGTTAATCAAGCACATTTCAAACGAAACTATCCTTTTAACTGGACGCAAAAGCAGTAGAACGAGTAAAAAGGTAGGAATACCGGGTTCTTAAGAGGAACGTTAGGAGATACAGTAGGCCCATGTATCAATGCAAAAAGTCTGCTGATTGCCAAAATCATAACTGGTGTGCAACGGATGAATGGTGAAGTAAGCAGTGAATCACTGAATAGCCTAAAAAAATGTTCAAGCATTGAGAAAGTTTATCTAAAAGAAGAGGAGTTTAAATGTCAGAGAGAAGAGAGAAAATGCAATGCATTTAATGTAAGAAATATGACTTTCAGACGTATTGCCAATTCAAAATGGCTTAAAGAAAGACCCCAGCCATAATGACTTTTTAAAAAATTATAGCGCCAAAGTGTGCACAAATCAGACCACGCTTGTGATGAAATAATTGGGCAAATCGTCAATCAAATCAGAGCTAGGTTTGTTAAAAATAATAAAGAATTTGGGTCACAAATCGGTCTTGTGGCCCCTGTTGTCCCTACTGATTTAAAGATAGCTCCCCCAAAAGCTTTGGGGTAATTCAAACCCTGCCTATAACCAATCAGAGCAACGGAAGTATGTGATGTTTCTCTGCAAAGCAACGGACGTTATCTGTTCCTCTCTTAAAAATCCCTCTTTTAAAATGCATGCGCTGTCAGTATCTTCTAGAACAGACTTGATGGCAGAATCTACACTTCTCAGTTCTCCAGCGGCAGCCATCGTTGTTGTAAACAAATTCAACCAAGGCGCTCTTTGGTGATGTGGTTGATTATGTTACTGTTGTTCCTCTGTCAATCATCATAAGCCCGATTTGACTGGTCCGAACAGATCTTGTTCCGGCATAACTGCACCTCAATGGAGGAATGCCAGACCGAACTTCTAGACCATGTTGTGGGCGGGACTAAGTTCGGCTGGCACCCAGGCTAGTCTTTGGAGGCTTCTGTGACAACCGAATTTCCCCCTAGTGGGACTATTAAAGGTTTATTTTTTCTATTCTAAATCAGTAAAACAAAGAAGAAATGAGAAGCTTCCTATCTTTCTGGCCTCTTCAACGTTCACCTGTGTCATCCTTCAGGGCCGGCCCAAAGTCTTAATTCTCAGACCTCCACCACCCCTCCTGTAGGTCTTCATGCATCAGATTTCAGCGCTATCAAACAAAATGCTAGAATAAAGTCTGCAGTTTGACACTCAGCCACGTCGCCAGACAGATTTCAATGGGGCACGTGACCCAGTAAAAATGTCACCTATACGACAATGTAGAATCAATTCAGAGTTTTAAGTATACATAGCATAGGCTACATCGCACATATAGTATGATAATTCATTGCTACTGCGTTCACTCCACATAAACATTGAGCACATGGCTAATTAATATGGCAATTTATTCACATTTACATACTTGCCAACTTACAGATTCACAGGAGACTCCAATACCCCAGTGTCAACTCCAAGTGGAGAGATCGCATGAGAGAGAGAACCACTGCGTGAGGTAGGTAATGTTAGCCGACAAATAGTTAAATATATTATTTTTGATTTGACTGTAACTGTAACTCCTAAATGGATATCAGAAAGTTTTCCCCCCACAGTGAGGAATGAGACACGTAAGTGAAGTCCTAGCTAGCTAGCCAGCATACGTCTGTGTTAAGCTAATGCTAAGTTAGCTAACGTTATTCCCTGTATTAAGACAACCGTATTAATTTGCTGTACGAGCTGCGGTGGGAATTTCCAGTGAGTTTCATCAGCATTAAACATGTTAGTTATGATCTGCTGGTTCTGCATCAATGATGAATATGAGAAGCTTGTGTTATTTGAGAGATATAGCTTGTGGATGGTGCAGTGGTTCTCACATGGTCTATCTTCAGGAAGAAAAACATTTTCCCTATCATCAAGTTTTGACCCAAATTTTTAAAACATTCAAGTTTATTTCACAGAAAAATAGCACAGTAGACTTGTATTTTTAATCGGTATGACTTTGGCTGAAATAATCTTATTTTGTCACCAGAAAAATGGCTACAATTAATGCATTTGGTTTTGTTACCAGAAAACAATTGGAACATTTCTATAATTGTCCCCAGAAATATGGCTAAAAATATCAGGAGTTGTTGCCCCATTTAGATTTTTTATATGTATTTCAATGTCTGTCCAGACAAAGTGGAAAGTTTTATGAATATCGATGGCAGAAATGCAAAACATCCCAATTGAGAAAAAAAACAGTTTTTTTTAGAAAACAAAAAACTTGTCAGTTTCTTACAGAAGGCTTTTTGGTCAGGTAACTATCACAAGGAAGAGTGCGATAACTTTGTAAACTGAGCATTTTTCGCTGTTCTTATCATCACATGTGAAAACTGAAGACCGTAAAAAATGCAGATAGGACACTGAGCTATGTACATATTTGTAGAACAATAAACAGTAATATTTTTATGTTGCTTCAGACTAACGGTGTTTCCACACCAAACGCGATAGGAGCGACTAGAGCTTCAGGTTTACATGTAAAATCAATGGAGGAGCGTGATGAAGCGCGACTTGGTGTCCCGCGACACTTCAGAAGCAGATTTTGCGTCGCGAAAAGGCTTTTCTGCCTGATTTACATGAAGAGTTCGCGCTACAGATGCGATGGAAAATTCGCGCTGCATTTTATGAGGTGCATTTTGTGCATTCGCCTTCATGGCATCTATCGCTCGAGTGGGAAAAATCTGAACTCCAGCGTCAAGTCGCGCCGCGACAACCAATCAGGGGACACCCTAATCACCCCGAGCTACATGACAAAAGGAGTTTTCTATAGAGAGACAGGAATAAAAAAATATAATATAAATAGGTTAAACTATTTAGACAGGAATGCTCTTAAGAGGTTTGTGGGTGGCTCTTAAAAGAGCCGTTGTTGCTGTAAAAGCACCTCTAGGCCTAGAAGTGAGCCTTGAAACGGCCTCCTCACCTGGTTTCCTGGTAGCAGCTCCACGTCCCACGCTGCTCAAATATGATAAACTTTTACGAACCGGACAGATGGACAGCTGCTCAGAAATGTAGTTGGTGTTTCGGCAGGCGAAGCTTGGACCTTCACGGCACAAACTGAGCGAGCAGGTGACGTTCTCCAGGCGGCGAGGAGCCGGTGTTTATGGATCCCTCCGCCGTAGCTAGACTTTATCTGTAGCTCACCAAACCCCCTGTCCCAGCTCGGCCAGGCCGACACGTAATCCCCTCTGTCCTCCGTCACCTCAGAGTCCATAATCCACCGCCAGCTGCACTCTAGCCCCAGCTCTGCTGAAGGCCAGGTCACGCGTGGAAATGCCATATTTTAAAGCGCGGCCAGTTCCCTTTGTACACGCTTCAAGGTGCGAATTTGCACACGACCGGCTAGGCGCTTTTCTGTGCATACGTACTGTAAGTGCAGCAGAGTGCAGAGGTATGGCACGGTATGGGGGCCAAAATTAAGACTACTTCCCAGCCGCAGGAGCTAATATTCTTTCCGAAGCCAGGAACTGATCTGACTGTTGATAGGCTGGCATCGGTAACCGATACGTCGGAGGTAGACGGGAAAAGGCAGAGTACTCACTTCTGTTTACATTGGAGACGCTGGCTATCCACTGGGTGGTCAACTCCCTCAGCTTTCTACTAGCCTGGATGGCTGACGATTAGCTTGCTAAAGCTAGCCATACACGGCAGAATTTCTTCTTCTGACTTTACAGCGGCTGACCAACAACTTGAGGTGCTGGCAGGCATCAAGGCACCTCACATGTATCCTTGGTCAGTTAGCTTAACATCAGACAAACGGAGGACAGATGCCTCGGTAGCACATGAACAGTGTTGGGGAATACAGAATACTTGTACCGGCGGTATGTATTTATTATTTAGGATACTAATTATGAGTAACTATATTCCGTTGCAGTAACTATTTTTAAATATAGTATTCAGAATATAGTTACTTTAGTAAGACCATTGGAATACTTGTGTGTTTTCCACTTTCTACTTGAAAGATGAATATATAGATTTTCGGAAATGTGTGTCTCTGCGTTGTGTAGGCTATCCCATAATACCCCTAGCAGTGAAGAAAGTTATGCATTCAGTGGCGCTTTCTCGCAGTTCTTTTTTCTTCAAGTGATACCACATTTAATTTGAGCATTCCTGACAAAAAGCCAAAATAAAGCCATGGTGGTTAAAACACTAGTCATAGCATCGCACCGCTTATGTATCTGCTGTGAAACTGTGAAATATGCAGGCAAACACCAGTGATTGATGGAATAGCTGTAATTCTGTATCAATATTCGTATAAACATCTAAAATTAAAAGATACTGCAACAATAGACAAAAACAAAACAAAATCCTCTACTTTTTTTGTCCATTATTTAAAGTGACAGTGTGTAGTTTTTGCAGTACCTCTTTGAAAATAGCCATTTAAATATTATGTAATAATAATTACGTAAAGCACATTAATTGCAAAATAATGTAGATAGTGTAAAATATGACTTTAAAAATCAGTTTTAAAATACATAGGCGTGGGTCCTCTTTTCAGGGGAAAGCCATATTAGATGACGTCTTTACTTCTACAAGAGCCGGACGGACAAAACGCACGGAACACGGCCGCTATTAGAACATGGATTTCCCCTTAAAAATGCAAAAAAGTTTCGCCATAAATACATTTTTACCTCTTCGCTAGTTCCAATCGATGAAAGAGAGACTGATGTGCTCGTCATGTTGCTGCAAATAGATCATTCTCAGGGAATTGAGCGTTTGAAAACGGCACTAGTTGAACCTCTGTTGTTGAGTTTCTTACTCGAAGACACAGATACCGCATGCTTGTGATAATTTAGGTATGCAGTGCCCCCTACTGGCCAAAATTTACACTACTGTGTAAATACTGTGCCTTTAACAGGGTCATTATCGTGTTAGTTAGGTCATTTCTCACAGTTACAGTGTTTCTGTATCTGACATGATGTTAGCTTGATTATATGTTGTTATGATGGGTTTCCCAAAAATTATAGCTACGAGGATAAAAGTTTTCCATTTGGAGTGCAATGAATGTGAGTTTAAAATACGTTGTATATTTATAACAGAAAGTCGCAACTAGCCTAATTGGCTGTGGCTGCAAAGTAATTAAGCTTTGTTTCAAATGACTAAATATAAAATGTAATAAAATGTAGAAATTTTACCGCTAAAGGACAGTTTGGTTGGTTTTTGGTCACTGAGAGGTAGCAGTGTTGTCCACAGTCAGTACCTAATGTTTCGCATTAATATGCCCACTGTTTTCCCGCAGGAGTAGCTACCTGCGCATTTTGTAACATTTAATAGACTTAAATGCTGTTTTTAAGAGGAAATATTCAAAGTATTTAGATATAAAGTACCAGGATGCAGCAAAGTAACGGAATACGTTACAAAATAAAATTTAAAGCAGGTATTCGGGCGTTCTGTAACTAAATACATTTACAAAGTATTCTCCCAAACACTGCACATGAACAGTGAAACACGCCTTGGCTGTCCCTGATGGCGTATCTCCTAGGCAACCGGGGCAGGACCAAGGCGAGGTTCTTTGGCATTGAGAAACACCCAATGAATGAACGAATGAATGATTGGCGGACCGGCCCAGCCCACATTGGGTTCGGTGGCCAGACGGTCAGTCCACCTCTGGTCACAGGTCAAGATTATAAAACTTTCAATTTAACATATTTGCGGTTATGCATAATTTAAATTAACCTCAATAAACATTTCAAATGGTAACTTTTATTGGGCAGCATCCGCGCCGGTAGATTCGTCGGTAATGTAGTACTTCTTACAAACGATGTTTGTGCTACGGCTACCTGAGAGTCGCCATATTGGAATTCCGACTTATCCAACAACGTTGACAGAACGCTGTTTCCTCAGGCATGGATAGAAAACACCGTATGTCTGAATAAAACCCCCTTCAGGGTTAAACACTGGGTCTGACACATATTCATAAATAGTTAATCAGCAATCTTTCAGAGGAGATTCTGAGAAGCTGGTTCAGCGATGGTGGCCACTATGGAGAGGTCTGGGTGTGGGGATGACGATGACCGCTGCTGTTACGTCATCTAGCCCCGCCCACGTTGAGTTGGACAAACAATTTGTTTCATTCTGAATGGTTTCCAGCTCCTTCCTCCAAACCCAGGGTGAGTCCTGCAGGTTGGAGGAAACCTTCATTCACCCCCACCCCCCAATCCGACTTGTGCACTCAGTAATGCCAGCATACAAATCACAGGAAGATTATATATAATTCTGTGCAGGCTCACATGGCCACACAGGCAAACACACAATAATAGTCCATAAAAGCATTTTAGGATGCTCAGGAGAGCACAGAGTTAAGAGCTGCTTCCTGTTTTCTCCCCAACACTTATAATTTCAGGACTATTGCTCCGTGTGTGTGTGTTTCCTCCAATATAGAGCACGATTAACAAGCTCTGCTCCCTGGTTGCTGCCAGCCTGCCTGGAATGGTTTCAGTTCGGAGGACTCAGCTGGCCCCACGTGTCTCCTGTGACAGCAGGAGCCAAACTACTGTGCAAGCATCATTTCCACGCAGAGTAACACCGTTAGAACCTCTTTCTTTCCTTAAGACTTACTTTCCTTGCTGGTCGAGACCGTTTGCGCAAACTAGACATTTGGTTTTCTGCTGACAGAGCAGCTGAATCCTCCTAGTTTCCACTGCAAACGTTCCACCTCCGCTCCACTCCGTAGCCCAGAGGTGCTCGAAGAAGCTTATGCGGGAATTGCGAGATCTTGCGATTAAGAACAGTAATAAATACGGAGGTCAAAACTATTCATTACATGGAAGACAAAGAGAAAACAAACACTTAATTTACTTCTCTTTCCACTTGTCTTTATCCATGTTGTCCTGTTGGTTTTCTCCTGTATCCGAAGACGTATTTGTTGACCCACGCACCTACTATGTTGTTTGACACGAAATGACAAAATAGCTTTCAGAATTAAATGAGTTTTGATTTTATTATGTGTGTAAATAATGTATAAACACGCAAGTTTATTTTAGACAACACATAGGCGTACATTTACACGAGATGATAATAATATAGCTATGCATACAAAAAAATGTAGTCTGTCTTTAATGCTATATTTAGAGAAAAAAAACAGATATTGTCCTTGTTTAGTATCCTGTTGTTGCTTTGTGATTTGTGTAGATTGGATGAACTTAGTATGCTTTCCATTTTTTATGCACCGTTTAAGCACCGGCACCGTTTCAAAAGTACCGGTTTGTCACCGGTATCGGGTCAAACCTGAGCGATACCCATCCCTAATGCAGAAACAGATATCTATGAATATTTTAAGGGTTTGTTCGATAGTTTTATCAATACTTTCTGCCACAACTGGCTCTTTAAGGACATTAAGGATATTGATGTGGCCAAAAGTAGAAATACGTTTGACACCCCTGAATTAAAGGAAAAGTTCGGAATTTTACAGTTCTTTTTACAGCCGCGTTTTCAGACTTTTCTTTCGGAATCCATTTCCCAGTGTACAAAGTTAAATTATCATTAAAACGTTTTTGGATTTGGATAATGTTTGGAACCCGCGACTGCATAAGACGCTGACTAGAAACATAACCGTTTCCGCCCGCGGAGTGATATCGTTTCTTAGTACTTCTATCACAAGTCAATGGAATTGGACAAAAAATACAATAAAACCTGTTGGAAAAAATATTTTGCGGCAACTTTTGTGTGAGAATATCAGTGAACACACCTGACTACTCGGTAAGTTACATGTCTTTGTAAACGAAAGTTTAGTGAGCTTTAGGAAGGAATGTTTGAGTTCACCTATGGTGGTGGGGTGTTAGCAAAGAAACCAAAATTTATCGGGACACGAGCATTTGTCCAGATTTCTATCAAAACCGTCCTATTTCATCGTAAAAAGTCTGAAAACTGAACTTTAAATGTAAAATACTGAACTTTTTCTTCAACATTTGGATATCAGCAGTCTTTGTTAAACATCACATAAATCAAATGTAATATAGACTTAGTAATCAAATGTCACAGTTTACCATTTTCCCATAAGCAAACACTCAGAAGATACAACCCTGGTTACTCACAATCAGAAATGATTGCTCTTATAGTGAAGATGTATACAGCTCTTTCTGCTAATGAGGTAGCACGAATTTAAGTCTGAAAACATCACTTTACCTGAAAAATGTTGTATTTTTAACGCAGCAATATCTCCCTTTCAAATATAAATGGTAAATGGTAAATGGACTGAACTTATATAGCGCTTTTCTAGTCTTACTGACCACTCAAAGCGCTTTACATTGAAGCCGCATTCACCCATTCACACTCGCATTCATACACCGACACCCAACATGGCTCGGTAGGACAATGTAGAATTTGGGGGTTAAGTGCCTTGCCCAGGGGCACATCGACATGTGACTGGAGGAAGCTGGAATCGAACCTACGACCCTCCGATTGCAAGCCAACTACTCTACCACTGAGCCACAGTCGCCCTAATAATAAAGCTGTAGAGCGACCCAACATGCATGAATCAACATAAATACAGAGCAATTAAACTCTGCACCGCACACAACGAGCTTGATCCGCAGCGTGATTAGAGACGTGAGGGAGGTCCAAGGTGGCAGGTGAGACGAGTTTAAGACTGATTAGGACGTAGGAGGCGGGTTCGAGGCGTGGTCCTGCTCCTGGACCTAAAGCTAACTCCATTTATGTGCATATAAACTAAAAGGTTCTGTTTATATGTTCCTCTAAGGTTTAGAGGAACAAATAAATGGCCATGGTGGTGAGTTTGACACCTTTGCTCTAAATTTTCCTTAGTTTTGATTTTTGGAAGCTTTCTTTTCTTTTTCTTTTCATGACTATTAAAAACAGACATTCGTTGCTCTATGGAGATATATTAGGATATTAGTTTAAAGTTCTTCTTCATTTCACATCATGTGGATGATCAGGTGTGTGTGCATTGAAACAGACAAACTGACAGTGGCAGTATCATGCTGTGGGTTATGATCTGCTGGAAAACCTTGGGTCATGGCATTGACGTAGTTCTCCGTATCCACCCTTTCATGGAGGCAGTGTTCTCTGATGGCTGTGGCTTCTTTCAGCTGGATAACGCGGTCTGGTCT
Source organism: Apricaphanius iberus (assembly GCA_028564705.1). NCBI lineage: Eukaryota > Metazoa > Chordata > Actinopteri > Cyprinodontiformes > Aphaniidae > Apricaphanius > Apricaphanius iberus. Next base: position 68,981 of record JAPXFQ010002861.1, read on the forward strand.
GTTGCACAGCAGTGACCTTAATGTCATCAAACATCTGTGGAATGTGCAGGAGAAACAGAGCCACCTCAGGGCTTACAGGAGTTACAGAGGTCAGCGAACCTTCTGGTGGAGCCACCACGCCTCCACAACACATTTGGACTGGTTATGCCTGACTAATATATCATGTTTTTATTAGTATACCTAAATGTACAGTAAACATACCTTGTTAACTTGTCTAAGTAGATATTTTGGCTGTTTATATTTTACTGATCAGTTGCCTCGGTAGAGGTCTGCTTTTCTAGTTCTCGTATTTGAGCGTTTTTTGTTTTTTTGAAAGATTAGTTTAGACCCCTGTGTTCAGATGTGCAGATATTTTCAGTTTTACACACTGAGTTCAGGTAACTAAGTCAATAAAAAAGCATTCCTGTAATAGTATCTGAACATCAGACCCCAACCCTGTAGATCTCTCTAAACAGGAGCTGCTAACCTAAACTTAGAAACAGGAAATATGGTGGATACCTAATGTGCCCAAGGATGCCATAACACACACAGATTGGATAAAGGGAGAGCTTTCAGCTCGATTCCAAAGGTTCCAGATTGCAGAAAATGTTGGATCATTGCAATGAAACGCGCTAGCAATCAGGTAACAATGAGGCTGTGGGACGACCACCAGCAAAGGTTTCCGTTTATGTGGCGACCGCTTCATATCAGGTACATGAACCAATGTTTCCTCAACTTTATATGGTATTTATTTTACATGCTTTTATTTTGATTCTTAGTGGACTTCCCAAAATAATTTTTTTTTTCCTGTTAAAAACTTTGCAGGATGATAAAAATCGTCTTGTTGTCTGCATGCTGCTGTTTAAATGTCTTGTCATAATAACGACGAACAGTTAATGTGTAAAAAAAATTTAAAAGCAAAGATTTACCTAATAGTGTGACATTGAGACACAAAAAGAGCACACAGACATAATATATCTGCCCGTTGCTAATGGTAACTAAAATCAGGATTTACCCTCCCGGTACGTAATCCTTGGTAGGAAGATTCCAGATCCGGATCTCAATAACAAACAGTGATTGTGTCCGTTTAGATCCCTCCAGGCTTTTATCTGCTTTAAGCGACGCTCCGGAATAAGACGACTGGAAATTGATCTGGAAATTTTATGTCAGGATATCTCAGGTCGGGTAAAGGGCATGGTAAGGGTCAGAGATGTTGAATCTTTTTAATTTTCTAGTATATACAATAATATCCTTCATTTTAAAATGGGAAGTAAACTCAGACAGAGTAAAATCCCAGCCGGTGACGTTGATTTTGATTTCATTATTCCTGCCAGCATGGCTGCTAAACTCAGAGAGTCACTTGGCGTCCGAAGCTCTACAGCTAATACGTCAAGAAAGAGTTTCTGACTTCAGATCTTTTCTGTTTGACAAATATTCCCAGATTTCCAAACTTTGGCTGAAGTGGATCTAAATTCAAAAACAACGGAGGAGGTACTGGAGAACACACTGGGGGGCATGATAAAGACACACTGGTGACCACACTGGAGAACACACCAAAGACACACTAGAGAACATACTGGAGACACACTGGAGGACAACCTGGTAGAAGACACTGGAGACCACATTGTAGGTCACAATGAAGACACACTGCAAACCATACTGGAGAACACATTGAAGACACACTGGAGAACACATTCCAGACAAACTGGAGAACATCGTGGAGAACACATTGGAGAACACACTGGAGAACACATTCCAGACAAACTGGAGAACATAGTGGAGAACACATTGGAGAACACACTGGAAACACAGTGGAGGACATACTGGAGAACACATTGTAGAACGTTTTGGGGACACACTGGAGACCACACTTCAGGACACATTGAAGACAAACTGGAGGACACACTGGAGAACACATTGAAGACAAACTTGAGAACATAGTGGAGAACACATTGGAGAACACACTGGAGACACAGTGGAGGACAACCTGGTAGAACACACTTGGGACCACATTGGATAACACACTGGAAATACACTGGAGAACATACTGAAGACACACTAGAGAACATACTGGAGACACACTGGAGGACAACCTGGTAGAAGACACTGGAGACCACATTGTAGGTCACAATGAAGACACACTGCAAACCATACTGGAGAACACATTGAAGACACACTGGAGAACACATTCCAGACAAACTGGAGAACATAGTGGAGAACACATTGGAGAATAAACTGGAGACACAGTGGAGGACATACTGGAGAACACATTGTAGAACGTTTTGGGGACACACTGGAGACCACACTTCAGGACACATTGAAGACAAACTGGAGGACACACTGGAGAACACATTGAAGACAAACTTGAGAACATAGTGGAGAACACATTGGAGACCACACTGGAGACGCAGTGGAGGACATACTGGTAGAACACACTTGGGACCACATTGGATAACACACTGGAAATACACTGGAGAACATACTGGAGAACTCATTGTAGAACGTTTTGGAGACACACTGGAGGACAACCTGGTAGAACACACTGGAGACCACATTGTAGGTCACAATGAAGACACACTGCAAACCATACTGGAGAACACATTGGAAATACACTGGAGAACATACTGGAGAACTCATTGTAGAACGTTTTGGAGACACACTGGAGGACAACCTGGTAGAACACACTGGAGACCACATTGTAGGTCACAATGAAGACACACTGCAAACCATACTGGAGAACACATTGGAAATACACTGGAGAACATACTGGAGAACTCATTGTAGAACGTTTTGGAGACACACTGGAGATCACACTTTAGGACACATTTAAGACAAAGTGGAGAACACAGTGGAGAACACATTGGAGAACACGCTGGAGACACACTGGAGAAAAACCTGGTAGAACACACTAGAGACCACATTGGAGAACATACTTGAGACACACTAGAGACAAACTGGAGGCAACACTGGAGACTACTCTAGGGACGACTCTGGAGAAAAAACAGGGGAAAACACTGAAAGCAATGGTGACACACTGGAGAACACTCTGGGGACAAACTGGAGAACAGACTTCTGACACACTGATTTCACAACTATTATTTTTACTTTAAAAAAAGTCACAAGCTTGAATTAATACTTCACCCTCTACAGAAGTCTTTTTAAATTGTAGTATTGATACTTTTACCTAAGTAATTTATGTGAATACTTTTGACACAGCTGAGTATACCGTGAATAAAACGAGCTCTTAACCTCAGAAGAATTTAAGGACTTTAAGGACTGCAAGGGGGGAACAGTTTTATCATTGAGACCAAGCGTAAAGAGAAGTAGAGGTTTGGCCCAATCAGAGACCTCCCTGCAGCAGCGCTGTTTCCGTTCCTGTCGTTCACGGCCTCCAGTGCAGCTCCTCTGTCCTCCAGAAACCTGCGATATTGCTTCTACCTCCTGCTTCTCCCTCTGACCTCCATCATCTGACGACTCTTGGAGAATCAACCGCTGTTTAAACACACAGAGGCCTGCCTGGCTGGCCTTCAGCAGCTCTCCAGTCGGGGCCATGAATGAAACCGCCGGCCACATAATGACACCGAGGAATGTAATCTTCAACTAAATCCTTTACTATAAATTCACTTAAACATCTATTCAGCATTTGTGGGCATTATCTTTGTTTTTCTCTGTTAGACCTGTTGCCAAATGGAGGGGTGGAAAAGCAGTTCATGGGGAAGCGCTATGTGGTTAAAAGCTGTTTGTTTGTCTTTCTAGGCACCATCCTCGCCTCTAAATGATTTATTTGACTGCTTTGCAACGCTCAGCTCCAGTTTCAGGAGGCTCAGCCAACATAAACCTTGTCACAACTCTGAATTCCTGACTGAACTACAGCTTCCAGGCAGATCAGCAGCAGATCAGCACCGTAGCAATACAGGACAAAAAGAGTGGAGACAGCTTGGATCGGTGCTCTAACCAGTACTTTGGTGTTACTTTGATTAAAAAAAACTATTTGGCATCAGATTTTCCCTTTTGACATTGAAACTTTTGTTTGTACATTTTTTACAGAATAAGCTGCATGCAGGTGACCGCTGCTGATCCAGGTACTAATCCCCATTATTCTGGGGGAAAACAATGTTTGGATGCTAGCAGAATCGTACACTGAGATGGGGCTCATTCTGCTAAAAGTCCAGAATTTGGGCCTGATTTATCAAAGGTTTGCACACTGCACAATGTAGCAAAAACAGGCTGATTTACCAACCATGTGCAGGTAAGACTGCGCCTGGTAAACCTGCAGCAAGGCCGTCTGAGCACCTATTTTTACTACATCCATCCATCCATCTTCCCTAAGCATTATGCCGTCACCGGACTGGTGTGGAAGTCCACCTTCCAGTAGGACAACCACCCTGAACATCCAGCCAGAGATATTACAGGAATGTTCAGATCGAAGTAGATTCATGGGCCAGAACGGCCTAGTCAAAGTCCAGACCTGAATCCAGCTGAGAATCCGTCCAGTCTGACCTGCAGCCAGAGGAGGTTCTGCAGAGTTCTGACTCAGAGGGGCTGAATAAAAAGACACACCATCCTTTATTGGAAATCACGTTCTGCAATATTAAAGTTATTTCCTGCTTCCTATTGATCTATTTCTAAACTTACATCAAAGTTTGGTTCTAAAGAGACAAAAAGTGTTTTAAGGAGTATGAATACTTTCACAAGAGGCACGTATAAACTGTAAAATGCTGTATTACCAGTTTAAAAGTTAATAATATATTTTTAAATCTGTCTAGAACTGCATGTAATATGGAGAATAAATGTCTCAATATAAACTGAAGTTATGCTGCGGAGACGCAACAGAACCATATCTTCAGGGGAAAGTCTCTGTGTTGATCGAGTCTCGTGTTTCTCGCCGTTACCTGAACTGATTCCTGCAGCCTGATGAAAAGACAGCTGATACCCTTACATCAGTGGTTGCCATGGTAGTTGATTAACACAAATCACCCAGAGTGTGCTGGTCATTTCCTTGTTAAGTGTCTTGGGAGGTCGTAGGGGCTAAAATTACACCAATCTCATGAAGAGCTCTCAGTCAAATCCTGGCATTACCAAGGGCCGTTGCTGCAGGCTAAAGCCCAGTTTATGCTTCTCCGACCGCAAATTTGCACTTAGATGGAGACGTTTTTCGTTTAGAGTATTCCGCTTTTTCTCTTCACTCTCTATAGTTTTTTCAGCGTTGCTCGACCAGGACAGCAGGGGGCGCTAACTTTTCATGGCGTCTCTGCCAACTATCACACAGCGCCGTTTCATTTTTTTTTCTACGCGGTGAACGTATTTCTTCCTCCAGGAGCAATGGACAGAAAGTACGTTTTCATTAAGCTGTAAAGCGTTTTACTAGAAGTGCAGCTCATAGAATCCTCTAGAAACACATGGAAACAAACACAGCAGCCATTTTTGTTGTTTCCCGACACATCCGTGTTCAAAATCACCAAAAGAACAGATTAATAAATGGACTGAACTTATAAAGCGCTTTTCTAGTGATACTGACCACTCAAAGCACTTTACATTGAAGCCACATTCACACTCCCATTCATACACCAATAACCAACATGGCTCGGTAGGACGATGTTTTTGGGGTTAAGTGCCTTGCCCATGGACAGATGGACATGTGACTCGAACATACGGTCCTCCGACTGCAAGCCAACTACTCTACCACTGAGCCACAGTCGCCCCTGACCACATTATAAAGCATATAGTGGCCAAACGCTGCATTCACTACTGATTACAGCGACTATAGAGCCCCGTTCTGGTGAAGCGATCTCTGACACACAAATGTTCATTTCCAAATAAGAGGAAACTTGGCCAAGACTTTTGATTGACATCTTGCAAAAAGCCGCAGCACAACAAAAAGCAGCACATACCCGCGTAGCACAGCCTGCTGTCTGTTTTGTCTACACTAGAGGGTGACAATTTTTCGGGATTCCCACGGGTTACATGATTCCTGCAGGATTCCCGCGGGACGGGAGTCAATTTCACTGTTGGTAACGTCATCAGGAACGGGACAGGAAAAAAATCCACGGGATCGGACGGAAAACAAGAAATTATAATTAATTTTTTTTTTTTTTTACATTTATCTTGTCAGATATCAGGGAATTAGCTTTAAAAAATGACGCTGCGATGCGGTGCCAAAGTGTGTGGTTATTAACTCCGCTGCAAAATGCAATTCCATCGGGTCTACTACACTGCACGCACCAAAAATGGAGTTAACATGTTGACTTAGGTTCAGGAGGGGGGACCATGTTTCAGATCCACTTCGTACACCCTAATTAGTCCTAATCCAACTCTTCCGGTACCCCGCACCTGTTCTACATCTCCAATCAATTCACGATACACTTATAAGCTCTGCCTGCTCTTCATCCCTCGTTTGGCTCGATCGTTTCGCCCCTCCCTCTAGGTTCCGGGTACCTGCCGACCCATCGCCGCTCTTCGCAGGGTCTTGCCGACCCGCTTCGTCCGTTCCGGGTACCTGCCGACCCGCTTTTTCTCCTCCGGGTACCTGCCGAACCGTTTCTTCTCTTCCGGGTACCTGCTGACCCGCCCCTTCGGCCCTTCCCCCTTTTTCTTAGCAGCGTCAATCGGATACAACCCCCACGTTCCGTGCCCCTGTTCACTCCTGTACTACCTCTTCCAATCTCTTTTAGGTTCCGTTCCCGCAGAAGTTCCGTCGTGGGCTCGGAGTGTTGGAGAACGAAGCTCCATCTGGTCCGATGTCCTGCTTAACTACGATGCCCCCTGCCGTGTGGGGGGGGGTCGGCCATGCTCCGGGTGACCAAGCATCCTCCATGCTCTCTTCTGTCTCCTTAGACCCCCAGACGGTCGCGGCCGACGACCGCTCGTTCTGAACCAGGTTCTGCCAGAGGTTTCTTCCCGTTAAAGGTGAGTTTTTCCTCTCCACAGTCGCTACATGCTTGCTCAGTACGAGGGATTGCTGAGGAACCGCTCAAGCCAATCTGCTGGGATTCCTTACTTAGACAAACTTTTATCTGATTGGATTGCAACGACTTGTAAAGGTCCTCGATATGATTTTTTCGGTGCCTTGTACATTGTATAGGCTTTTGTCTGAGGGGGGTTCTGAGCAGGTTCGGAAAGACGATTCCTGGAAGACTGCACCCCCACACTGAGTCTTCCCCTGGGTCTCCGACGATGTCCCTCCTCAGACCATTCAATTCTCCACTCCTTCAATAAACTGTTAAAATTCTCAATCTGTGGCGTGGTCCTTGTTAGTGAACTGAAACTGCTACGTTGTTGCTACACAACCTGGATAAACTGGTAAGAATATGATATCCTACTGAAAATGCGTGTATCTCAATAGTTTGGTAGTCAGACGAGTCGAGTCCATTCATGACGTGGTAAGGTGTCCAAACAACGAGAATGCAAAATATGGTTAAAGATGGCGGGTGAAGCTAAATAGATGATCTTTGATACTGTGCTACGCTATGGTTTAAAGGGGGACGAGGGGAGTGAGCGCCATAGGAGGTAAATTACTAATCTACGGGATTTGGGTCGGGAGTCTTTCTCTCGGGATTTTTTCGGGCCACATTTTTTTGGAGGGGCCGTCACGTGATCGGTACTTGACAGGAGTATTTTTTGGGATCGGGACGGGAGTGTAAATTGACTCCCGTGTCACCCTCTAGTCTACACCTGCGCTTTGATATCCTGTAAAACAGTCACAGCAACATGCACAGAGACCCTTCAGTTTATCGGCCCGCTGTCCATCCCGTCTATAAATGGATCAGAACTATGCAATAGGCAGCAGAACGAGGAGGACGTAAAATGGCAGAAAGGCTGCTGTATTCCATGCATCACCACAGGTAATTTAACTCTCTTAGAGCTGTAATTATTAAAGGCCACCTAATGCTGTTTCAATAAATGTGTCAGAAAATGCACACAATTTGTACCCTTTTTTTTCAGGAGAATTTTTAACCTTCTATATCTGTAAAGAATTTGCAAATCCTTATGTTTATTTGCTGAAAGCATTGTAAAAATTCCAAAACGCAGATTTGCTTTTCATTCAGTTATCTTTGTGTAAAAATTATACATTTATATTTGGACAAAGATTTTGAACATTCAGAAATGAAAATTAGAATCAGGATTAAATGTTTTTAAATGTAAAACTGTTACAAGTGATTTTCTCTGTTGTTTTTTTTAGCTGATAAGTTGCACTTCTCGCACATCCAGAAAATCCTTTTTTTTTTTTTTTGGACAGTGTTTTAAAACGAGACCTTCATTGCCTCTGCATCAAAAAAAAAAAAGTTTTTAAAACATGTCAGCTGGTGTCAGTGATGGTGGTGAGAGGAAGTTGATAGCCGGAGGTTTTGTCTGGACATAAACGTGGGCTCAAATCATCTGGACGGTATGAAGCATCAGCAGCACTCTGTCCCCAAAATCATACATTGCAGGTGATGGTGGTTGGCCCCTTATCAGAAGGTTCTCAACAAGTATAAATATATCAGAATATATGTAATTTATTCAAAATCAATCATTGTGTTTTTACAAAATATTTTTATCAATAAGGACATGAGAAAGAAGTAAAATGAGATAAAGTAAACAAGAAACAATGCATGGTAGTAATGTTACTATTAGAGCAATAATAGGAAAAGAAAAACTGTAAAATAAATATTTTTCAGTGTAGTGAACCCGAAACATTTACTGCAGTTGTAACCGCGAATAGTCGTAATCCACATCTGAATCGTTTTCCACAGATCTACATGGGATTTTCCATTCCTGGAAGTCATTTTAGTATTAGGAGTAATAGACCAGAGATCCTGTAAAATGTATTGGAATGAAGCTGGGTACATATGTATAGTGTGGAGAAACTCAAATACTTACTGCAGTTGTGAAGACAAAACATTTTGTCCAGATCTGGATCCAAATCTACATGGACTGTTTCTCTTCCTGGAAGATTTTCTGAGTAGTTTTCCTGCTATTATCGACAGAATATATCAAACTGACCTTATACAGCTAATAGTGTTATTTACATCGGTAAAAGCAAAAGAAGTCCTCTGTCATAAACCCAAATCACTGCGTCTGCTGCTGCTGTTCTCTCAGTTGAGTCGGTTTTTCCCGGGTCTGACACAGAAAATGACGTCACATTACCATAATGAATGACATACCACTGAAAAGTGTCTCAGCTTTCAGAATCCGTTTGAATTATGTTGACGCCGGCAAAGGGTAGAAACGTTATTTTAATTGAAAGTCTCAAAGCCATATCCACTGAGAAAGTGTGGCTAATCATTTTTCTTGTGATGAAAACCCGGACATTTTTATCATTCTCTGAAATCCGCCCGATGGCGGGGGACACCACATGAAAAGCGGACGTGTCCTTAGAAAAAAGGACAGTTTGTCACCCTTAAACTATTATATTTAGCTCTGGATTTAATATTTAACTTTGAAATAAATAGTTAGTTGTGCTACATCTTTAGTTTGAAGCTAAATATTAAGCTAGCAAGCTAAACCGGCTAACCAAACGTGTAGCTTCGAACTGACCAATAAGCTTTGCACTAACAAAAAAGGTCTTTGCTATTTAGCTAATAGGCTAACTTGCTGCTAAGTGAAGGTGGGCTGTCATGGTAAAAGATGTGTCTTGTGAAACTCTATTAATCTCTTTATCATTGTTCATTTTCCTCCCTTAAAGTTCAGCTCAAAATTAAGGATGAGCTACAGACAAAATAAAGGATACATTTAGAGATAGATTTACAGCAATAGTGATGCAACTTTAGCCTTCTTGATTTAGCTTGGAGCTAAATATTTAATTTGTAATTTTGTAATTAAATTTAATTGTAATTTGTTAGCCAGCAAGCTGAACTTGCTACGCCAAATATATATTTTGTGAAGTGCCGGAGAGACTCACAGTCACCTCTTTGACATTATTTCTCCTCATCACATTTAAAATGTTTTAGGGTTAATATTTGTTGTTTTAATGCCAGTTCAGACGTGGATTTGCAACAGAAGTGAAACACCAACAGCAGGAGTTTAGATGTTTTTTTTTTTTATTGTCCTCTTTGCATATCGGCAAATGAATTTAGAAGTTAGCGATATTTTTAGGTCTAAATTAAATAGCTAAATATTTAGTTTCAAAGTGAGTTTTTAGCTTGGAGCTAATTCTTTCATTTAGCTTTCTAAGTATTAAGTGTTAAGTATTAAGTATTATTTCTAAGTACTAAGTGATATTTATTATTAAAGAAGATGGATGCAAATATTACTTAGAGAAATTAACCCCCGTTTTTTCCTCTGTTAACAGACTGAATAACCCAAATTATTGCTATTGTTTTTTGAAAGTTTGTCTTTACAAACAGCAACCTGTAGTTCTTCGATCTTAATGTCTTCTGATGTTCCCAACCTTCCTCTCTTCTCTTTACCAAAACTTTGGGCCGTCCCTTGGCATCTCACCCTGCAGTATTACAGTCGGACAAAAAAGTGTCTGGCAGCAGCCAATTTATGCAAATTGTCTCAACTAAAAAAAATGAGTGTGTCATCAGTGTGTTCCGTGTTTTCTCCAGTGTCGTCCCTGTAATTTTCATCATAGGTATCCTACGCTTCAACTGTGGCAGACGGAATGTAAAAATAAATAAATCCAGGAAAGCGCATTGAATGATTTTTAAATAATTTATCTGATTAGGTATGATGCGCATGGTGAGCAGAAGATGATGATGACTAAAGAGGAGTGGAGCGTTAGTGGTACAGAGACAGCAAACTGATGGAGGGAGGCTGCAGCGAGAAAAGGTCAACGCACTTGTAAATATTAGAGGCTAAACAAACGACGCGAGTCTGCAGTTTTAACAAAATATGGGGAAAATTACGGGGTTGTCATAACATTTGCAGTAGACAACATCTTGTAAATGATTCTGGTTCCTCTTATCTCACAGTGAGATTTACTGCGACGTCTGGATAAAGTACTGACTGAGCTCCATGGAGGTAAATCAAAGAAGTAAAACAGCTTCCTTAAGGTTAAAAACTGAGATATTAATGCATGTATTCATAACGAGGCAGAGTCCTAGAAGACCAATGAGAGCATCTGTACGTTTTTTTTCTCCATGCTGGCCGATGCTCCTAAGACCACCGAGGAGACGAACATTTCTACTGAACATCTACGCTGGATTATGAAAAATAAAACTAATACATACACCACTTTCCAGTTTAAACTGGTTTCTTCCTCCTAGTGCTTATATCTGCTCTGCCTTCTCTTTTTCTGTGCTTTGCTATTAACATTTATATTAATGTAATTTTCCAGCTCACATGATTTTACTGGCTCGTATATTCCCGTCAGGCTTGAAGTGGGACCATCGCTTTTTTTCTTCTGCTGCAGGACGTTGAGTTAGAACCAGTTTGAAAACTGGAGCTAGTTAATTCTGGCTGACAGCTTTTATGCTTCTTTCCAGGTGAAGAAATACAAAAATAAAAATGTGTAATATCACGTCATCGTCCCGTTTTTGTGCAGAATCCTGATTTCTGCTAGGGTTTTTGTTTGTAGATTTACACCTGCAGAGCAATTCCATACGTTGTATAAAGATGTTTCAACTTTCAGCAGACGCATTTCACCGACTGGTAAGATTAAAATGTAAACGTAGGCAGAGCCAGGTTTTTACAGAAAAGGCCTCTGCTGCACGCTAGCTCACAGAATGTCTCTTTATCACGTTGGTTGAGAAGTTTAAACCACACTCGCATAAAAAAAAAGCAAATTTACAAATCCAAAAACACATTAATGTGCTCATAAACCAAACTACATTTGAAAAACACATTTACAAATAGAAAAACAAATTACATTTATAAAAGCAATTGTAAATTTAATTTAAAAAATGCATTTTGTATATGAATTTGTTTAAAAAAAATACTTTTTCAATTTGTTAGTTTCCTTTTTGAAATGTAGTTTTTGTATTCAGTTTGTTGATGTGTTTCTTGAAATGCATTTGTATTTTTGGATTTTTTAAATTCTTATGTAAAAGTTTTCTAGAGGATTCCAGCTAATGTTGACAGAGAGACTCGTTGGATGTTACTGAAAATACGTTCTTCGTTGATGGTACTGGCTTGGAGCCTGAAACAATTATTGGCCATGACAATGTTCACATTGGCGGCGTCTTGTGTACGGGTGAACATGGGGCCCCTTCCACCTTGGTGTCCTCGCCCCTCAATTCACAAATGTGAAAAATATATATAAAATATATATATGCATATGCATATATATAAAAAATACATATGCAGCCTACTTGTCAAATGTCACAAACATATTGCAGGACTTTGAACTGTAAATTAAAGTTGAAGTTTCTCCGCACAGAACGGGTAAAAACAGCAAAGGTTGATAAGGGAACTCGTTTGATTGTTGTGCATATTCTTCTGTGGTATATGTGTGGATTTTAATGTCTGCCATTTGAAAAACAAAACAGATAATCCTCTTCAACTGTTATTGATTGAATAAAGATGCGATTTTCAACACCTGTTTATACCCTCCATTCCTTATTGTAATGAAACGTGAAACAGAGTATTACTTAGGCTATGAATAGTTAATAATTGTGCCCAGCGACCTTTAGACAACATTCAGGTTTATGGTTATTGTCCCCAGCACTTTCAAAAACAAACTGACGCCCCTGAGCAGCAACCATACTGTTCCCACCAAAAATGACCCTGCGGCATGCCGGACTTTCCTGTTTTTCTAATTTTATTGTAATGAAAAATAATCTGTTTTTGAACACTTTTGAATTGCCATCGATTTCGAACATTTCACGTTGCAATTAATCAGTTTTTGGTAAATTGGCAGACCCCTAGTTAAAGAAAAAGCGTTTCAGAGGCAGTAAAAATAATTCCAAAACAGGTTAATGTTTACTTAATCACATTGCACTTGGAACGCCTCATTATTTGGATGGTTGGATGAAGCCCACATTCCATATTCATCAATGTCAAACGCGCTAAAAGGATTGGGAGCACCTTGCTGTTGGTTTAACAGGCACCTGTTAGAATTTTTTATTGCAGTTATAAGCCTTTTTATTCATTACTCACAGTACCTAGATAAAACATGATTAGTTATGCTTAGTTATGCTGTCCTGTGACGCACCCTGTTTGACTGCTAAAACCTTTCTCTCAGCAATTTCTTATCTGCAACCATGTATGAAGTTGTTTGTTCTCTCATAGCTGATTAATAAACCGGTCAGCAACAAATCCGAGGTGTGGTTAAATCAGTATATATATATATATATATATATATATATATACACTTGTGACTGTGAAGAACCTCAGAGCTCCCTATGGACTCTCCATGCGCATGTAAAATAAACTTTTGTAAGAAGACAGCTGATCCTTTTCTCTCTCATCCGAGGCCTCTCAGATACACATTTTTTCCACCACAGAGCCGTCTTACCTGCGCATGGTTAGTAAATCACCTGCTGCTTGTTTTTGCGGCAGCTGAGAGTTTTGCACCTGTTTGAACAATCACAAACCTATGAAAAATCTCGCTCCAGATGTCGATTTCTTTGTGTTGAAAACCACAGATTTAAAGAAGTGTCTAAAGATGAGAGAGATGACGACACCTGACTTCTTGATTAATGTGAGGTGTATTCAATATAGAAGGAAGGTTTGAGGCTAAGAGCCTCGTTTGATTTTCATGTAAAGGTCTTCAACTGTTTTATTGGTCTTCTGTAGACTATAAGTAAATAATGGATTAAATAGAAATGTCTGATTCTTTGTATAAAGATGTGCATGTAACCGTGATGCTGCCAGACTGCAACAATAGCTCCATGTTTCACACAGACCCAGAGAATAACCAAATCAGAGCATGAACACCAAGTGGTTGGAAAGCAGCGAGTGTACATCAGTAAATGCAGGATTAAACAGGACAGGATGAACATTAAATCATCAAATGCATGAGCAGCTGCTAATGCATAAAACCCTGAGGTCTGCTGGTGCACCGTGTGTTGTTTATTCAGGTTACATCTCTAATCAGCAGATCATTTTACAGGTTTTCTTTCTGTCTGTTGCTGATCTACGTCCGTCTTTCAGGAAGGTCAAATTTATTTGTATACCACGTTTGTAACAGTCAATGCTGCCCCAAAGTACTGAACAACATAACACAATCATAATAGCAATAACATAGGATACTGCAGATCTAAATAGACAGACAACACACAAAATAAAAAGCACAGGTAAAAACCATCTAGTCAATAAAATCAACCTCTAACCAATTGAGTTCTCAGTCATCATTAATTAAATGCCAAATCAAAGAGACATGTTTTAAGTTGGGACTTGAAGGGCTCTAAACTCTGAGAAGCTTTTAAAAGAGGAGGTAGACTGTTTCACATCCTCAGGCCATCCACCGAAAACGCTCTATCGCCACGGGTCTTTAAGCGGATTTTTGGAACTACTAGAAGCACCTCGGAGCTAGACCTTAACCGTCTGGCAGGAGAGTAAATTGTCACCAAGTTCAGAAATATAAGATGGAGCAAGACCACACAAAGATTTAAAAACAAAAAGCTATATTTTCAAATAGATCCTGAAAGATCTTTTAAGATTTCTTTCTTTCACCTGATGTCTTTGTTTCACCTGCAGCAAGAGTTCTGATGAATATTAAAAAGAGAGATCACATTTCTCCTGTTTTGGCTTCTCTCCATTGGCTCCCTGTTAAATCCAGAATAGAGTTTAAGATCCTCCTCCTTACTTATAAAGCCCTTAATAATCAGCTACATCGTACATATGGCAGGGAGATATGGTTGACCTTAGCTAGTAGCCTAAGGTGATAGAAGCCGGATTGCACTAATCCACTAACCTGTTTGTTAAGCTTAAAGGAACCGTTTAAAAAAAACAGAGATTTTTTATGACAGGGTTTTAAAAACAAGGAGCAAGAACCAAGGGGACAAACGACGCTGTTTACTAAGTCAGAATTACAAAAAGCGAGGATCTCAGTTTTTGAATAATTTAATTTAAGAAAGCTGCTGGACATCCATTGCTTACTGTTGGAAGATATTGTGACTAATCTGGTTTAAACACCATCAGGTCTGCTTTGTTTCATTCTTTATGTACATATGTGTGCACAGACATGTTCACGTGTTTCCTTTTCATGTAGAGGAATCATCCGCCCAAAGCAAAACTAAACCACTAAGGCGTCCGCATTAAACCCAACGCTTTGCTGAGTCGTCTTCAGCTGTCCACTGATTAGAAACAGCCCGTCTCAATGTGTTTATACCTCAGTAGAAACAAAACCTGTCGGGACATGGAAGTAGGTCTAAAGTGACAGGATGGACAAGGACAGCTTTATTGAGCGAATTGGCCTGTGGTTACTCTGGAGGAGCTGCAGGTTGGGAGTCAACACAGCAAACATTAATATTAGCTTCCTACAGAGACGATGGGAAGATGGATGGAGCTAACTCCAGGAGAATCCTGCGTGACGAAAACCTGTTAGAGGCTGTGGAAGGCCGTGAGCATCCAGCCAGAGATGATATTATGGGTTGGACCAGATTGATGGTACAGAATGGCCTAGTCAAAGTCTAGATCTGAATCCAACTGTGAAGCCCAGATCCTGTCTGTCTGAGTTGGAGAGTTCAGTCTGTAGACGCTCAGAGCTGCTGGAGATAAACCCAAAAGAGCCGCATCCAGAACAGACTACTTACATACATGTTCATCTTTTCCCTTTCAGTTCACAATATAGTTGGTCTCACCTACAATCCAAATAAAATACTTAGAATTTGATGGAGGAAATGTTGGAAAGTTCAGATTGGATGAATACTTTTGCAGTTGCTGATGCAGCACAATAATTATTTTAAATTGATCCTAATTACAATGTTTAAACAGATTGTTTTCAGGTGATTGTTAATATCAAAGACAAAGAACAAATGCAAAGCAGTTCTGACCTAAACTTCCTGACCCGATTTGCTCCCAATTAGAGACATAGCATCAGCATAAATCAGAGCTTATGTCAAAGTTTGGCCTTGGAACCTGAGCTGATCCAAAAATGTACCGCCTGGGGTGAAACCCGGCCCGAGTACCCAGAGTGGTTCATGCTTCATCATAGCTGAGCTAATACAAGCAAAGTTCTGGTGAAGGGACTCTCCGTGTCCCTCCGCTTTAATGGACCAGCTGCCAGCGCCACATCAGAACCTCCTCTGCAGAGAAATGGGTCAACTGGACAAGCAGTCACACATGACGTACTGACACCAGTGATGGATGAACAATATTACTACATAAAGTGAGGCAAAAAAAGTGTGTAGTCAGCCACAAATTGCGCAAGTTCTGCCAATCAAGAATTTGAGAGAGGCCTGTAATTTTCATCATGGTTATACCTCAACTATGAGAGACAAAATGAGTTAAAAAAAATCTAGAAAATCACATGGTCTGATTTTTATCAAATTTATAATGGAAAATTATTATTGAATTGAATAATCCTTTAGTGTTCCACGATTGGAAATTCATTTCAGTACAGCCTTATCAAGGGTAGACGGACGAACAGCATCATTACACATACGGGTTCAGGCACAACGTGGTTTTTCTGACAACTCTAGCGTTGCACCACATTACAGATATTAAAAGATATACATAGGGTTGGATTGGATCGAGGGTGGGAAAAAAAAGCGCTCATCTGCATCTTGATTCCTTATTCAAGGGAGCAAAACCCAGACAATAGAAAACAAAAACACCCCCCAAAAATACTTAAGCACATATGCAGACATTCACAATATAAACAGGAGTGGGGGGGTTCCAGTTTTGCCCTGGCTGTGCAGGTCACACCAGTTGCTAACGGAAGTTCAATTCAATTCAATTCAGTTTATTTATATAGCGCCATTTCACAACAGATGTCATCTCAAGGCACTTTACAAAAAGAGTTATTACAATACAATGTTAAGTGTAGAAATTACAGAACCACAGAAGATTGCGTCGTGGAATTCTCAGCAATCCCTCATACTGAGCAAGCATGCAGCGACAGTGGGAAGGAAAAACTCCCTTTTAACAGGAAGAAACCTCCGGCAAAACCAGGCTCAGCACAAGCGGTTATCTGCCGCGACCGTCTGTGGCTTGGAGAATACATAACAGAGACACAGAAAGAGCAATAGAACTGATGCAGAAGTTTGTTGCAGGACGTGGAGAATTTTCCGTCACTGCAATGCCATCTTAGTCAGGGTCGTCAAGCAGGGCTAATCCGGAGCACCTACTATAATAGAAAACAGGTTAGTGCTTGAATTGACAGCACATCATGCAGTTGGGGAGAAGTAGGAGAGAAAGTAGGAACAGACCCTAATAATGTCCTCCAACAGCCTAGCCTAAAGCAGCATAGCTACTAACATTAACCTGTCTCCTAGCTACTAGGAGACCTGGCTACCAACACTCTGTCTGAGTCCTCCTGACCCGTGGACGGTGTAGGGCCGGTAACGGCCCCCGTCATGCCGGGGTCTTCTCGGAGTCGGGTTGTTTGAGAATGCAGCCCAAAGTGGGTTGAAGGAGCTTCATAGGAACAGCCACGACAGTGAGCAGAAAGCACCTCATAGTAGTAGTTGTGGGGGTTAGGGGGGGATGGAGCGTCCTTCTACATTCACATCCAAGGGAGTATGTTTGGTCTAAGCCAAATTCCAATCGATAAGAAATGCAAATGCAAACATCCCTTCTTTTCCCTTTGTCCGTCAAGTGGTCTCCTTTCCAAAATCCAAATTAGGGGTCATTTTCCTTCCAGACGAACTGAGACCTTTCTCTGAGTTATTTCCCGACACAGCGAAAAATGATTCCAGTTCTGCTCGAAAGTTGCAAGTGTCTGAGCGTTACAACATCCAGGCAGCTTCCTGTAGCCCAGGTAGATCTTTGTTTGGACTTCAATGCGCAGGGTTGTAAGGTAATTTCGATCAATTTTGATAAAAATCGAGATTGTGAAACCCCTACCACTAACATACTTATTTTTACGACAAGATAACAGCATTCTCTTTTGTCTATAAATAAAGAAATAGTGCTTCTTGCTAATAATGAAACCACACAGAGTGATTCTTAGGTTTTTGAATCTGAAGTTTGGTACTTTGTGTTCTCTTCCAAAGCCAAATATTGCAAAAGCAAACATAGACAAGAATTTTGAAAGAGAAAAATGCTGGACAAACTAAGAGAAAGAGCCATGCACAGTGCCTCTCAGTTGTATTTGTTGATCTAAATGTGACTCATGGTGATATTTATGATTCTGTTGTCTTTTCTTTCCGTCTTTTCTGTTTCCACTCCAGCAGGTTTACACATTTGTGTTTCTGCACCAGTTTGTTTGTGTAAATGCATGCATGCGTATCTTGGGGTTACCTCACATTTCCATCAGCGTGAAGAAAAAAAAAAGATGTTTTACCTCAGTTGCCTGGAAACTATCGCCGCTGCATGAGCCCACGGAGGCGAACACAGAGGCTCTTATTGTGAGAGGTGTGGCGTTAAGGAAGCTGATCTCTGAGAAATAAGGATTACATCGGACAGGAGATGTTCATCTCACCGTAGAGCGGGGGTCTCTGCAGGTGAGACGGACGTCTTTTTTGGCTGGCTTCTTTTCTCTGTGTGTTTGTTTGTGCGGAGACGAGAGGCAGAAGTGGAAAAATAAGATTAGGGACATGCAGCATCATCATTCACCGCCTTCCTGTAAACGGACGGCTTTGAAGGAAAAAACACAGCAGGTCAGAGGTGTGTTTCAGGATGTTAAAGCTGCATATAAAACCCATCTGAACCATCATATTTGGTTTACGAAGCTGTCAAAACTTTGATAAAACTGTCTCAGTTGCAGAAAGGTTTAAGACGACCCTACTGTCTTTTCAGTCAATTTAAATGGAAACGTGTAACAGTAAAAAATACGAATGGAACCTTAGACCACAACCCACAAACGGCTAAAAGATCTTTATTCATAAAAGCCTACTGTACAGTTGACATCCTAATTTAGCCATGCAGGCGCTGCTGGGCTAATGCTAGCCAAACAACACCTGTTATACCCGTTACCATGACAATGCATCACAGCAGCTAGTCAACAAAGTTACTTATTCCACTATAAGTATATCTAAGTGGGAAATGGTTCATTTGATATATAAAATGTATTTATTTTGTGTTTTTTTGTACTCTGTTGTTAAGAATTGTGTTTTAAAAATGTATCATGGCATTTTCCCTTCCCATTAATTTTTATGATTTATTTACCTTAATTTTCTCTGACAATCGATCTGGGCACAACCCCCAACCGCAGTGCTTAGTTCCTTCCCATTTCAACATCTTTAGAAGACAAATATACAGCTTTGTGACCAATGGAACGACTTAGACCCATAGGCACCCATGCAAAATGTGCGCTTGTTTTTCTTGGGCTACCTCCCAGAATACATCACGACGTTACTCACGATCTGTTTTTAGCTACCGTGACAATATTCTCAATACAGCAAGTAGTGGGTTATTAGAAGGGATGGTTACCCAATAACTCCTCTTTGGAGAATCATACCACAGCAGACATGTATCCTCAGAGATGTAGCTATATAGGTAGGAGATTGTCCATTTACTGGGGATTGTTGCACGCACAGGACCGTGCAGAGGGACACACTATACACGCTAGAAACGATGATGTCATGGAGTGAGTGAGAAAACACCTTCTTTAGGGTAAGATGAAGAAAACACAGGTTAAAAGGGATAACAAACTAAAAATCAATGGTCAGGGAAGGCAGAACAGATTCAAAATCCAGATCTAAACTCTTCTGGATGTTTCCAGACAGAGAAACCACTAATGATCTGTACTGTATGCGCTCCAGATAAGATGCAGGGGAAACAAGAGATATTATCCTACCTTTGCTCGGTGAACATATGATCCAGTCTGAAGAAACTTTTGTCCACTTGGGAAGTGAATGCAGCGCAGAAGAACGTTAATAATTGCGCACTTTACTGCTCAAAGCTCGCCGCAGGATGAAAAGCCGGATATCTGGTCGCCAGATACTGAAAAGCAGCAGCTCCAACATTGATCAGAACAGTTAGCTGATCCCCACAATGCTGCATAATGCCGGATAAAGCCAGTCTGAGCTGCTTCTATAGCTAGCTTCAGGATGTGTAGCTAACAAAGGTTGGTTAATTAGCTCACAATCATCCGTAACGTCTTCTTTTTCCTGATTTTCTTCCAAACGGTTCACAAAGAACTTGTCAGTAGATGACAGACGTCTTGATAAGCACGTCTTCTCATCTTTCTCTCTTTCATTTAAAGAAACCACCTTTTTACGCTCGTTCTGGATTCTCTTTGAAAATATCAAGTGAAAAAACAACGCAAAAAGTTTTCACATTTTAAGCTTCAGGTCACGGTATTGGTTAACTTTAGCAAGTATGGCTGCATTAAAATTGTACTGGCGCATCCCTAATACCTGAAATAAATGAATTGAAAGATGTAACTTAATCTACATTTTTAATCATTTGGGCAGCCTCAGCTATCTACAGGTCATCAGAAAAAAAAAAAAAAAATACTGCCAGTAAGTCATTACTCAAAACTCTCTTCAATCGCGTTCAACTTTTTGGGTTTATTACTAAATTTCTGCTGTTTTTGGTTTACTGAACCTGCTGTACATCCTTTTTTTTCATTTGATCTTTTAATGTGTTCTGATTTCAGTTTATTGTTCTACTTTTATGACCCAGTTTTATTGTAAACTGATACAGTGACAGCTTGAGTCAGAGTACAGACTGGTTCCAAGTTATCAAAATGAAAACAGCTCTGCAGGTCCAAATGAGCCCGTAAAGGCAAAGTCGAACAGAACCCAGAATTTAGCATTAAAGGAGAAACAAGTCCATGCTGTAAATCAACTCATCAGGCTTGTGTAGGTATGCAATAAACTCAAGAACCTGTGTGACTTCACGCACACTCATGGACTTTCTCATGCATACCTGCAGGACTTCCTGAGGACCTGCTGCCTCGCTCACAGCCGATAAATACGTCTGCACGCTGATTTAAAGCTGGATAAACTGGAGGTAAATGTGGGTGTGGAAATAACAGAAAAGGAGATAAAGCAGAATTTATTGGTAGATAAACAGAGTGTTGGCTCAGAGGAGGTGGGCGAGGTCCAGAAAGGGCTACACAGAACAACCTGAAGAACGTCAGCTTCTCCGAGGGCCTTCAGCTTCTTCGAATAAAGGAGAAAACGCAGACATCTTTTTATTAAAATCTGTTTTTCTTCCCAAAGCTTCCAGCAGCAAACCATTTATGTAGGTGATGTCATTAAAAAAATACAGTAATAAACAGGAATTACTGTACGACGTGGCGACACAGTGAGGCAACAAAAGGTCGTAACCAAATTTAACACGTTTAAAAGTGCAGAGGGAGCCAGGGATGAAGGGTGTATATATGGTGTGAGAGGAGGCTCAGGACATGAGCTCACGACTGCATTTACTGTGCAACATAGTGCTAAGTGCTAATAAAAACCCTGATTGGCCTCACATTACCTCAGAGTGTGGAGACAGAGGAATGAAGTTAATAATGCGGCCATTAAAAGCAACTTTTACTTCTCAGAATAAAGTTGGAGGAAATAGCAAAAAGTCATGGACTCCACACACACACACACACACACACACACACACACACACACACGCGCTGAATATCCTGTGACTAGCTGCAGTGGCCCACACAGGCTCCGCTGGCATAAAACACTCTGGTCTCCATGCAGTCAGACCTGCTGCACGTCCCAAACCCCAGCGAATCATAAACACAGAAGAAAAAAAATCAGGATTTAAAAGCTCCTTCATGCTCGCGTAAAAAAAAATATTTATATTTAACAACTCCCACATTTTAAATCTGAGGAGATACCAGATGGACTGGAGTGGAAAATCTGAAGAAAACCAACGTTTCCACAGGTTCTCTCGCCCACCTTTACAGTGACAACGTCAGAGATACCTGAGATGCTTAGTGGTGAATCAACAGAGCAGATGCTGAGCTACAGAAAGAGACGCTAGCCCTTTAAATGAGGTCCTGTTCCCATTATTATTTGCTGTTATCTAGAAGTTGCAGTGTTGGCTGGCGATGTTGTCAGTGCACTACAACAGTTTATCCCCAAGCAATAAAACAAGTTATGCTGCAGATTGTTGCATTTTTAATCATCTGCTCGTTCCAATCCCTTCTTCTCTCGCTTCAAACCAAAGACGACTTTTCTTTTGTTTGTTTGATAAAAGCGAATTACAATAACTGAAAACCAGTTTACCTTTTTTTTTTTTACCATCCCATTTACATTACTGTCAACTAGGGCTGCACGATTAACCTTTATCGCATCGATATTGAGGTTTTAACTCCCGCAATAACCTAACCTCAGGAGGCTGAGGTTTTTTCCCCGCCCTTGACATTTGAGTGACAAACCTATTACCCAATCAAAATGGTTGAATCTCGTGTTCCTTGGGGGCGCCCCCTTTCTGTCAAAACCTCTACCCACAATAACAATATTCCAATCAGGATTTGGTCTAATATGGGAAAGTAGTAGTAGGCGGAGTTTATTTGGCTGAACCAAAAAATCAATCAGAGGTAATTATTAACATTAGCTGGACAATCTGAAGCTCAAACCAAACAGAAAAGTAAAATGAAAGCATACAGCAATAATAAAACATAGCAATAAAACAATGAATATTAAAAAGCAATTTTACATTTTGATTTTGATTTAATTCAAAAAATTTAATATAATGAAGATTTTTTGTAAAATAAAAGGTTATATACATTTTTATTCTTTGAAATGTATTTGATTGAAATCTTTTTGCAACATCTTTTTTATTTTTAAAATAAAAATGTAATTTCAATGTAAAAAAATTTTGAGAAAATAATTAGTTTCTACATAAAATTTAAATGTTTTAATAATGAACACTTAAGCAAAACAAAATCAAATGGAGTAATATTTACATTTTCATGAATTTTAACATCTGTAATTTCTATTCAATTTAATTTTTTCTTTATTTTTTAAATGAAAAAACAAGAGAAGAAAGAAAGAAGATGAAGAAGAGAGGCAGCAGAGGTATGAGTGTGAGCTGACGAAGGAAACATCCCAGTCCTCTATATCCGCAGGACGACAGAGATGTGGGGGGGGTACCAAAAAAGGAGCAACATTAATACAACAAAGCAAATAATATGACATTCATTTCAGTTCACTTTTATTTATGTAGCCCCAATTCACAACAAATGTCATCTCAAGGCACTTTTTAATACAATTAAACAAACATTCCAATCAGTTAAAAGTTTTCTATGTAAGGAATCCCAGCAGATTGTGCTGAGTCATCGATGTGAGGTTTTACCCGGATCATGCAGACTCCAACGATCCTATCATAAATATAGAAACATCAGACACTCTTGTCAAACACTCAGAGAGTAAATAATACAGAACTCGCACTTGCCTCTCTCCAAGACTGGTGATGTATTAGCATTGTCCATGCTTGTGGTTATGGACAAAAGGGACACGCCTCTCCATAATGGTTTTCCAGTAGACGTCGAACTGAATGAAAGGTTGGGATGCTCTAATCATGGAGGCATGGAAACAGATTCTTAGAAGATGATAAATTCAGACAGGAGCCGATATGAAGCTGACCAGATGCTGGCTGGTAGAGAAGATGCATCCTGGGATATGGGATGGTTCTGTAGGTGGGATTGGTTCTGGTGGTCTAAAAACACTTTACTCTCAGCCTTTTTAGTGTGTTTTTATCTAATCTGAGATAACCTCTCTGAGGTTTTATGATACCTGTAGCACTTAGGGCCGGAAATCAGATCATTCTGAGTTATGAGGATAAAAACCAACCAAGAACTCACCGAGAAAATCATTTTATGCTTCATATCAGTTTTTTAAAGTTCTGTCCTTCCAACACAAACATTACCCAGATTATTCTGGTTTATTTCCATCATTGTGCTGCTCATTCTGACATCTTAACTCTGTGTCCCATGAAAGCTCTCCTACAGTCTGACGTCATTATTGAGTCAGTACTGGACCTGAATTGGACCAAACGCAGATCAGCTTGGAGCTGTTACAAGGGCTGTGTTCTGCTTTGTACCACTTCGTGCTTTCACAGCTGGCTCCATTACACTACAATTTGTTTTATTTCCCAGTCTGGGGGCTAAATATCTCCGCTAGCGTAACTGGCCCCATCGGTCACTTGGACCGGAGTCTGCTGGAGGGATGAGGGTGGGTTACCTGGCATCCAGATGTGGAAATAAGTGCTCTGCATTTAACAATAGCATTGTTTCCACAGGCAGCTACTTTTCATAAAGCAAGCAGTCCTAGAACATGATAATCAGAACTGCTACAATCATCTCTGTGTTCTACTGGAGTTGCTGCTATGGGGAGCGATTTGTAAAGTTACACAGTCAAAACTTAGCAGCAATAATTTTGGTGTTTCTAGCCCGTCGTAAAATAAATACATGGAGCTTCATTTTCCAAAGTCATATTTGTGTCCATGTTATTTATTCTTTATAAAGGTCAAAGTTTCAAACTAAATAATTAGCTTGATAATTATTAAATATTTATTTTGGAGCCAAACTTAATGTTTAGTTTACAAGTAAATATCTTGTTTAAAAATGAAATCTTTAGCACTAAAGGGATCCCTTCAACTAAATTAACAAGCCAAAGATTCAACTTTGACCAAAATAATTAACTAGCTAAATATTTAGCTTCGCCGTTTCTATTTTGCTGATATTCAAACTTGCTTGTCAATAAGCGGAAAATGACTACCAAAATAAAAGCGGTCACAGCTTCAAACTTAACATTTAGTTAGCAAGCTAAATATATACTTTTTTTAAACTAAATACTTATCTTGGTAACTAATTGCTTTTTTGGATGCTAAATACTTAGCTAGTTGGCAGAATTGGCTGAGCATTTAGCTTCAAACTAAACTTGTAGCTCAGAGCTAATATGCTAATTTACCTGATGATAAGTGGAAATGTACAACCCAAAATAAAAACTGGTTCTTACAAACCTCTGTATTCCATCTCCGCAGAGACTTTCTACCATAGACATTATATACGTAGACGCCTCATGGACTGACGCTGCCTATTGGAGCTGATGCATCAGCGCGGCCACCATCTTGGATAGGTCCCCATTCACCCCCAGTCAGTTTATTTCTAATGAGGAAGGTGTAAAGCCAACAATAATTATAAACAATGACGGTTCTAGCTCCTTCCGTTAGCATTTGTTTGATAGCGAAATAACACGAGTTACGATTACATAGTTTTATAGTCATATAATACTGTTCATTCTTACTTAACCCCATATGATCTGGTTTCAGTAGTACACCAGTTGTTGCAACCATAGGCTGCATAAAAACACAGGCATAATAAATTAACCCTTAATTTTAGTCATAAAAATAATTTCATTTGTACGTTAAATCTCTCATTTTTCCCCCTGTGCTCTGGAAAGTAATTAATTCATCATCTGTTGTTTGTTCCTAGAAGATAAATAATCGTTTTTGGGTCATTATTATAACTTAAGATTTGTTTATCTTGCACATGTCGAATATCTATATTCTGTATACAGTATGTGTTCTTTAAATAATTCAATAAAAGTAACCAGATAGCTGCCCATTCTGCATAGACTCTAGTTGGGTTTGTAGTGAGGAGACCCATCCAATATGGCCGCCATGCTTTATCATTCTGCAGCACAGAATGAGGCGTCTACGTATATATTGTCTATGCTTTCTACCACCTTTTTATCATTGTTTATATTCCACATTCACCACCTTTCTAACATGTCAGCTTAAAAAGTGGAATGATTTATTTTAACCTCAATTTATACTTTAACTGGTGGATTTAAAACAGCAGGAGTAAAAAAGCAAACAGATTTTAGTTTGTATAGTTGTCTTTGCTTACCGGCAAGTGAATTTTTATATAAGTGACATTTTTAGATCTGAGCTAAGTATTTATTTTGAAGCTAAGTATTTAGCTTGTTTCATAGTTTTTTTTAGCTTCAAAGTGAGGTTTTGGTTTGGAGCCAATTATTTACTTTAGCTAAATATTTAGTTTGAAACTGTGACATTTATAAATGATTAAATGACTAAATAATCCAGACTATTGCTGTTCATGTTAGCCTTTGTTACATTACCAATGGCACCCCATAGACTGCACAATGGACTCTAATGTGAGAAAAGTTTGCTGCTATGTTGTGTGATTTTCTATCAGATGAGTCTGTCAAAGGGCTAGAGAACCATAAGGTTCTGGATCTCCAGAGAACCATGATCCATACATGTAGAACACATGGAACAGTGGAGAGAACCTTCAGGGAGAGGCAGACCTGCCAGAATTACTCTAGGAGCTCATCACTGACTCATCCAGGAGGTCCAACAACATATGAAGCTCTGCAGACCTCCCTGCCTCAGCTAAGGTCAGAGGTCATGATTCAAAAATCAGAAAACTTTCAAGACCAGAACCACTAGAGACAGAGGTTGACCTTTCTGGAAGGTGCTGGTCCTGTTCTATCTGGCGTAGAACTAACACAGAACATCATAGCTACAGTCAAACATGGTGGTTCAACCATTCTAGTGTTGCTTCGGTGTGAAAGTTTGCTAAAAAGATGTCGGACTGTGTAATCTCGATCGGACCAGTGACGACATGTTTAGCCGTCATTTCATTGATGGTTGTCTGAGTGGTGTCCAGCAAACAACGTGGCATCCATCCCACTTTGGATGGAGCAGCTCTTCTTTCTAGGAATCTGGAAATTTAGTAGTCCTTCAAAACACTGACAAACCAGGGTCCAGACCAGGAAGCAGAGTCGTAGTTTAACCCACCTCTCTGCAGCTTCTGTACCGTTACCCACTCAGTACCCCATTGAGACAGTGTTTTACCCACGGCCAAAATCAAATAGACTAAAAATTAACCTGACAAAAGCAAACTATGAAAATCTCATTAAAATAAATACGACTCGGCCCCAAAAAAAGGCAATTATATGGTTTAGTAAACATAAGATCCCTCTCTTCAAAGACTTTATTAGTAAATGACTTGATATGTAATAATACCATTGATTTGTTTTGCCTGGCTAGAGCAGGAGGATTTTGTATTTATTAATGAGTCAACTCCTTCCAATTATTTTAATTTTCACATTCAACCATCTTTCATTAAGATTTGCAAATTCACCCCAGACAAATTAATAGCTACAGTTTTTTTTGAACATCTAATCCTTCGTTTTCCTCATCCAGGTTGCAAAACATTAAAACCACTTTCGTTTGTGGTTTTGTATCGTCCACCAGGCCCTTACTCTCAATTCTTGGACCAGATCTCAGATTTTTTATCTGATTTAGTTTTAAACACTGATCAGGTAATTATAGTAGGGGATTTTAATTAACTGCAGCCTTTAATATTATCTTAGATTCAATTGGCTCAAAGTGAAGGGACCCACACACTCTGGTCGGCACACTTTAGACATTGTACCAACTAATAGTCCTCCCACATAACCCAGTCCTATCTGACTATTTTTGGTAACCTTTGAATTTACTTTACTCAACGTTCCCAAATCTGAAAGAAAATTTAATTACAGCAGAACTTTATCAGACAATGCTGTAACAAGTTTTAAAGAATCAGTTCCATTCTTGCTTCCCTATGTGTCTCAGAATACCACAGTGGATGGCAGTAATTCCAACACTAACCCTTTAGATATTGATGGTCTGGTTCAAAGTATTACCTTCTTAATGTGTCGAGGTTGTGCCCCCCATTGGCCCAAAACGGATGGATGGGGGCAGGGGCATAGCACCATATTCTGGGCACTGTACGCTCTACGTCAGTGGGCCCCATTAGGCAAATGAGAAAAAAAGAGTGGCATCTTTTAAAACAAGAATGCATTAATAAGGTTTTATACAGCAATCCGTTATAAATGTATTGATGAGTATTTCTGTTATTCAACCCCTGAACTGATGCTTTTGGCCAACTATTTCTCATATACTTAAAGGGATATTCCACCCCTAAGTAAAATTGTGTCTGTTTTCATATTCCCCAGAGTTATTGAGAAAAAGCATTTTGTAAGCATCCCAGTCATGCTTGTGATCCGGCAGCAATCAATTGGTTTTAGTTTAGCAGAAAATAATGTAAGTGAATCGAAACTACAAATGCCAGTTGTTCTCATACACATATATTTTTTAAGATAATCTAAAGGATAGCGAACCTCGGATTCAGGAGGAGCAATGTGATTTCCTTCCTGGCCGTGGGACACTGGATCGGCTCTACACCCTCATCAGGGTCCTGGAGGGTCTACATGTTTTGTTTAAAACCCAAACAAAAATGTTGAACCTAATACATAAACTTAAAATATTTTTGTCATATTTTCTTTTAGTGGCTCTATTTTGAATATTGCCAAGTCATCTCCCAACAATGAGGAGCAAAATACAAACCGTTACAATGGTGGATCTGTGGTTTGTAACATTTTACGTTTAAGGCAGCTGACATTATCTGAACTGATAAACAAGGTAATTATGATAGACAAAGTGTGCATTCATAACCAGCCCTGTTTAGTCCGCTTGAAACGACTCTAGTTCGTTTGCCTTGAAAGTTCGGTTGGTTTTTTGCAGGTGTGAATGGCCAATCCAACTCTGATTCGGACCAAACAAACGAACACCCATCTGCCTAAAAACGTACGTCTTGGTTTGACTGAAACGAACTCTGCTTCAGTTCGATTGAATGTGTGAACATTAAACGGAACGGGGCCACACCAGAAGCAGGAAGCGGACTATTGTACTGGGCATTCTGGGTAAATATAATCTAAACAACCATTGATGCTGGAGAGATAAATGCTGGATCTTGTACATACCTTGCTCAGCATCTGTATAAGGAGAACATCTGTGCTGGAAGTTGTATTCAGGTGTTGCTACTCATAGCACACTGCCTCATATGGAGCAGTCTTGTATAAAAACCAACATTCTCCAAAGTCCTCGGCCTCATTCTTTGTTCATCCTGAGTAACTGCTGCAGTATTTATCTGGTACATTTACCAAACACAACAGATCAATCCTAAAACCGCTACAATCTGCTGCTCCTCCATATCTGTTTACATTCAGCTGCACTGGAAGTTTCCCAGAGACCGGAGGAAGCACAGCTCTACAACAGCGCCACCACAGCTGGAGAGGTGAAATTTTTGCTCAAAGCTCTGGACTTTCTGATGATTAAAAGCCAGTAGGAAATCGAACCACACCAGCTAAAAACGATGTTGAGTTGTTGGTTGAGTGTGTAATTTTCGGCCAGTAGGGGGCAGTGCATACCTAAATTATCACAATAATACGGTATCTGTGTCTTCGACTAAGAAACTCAACAACAGAGGTCCAACTAGTGCTGTTTTCCCTGAGAATGATCTATTTGCAGCAACATGACGAGCACATCAGTCTCTCTTTCATCGCTTGGAACTAGCCAAAAGGTAAAAATGTATTTATGGCAAAACTTTTTTGGCCTTTTGAGGGGAAATCAATGTTTTAACAGCGGGCGTGTTCCGTGCTTTGTCCGTCCGGGTTCTTGTAGAAGTAAAGACGTCATCTAATATGGCTTTCCCCGGCAAAGAGGACCCGCGCCTATGTGTTTTAAAACTGATTTTTAAAGTCATATTTTACGATAGGGCTGCACGGTAGCGCAGTGGTTAGCAGTGGAGTTTGCAAACAGGCTGTTTATGGTAGAAAACCTTTCCTGTGTGTCTGAAATAAATAAATACAGCAAAGCAGAGCGGGTCAGAGTAAATCCACAGTAACTCTTTAATAAATGTAGGTAGGAATTGTTTAGACACCTTAAGAAACTTGTGATGAGCTTAATAAGAGTTACGATTGACCTAAAGTTAAATGAAATCAATAAATACTATTGTTAAATGTTATTAAAATATATTTACATACGGAACAATTTTCAGGAGCTTGTTTAATGCCGATCTGTCTGGTTTCTGTGGTAAAACCTCTAAATATTACCCCCCAAAAAAGGAAAATATTTATGATTTCCAAACAGAGATGCTGTTTTATATTTACACCTCTAAAGATGTCTGGACAGGAAACAGATTCTGGGAACCCGGACTTGGCTCAACATGGCTGCTTTGGGTTTAAACGAGTCATAACGATACCAGCGTGAGATTAAACTGAAAAGAAATAATGGCCCTGAAAATAAAATTTGGCATTGAAAAATATAATTGTAACTGAAAATCTTAATTTTGAATCTAAAATAAATATAGTGAACATTTCTGTATTAAAAGTTAAATAGAAATTGAAAGTGAAAATAATGGGAATGAAACTCAAAATATATGCTTTAAAACAGTTAACTCACTTACAATCAAATGTTTGCACTTTCATATTTTTTTTCAATGCCAATTTTTTTTTTTCTTAAATTTTATTTTCAGAGCCAATATTTCTTTTCAGTTTCATCTCAAGCTGGTATCGTTATGACCCCATACCCGCCCCCTTTCAGGACTGTTGTGATCGGGT
Source organism: Apricaphanius iberus (assembly GCA_028564705.1). Classification (NCBI taxonomy): domain Eukaryota; kingdom Metazoa; phylum Chordata; class Actinopteri; order Cyprinodontiformes; family Aphaniidae; genus Apricaphanius; species Apricaphanius iberus. The sequence continues at coordinate 99,301 of JAPXFQ010002861.1, forward strand.
GCTTGTTCGGCGTAGATCTGTAAAGAACCTCTCGTTAGTGGCTCTACGGACAGCCAGATTAGTTTTCAGCAGTGATTAGGTTTGACGCTGCCTGAAAGCTCTCAAGCTCAGTTTCAGCAAATATTCCTCGTTGGTTATGATTGGTTTTTATTTACAGACGTGAACAAAGGTTTGGAGCGATGCTGCTGACGCTGTGCTGCAGACACACTTGATCCTATATTCTAACAGCCTCTCCCCAGACCAGATAGTTGGAACTTGCTGTAACTTATGATGTGTTTTAATTTCCTGCTGATTTTCAGTAGGATGTAGCGTTTAAATAGCTACCACATGTTTGTAGTTTCTGTCTGCTAACAGCGGCTTTCGCTGGAGGCTTTGAACAAATCAGGGTTAAGGCTCAGCCACAAGCCCTGGCTCAGTGAAAGATGATTTGTCTTAGCTCATCTGCAATGGATCCTGGCGTCTTTGAGGCTTTCAAAGCTGCAGGGATCACTGCAGGCTGACAGATCCGTCTGAAGATGATGTCCAATGAGGGGAGACGTTTGTAGAGATACGCAGTCAAACGGTAGCAGCAGTAATTGGTATCATATTATAGATAACTAGGGATTCATTTTTCTAAGTCATACTTAAGTCCATGTTATTGATTCGTCCATAAACGTCACCATTTAAGACTAAATGTTTATTTTGTAAATTAAATATTTATGTTGGAGCTTTACATTTACTTAGCGAGCCAAATATTTAGCTCCAAATAATATCTAGATTACAAAATAAATAATTTATTCGAATATGTAATATTTAGCTGTAAACTAAATCTTTAACTTGTCAAGTACATTTAGTCTAAAAAAATACATCATTAAAGGGGAAGTTTGCTATTTTCCAACCTGGACCTTTTTTTTTTTTTTTTTTTTGGCATTTCTTACATTCATTTACTCACCCAGACAAGCTCAGAGCCATTTGGAGTCCTTCAGGAGAAGTTTATTTCCAGTCGCGATCAGCGTCTAAGCATATAATAAGATTCAATCAGGAGATTTGCCGCCTGTCATAAGGCCTTCATTCAACCAGGTTTTGTTGTTGAACGTTGGCACTAATCCCGTCGGAGTTCAGAAGTGCTGCTTTGGTCTGTTCCCAGATGTTTTAGAGGAAATAATACAACTAAACTATCGTGCGATTACAATGACGTCACAGCTGTAGTCTGATCAGGACTTTCTTTGCTCTACGACGGTCGTTTAGACAGAACTACTGCAGACATCATCACGGTTCATGTTTGCATGTTTACCAATAGCACTAACCGAATGACCAGCTGGACTAAGTTCAGCTTCTACAGGCCCCGTTTCTGCAAACTTTGCAGACTACAGCTGTAATGGTGGATGACGGGAACATCATTGGAATCCCAGGTTGGTGGAAGTTGGAATCAGTTACATTAAAAGCCTGTAAAAAACCAAGAAACTAATAGCTTAGCACCTCTGAGACGTTCTGAACTCACAGTGGAATATCACTAATTTTTCACAACAAAACATATTTAAATGAAGGAGTTATGGGGCAGATAATTCCTTATTACAGGCATCAAATCTCCTGCTCCCACTAATCCCATGAATGTAAACCTCTTCTGAAGGACTCCAAGTGGCTCCAAACTTGTCAGGATGAGCAATGGCGCATCAGTTTGCTATCAAAAGTGCTGGGGACAATAACCATAAACCTGATCAGGCTTGACGATTGCTGGGGACAAATAATTACTTTTCAAAGCCAATTATTACTGTGTTTCACATTTCATTACAATAAGCTCTGGACTTTGTGTTGGAAATTACATCTTTATTCAATGAATAACAGTCGAAAGCCAGTAGATAATTGGTTTGGCTTTTCAAATTGCAGACATTGGCAGATAAAGTCTATATTGGTAAAACAACAAGGCCGCTCAAACAGAGGATCGGTGAACATAGGAGTTCAGTTAGAAGAAAAGATTTGAATTATCCAGTAGCACGCCATTTTTATGAATTGTCACATCCTGTGTCTTCACTCAGATTCCAGGGGATTGAACATTTTTCATTACATAGAGGAGGCGACATAGATAAAAAAAAACTCTGCCAAGGGGAACTGTTCTGGATTTACACTTTGAATACACTTCAACCGCTAGGTTTAAATTTGGATTTTGATATGTCTGTTTTTCTTTAAAGTACGCGTATATGTATTGCCGTAGGGGTGGGCGATATGGCAAATAATAGAATATCACGATTTTTCAATTATATTATCACGATTTCGGTTTTATCGCGATTTTTTTTAAATGATCACCAAAAAATCTTAACATTAAATAAATAAATTCATTCAAATTCGGAATAACCAACACAGGGCTAAAATACTGATATGTCTTTCCCACGCCAAAGAGTATGTCGCAGCTATATGAAGCTTTAAATGCTTCTGTTGTGTAAAAGTCTGTCTCGCCCGCATACATTTCTGTGTGCCTAAACCTCGCCCTTCTACTTCCTGTCCATCAGTCCCCTAATGCCCAAAAACCCCCAAATGAGACGCAATGGAGCGATAAGTTATTTTCTGATCCAGTTTGAAATGCGCCGTGGATCAAACATACGATGTTTGTGAATTTTAAAGACTTTTGATGCAGAGAAAACGCAGATTTTCGACCGTCTGCAAAAGTTACTTTAGGTTTTGTGTAAAAATAAATTTACTACTACAACTGCAGAAGGAGAAGGAGAGGTTTTATATGAACCAAATAAATTCATGGGGGGATTTTTGCATATCTCCAGTGGTTATTGTCTCTAGCAAAAAGAAGTCTCAGTGGAGAATCAATCCACTGGTATGTAATGAAAAAAGAGAGTGCCGGCGCGCCGAGAGAAAATGGCGGAAAACTCGACTCCAGGTTCATTATGAGATTTATAAAGAGAGACTGAACAAGTATCAAGTAACCTTAAAGGGTGCAAGGGATTCATTCTTTTCTGAGATTATTCACAGAAACAGCAATAACGCTAGGACATTATTTGCTACAGTGGAGAGACTAACTAACCCTCCAGTGACAATACCCCCTGAACTAAACTCCACCAGGGCCTGTAATGATTTTGCCACCTTCTTCACTCAAAAGATCTTGAACATCAGAAGATCAATCAGTACATCAGTTCAAACCCCAGTACCAACTATGAGCCCAACTAACACTCACCCAGAGAAAATGACTCACTTCCAAACAATAAATCAATCAAGCTTTGATGAAATTATTGACAAACTAAGCTCTGCCACCTGCTGCTTAGATATCTTACCAACAAATTTTCTAAAAAAGGTCCTCCCATCCATCAGAATGGATCTTATCAAAATAGTTAACTCATCGCTCCTATCAGGTGTTTTCCCCAAAGCCCTAAAAACAGCAGTTATCAAACCAATACTAAAGAAGAAGAACCTAGACAGCACTTTGATGCAAAACTACAGACCAATCTCTAATCTCCCATTTATCGGTAAAATTATTGAAAAAGTTGTGTTCCAGCAGCTAAAAAGCTTCCTAGCAATGAACAAACGCCTTGATGTTTATCAGTCTGGTTTTCGTAGATACCACAGCACAGAGACAGCCCTCGTCAAAGTTTTTAATGACATCCGTACAAATACTGACCATGGAAAAACAACAGTGCTGGTACTGTTAGACCTCAGTGCGGCGTTTGACACTGTTGATCATGATATATTACTGGAACGTCTAGAGAGCTGGGTCGGACTCTCTGGTACAGTACTCGACTGGTTCACATCCTACCTCAAGAACAGGAACTTCTTTGTATCAGTTAGCCAGTTCTCATCACAAAACACAGAAATAACATGTGGGGTCCCCCAGGGCTCCATCCTGGGGCCCCTCCTATTTAGCATCTATATGCTTCCGCTTAGCCAGATTATAACCGCCAACCATGTTAAATACCACAACTATGCTGACGACACTCAGCTTTATATCTCAGTGTCACCAGATGATGTTGAACCCATCCAAATCCTCAATAAATGCATTGAGCAAATTAACAGCTGGATGTCCCATAATTTCCTACAACTGAACAAAAACAAAACTGAAGTGCTTCTCTTTGGACCCAAAAAAGATCGATTAAATATCAGTAAACAGCTTCAGTTGGTCCAACTAGAAACTACTGACCAGGCCAGAAATCTAGGTGTAATAATGGACTCAGACCAGAACCTCCAGGGTCACATAAAGGCAATAACAAGGTCAGCTTTCTATCACCTGAGGAACATTTCTAGGATTAAAGGAATGATGACACAAGGAGACCTAGAAAAACTCATCCATGCATTTATCTCTAGCCGCCTTGATTACTGTAACAGTATCCTCACAGGTCTACCTAAAAAATCAATCAGACAGCTGCAGCTGATCCAGAACGCTGCTGCTCGTGTTCTCACTAGAACCAGGAAAGTAGAACACATCACCCCAGTTCTAAAGTCCTTACACTGGCTCCCTGTAGCTCAGAGAATAGACTTCAAAGTGCTTTTATTGGTATATAAATCATTTAATGGTTTAGCACCTGAGTACATTAGAGATCTGCTATCATGGTACAAACCATCCAGATCACTCAGGTCCTCCAGCTCTAATTTACTGATCGTCCCTAGAACCAGAACCAAACATGGAGAAGCAGCTTTCAGTTTCTATGCTCCTCATCTCTGGAACAAACTACCAGGAGAATGTAAAGCTGCAGAGACACTGAACTCTTTTAAGTCTAAAATTAAAACGTATCTATTTAAACTTGCTTATGAGTAACTGTTTTTTTGTTTTTTTATTGTAAACATTTGATCTTTATATTATTTTATTGTTGTCGTTTTAATTTCTATATTTTATTCTATCTTTTAGCTTTATTTTTAAGTGATTGTGTATTAATTACGTGGATTTGTTCCTTACAATATCTTTTCTTACTGATTGATTACTGTTAAACTTATATGCTTTGTAATCATGTGGTTTCATTATCACTGAATCATGTAAAGCACCTTGAATTACCTTGTGTTGAAAGTGTGCTATAGAAATAAAATTGCCTTGCCTTGCCTTGCCTTGCCTTGCCTATTGGACTCCTCATGTTTTTGGACTTGGGAAGGAAGCTGGAGTACCCAGAGAACCCATCCGTAGATAATTTCATGACCAGATTTATTTTTCTACTTTATTAGACGAAACATGTCTTTGTTTATTAAATAACTCTATATTCAGTGCACTGTAAATATGTGAAACATTACATTTAGGTGTAGTTTTTACTCGGCTCTGATTCTGCTGTAATAAAATATGTTTTTTATTTGTAAATCAGCCGCTTTCTGCAAATATCGGCCTGCCTTGTGTAACTGATTTCATGCATATTTGTGTTTCTGATGTGAAACGGAGCCTGTGGGACTCGGACCAGCTCTATGTTTAGAGGCACGGTGGAAATAATGCATTTAGTGCATGAACCCAGAACACTCTGGTTTCTTTCAGCTGGACTCTGTTCTGTGTAGATGAAAAACTGCAAAAACCATTTTATGCAAAGGGAAGTGAATCCAGAGGCTGCCAGAAGCCTGCGCGCCGCTCCGGTTCTCGGCGTGCAGCCGTTTTCCATTATCAGCGCCCAAAGCAGCTTGTTAAAAAGAGAGAAACTCAAACCGCAGTTTTGAAAATTACAGAATTCCTTCATAAATGCACAACCCTCCCGTCGGCTACTCTGGGTTCAGGCTGTATGTGAGACCGCTGTGCTGCAGCCGAGGGTAGACATGCACTCATATATATATATATATATATATATATATATATATATATATATATATACACGTCAGCCTCTGATGCACACATAACAAACATGTCCGGGGCTCAAACACACCGAGAGGCCTCAGGCTGCATGGCTCGGTTTTGTTTTAGTCCAGAACCAGAACTATTTCCCAGCAAAGCTCAGACAGCAGCGCTGCAGCTGCTCAGGCTGTTACTTTAACTGTTACGTTAAAACTTCTGATGCAAAACACCAAAATGTTGGCAATAATATAACTAATTAATAACGTAATTAATACATAAACCATTTTAAAATAAAGATCCGAGTTAATAAGGTACAAATATAAGGTGAGAATAAAGTTCTGAAAAGAATAAATTTGAATTAAATTAGGCTTATTAATATTAAATATTTTTAATTTTCCTTTGAATTATAAATAAATGTGTAATTTCCCCCCCTAATAATAGATTTGATTTTGATTAGGGATGCTGATACTAATGTACTCGGTTAACTAATAACATGAACTAATATTTAAAATGTGGACCTTTTCCATTTTTAAATCCAGATTAAAAACCAAACATTTTTCCACGATGCTTTCCATTAACCCATCCATCTGTGGTCTACTAAGTCTTTATCTGGGCTGTCATATTTATTCTATGTGTTTTGTATGTATACCTATTCTGTGCTGTTTTATCTATGTTCTATATTATTACTTTGAAGTAATTTTTTATTAGAATTTACGCAAATTTCTCGATTTGCCTATATTCTTATATACTATGTTCCATGTTAATATTCCATGATTATATTTTACTTAATATGATGTGACACTTTTAACTTTTATGTGTGGAAAGCTCACTGGGCTACCGCTTTGTGTATGAAATGCGCTATATAAATAAACTTGACTTGACTTAAAATGTGGAAAAACTGTACAAAAGTTTCACAAGAAATGTTGTTTTGTGGTTATTTTTATTAATAATTTATTTTGATCTAATTCACCATCATTTGTTGTAACAAGCATAGAAGGAAAAATAAAACCTGTTTTCCAATTCATTGCATTTTTTCGTGTGGTAGAAGTATCGGTAAGTGACCAGATCTAAGTATCGGTATCGTTGCATCCCTAATTTTTATTGAATTTTGTGAGTTTTTCTTTCTAAAACATATTTTTCACTGTGTCTGTTTGTAAATAAATTGTGGTGTTTTTTTTTTCCGCGTGGCTTTTTTAATTTCAGAATGAAACTTGTCACTTTGAAGCTGCAGCCAATGATAGTTCAGGTCCCGCCCACTGACCCCGACGTACTCATTCAGTTGTAAAGTGTCATCAGGAAATAAAGAAACCACTGGGAAAAACGCGCTTTATGAAAAAGATGTTTTGGAATAAAAAAAAACTCAATAAATTAAATGAAAATGGCTGGAAGATAACATTGGTTTTATATATTAGCAACCAATAAAAATGCATGTTACTATACTTAAACTTCTGTTTGTAATATAGAACCATTTTTATTGGTCTGAGTATCAGAGATGGGAGGAGCCAAGCTAAAAAAAATCAGTGCTTCCGAAACATTGAAGGTGAGACCTAGCTCTGACATGTCAATTATGTCATCATGATTATAAGGATATTGCCGCTAAATTAATGGTAATATAACAAAAAACAATGAATGAAATGTATATTGTTGTGTGTTGGGTTTAGCGTAATATGAAAATGATTAGCCAGTATGATTTAATTTTTCAAGGAAAACGAATTTTGACTAATGTGGTTTGCTTCAGGAAAATTCTGACAATATTTTCAGCTAAAATGGGACACTTTTGGCTGATGTTAATGGGTATGATTTTAAGCCACAAGGAACAGAAATAATAATGAAAATGTCTCTTTCATGCCACATTGTGAAAAATTACAAGTAGTGTGACAGTTAAGGAAGATAAATTACCAGAGAATATGTTGTATTTTATTAAATTCACCTTGTAGGCCTTGGTCGATTAAAAATGAATTCCTAGTTCCTGGGTTGTTACGTTTCTGTGCTGAGGGTGTTTTAAAGAAAACATGTTTGTTTAACTGATAACTGACTTTATGTACTAATTTATTGCATTGTTATTCTTTCATTTTGTTGTAATCTCTTCAAACCGCATCACCTGTCCCATTTTACCTGAACCTCTACCCGGATCAGATATTGCTCACATGTGGCCTTTAAAGGTTAAAATCTTGTAAGCTATTGGCAATATATTTCTACACAAAATGTTACCAAGACTCTTATTAAGCAATACAATGAATTAATGTCACCAGGTTTAGCATTTTAAGTGGTTTACGTTCGACCAAAAAGTGTCCCAATTTACCTGATATCACTCCATTTATTCTACTCAGCTAAGAATTTTTTCTGCATTCAGTTTTTTTTTTTACAATTTTAATATTACATTATATGTTTATTCTTCTAGTTTTATTCATTTATTACATTTAGTTTTTTCACACGTATCAGAGAAGCAGATTTGTTTTTCTTAATGCATCTTTTACTCTGGAGCATTAATGTCCTTTTATCCCTGCAGAACCGAAGCGTTTCTCACAGCTCCAGTAAATCCCACGTCAGGATGATCCGGTTCTCTGTCGGAACCGATGAACGGACAGGTCTGACGACTCAATTCCACTCGGCTGATGCTCAGCAGCTGCCGTTTAATTTCCCCGGAGTGAGAGCCGCTGTGTCCCTCTCCAACCAAGCAACCAAGCCGGCTGTAATCATTCTCAGCTGCTGCTGCTGCTGCTGCTGCTGCTGCCTCTTCACGCCGCTTTCTCTACGCAACATTTAGCATTTGGTACAGAGACGAAGCATCTGAGGCCGGTCCAGAGCAGAAAGCATGGAGACCACAAGCCCTTCACACAAACACACAGCTCACTTCTGTTCCCCATGAATAATTCTGTGTTTTGCTTCGCGGGGAAATTGGTGCACTTTGTCCATAATTGTTTCAAAACTGCAAGCTAATTATGACCTTTTGAAAACAAAGTGTACAGATTAAATTTGACATTTTGCTGCGGCTGCAGAACATAAACGCCCTCTTGCTCTGGATGAAGCTGAGTAAGACCTAATAATGAAAACAACCGTGTGCTAATGGGGGGGGAGGGGGGGGCTGTTTGCAGGTTTTGTCCTGCTGACCTGAAGAATAAATGCCCCTCTTTTAGAAAAGGTTCCAGCTCAGCCTGTTTTGCTCCCGTTTCTCTTCCTGCAGGAGGCAAAAATGTCTGAACATCCACAGCTTACAGCTGAGCTCTCCTCTTCCTCTAAGCATCCATTAATAACGGTCGCAGAACCGCCACCAGCAGCAGGCGCAAATATGAAGCTCAAGCTCATTAGTATTCCAACTTTTCTGAACGAAACGCTTCATAACTGGTAACATTTGAAGGCTGTGTGCAGATGTTCTGGTTCTGGCCTCAGAGGTTCTCCTGCAGCATCACAGAGACCAAGGAACCAGATCCAAGCAGATTCATGTGTCAGAACTGCCTAGTCAAAGCCCAGACCTGAATGCAGCCGAGAATCTGTGTTCTCCATCCAGCCTGACGCAGCTGGAAACGTTTCACTGGGAAAAAAACGAGATTCTCTGGGAAGTTTTGTTTTTAAAAAATCAATACGAGATAGTTTTTGCTTGTAATGAGCTAAAAAATCAATCAGACAGCAGCAGCTGATCCAGAACGCTGCTGCTCGTGTTCTTCTCACTAGAACCAGGAAAGTAGAACACATCAGCCCAGTTCTAAAGTCCTTCCTCTGGCTCTCTGTAGCTCAGAGAATAGACTTCTAAATAATCCTACTAGTTTATAAATCACTGAATGGTTTAGCACCAGAGTACATTAGAGATCTGCTATCATGGTACAAACCATCCAGACCAATCAGATCCTCCAGCTCTAGTTTACTGATCGTTCCTAGAACCAGAACCAAACATGGAGAAGCAGCTTGTAGTTTCTATGCTCCTCATATCTGGAACAAACTTCCTGATGACTGCAGAGCTGCTGAGACACTGAACTCTATTAAATGAGTAACTGTTACATTTTTTGCGTTCATTCTTTTCAATTACTGTTAGATGTTTCCGTTTTAATTTTAATGATTTTAAATAAATGTTTTCTTTAATTACATAAAGTGTATTTTATACATTTTTTGTTTAAATGTTCTTTTAGTGATTCTATGTTGTAATTTTTCCTATTTTTCTAATTCTGTAAAGCACCTTGAATCGCCTCGTGTTGAAAAAGATGTCTTGAAATAAGAGAATATGTTCAGAAAAAGAAGCGAAAATATCCATAAACGAGGGATTTTTGCTGTCTTCAAAATAATTTTCTTTCTCGTGTTCAGAGCTGCTGGGGACAAACTGGACCTGCAGCGGCGGTTCCACACAGTTCAGGGTAAGAGTTCTGGCTGTATACCAAAGCGCACCACACTTTTCAGATTATAATTCATAAGCATTTTTATTGTCTGTCCACTTTCTGCATTTATTCCAGCCTGTGTTGGTCTGTTGCAAAAAATCCTGACGAAACGTTTCATTTAAAGTTCTGACATATTTGATTCCTGACTCTCCTCCAGATCAGAGGAAGTTCTGATCCAGCATCTCACAGCGACACATCGAGGGGTTGAAGCATTTATAGTGTTCACGTAGCCAAATGTCCGTTACAGAACACCTCCAGAACACCAGAAGGTGGAATCTGATCGTAGGATCCAGCCTGGAGGTCAGAGGTCAAAGGTCAGGGTGTCCCTAGCACCTAAAAAACACGTCAGTAAACCTGGAGGCTAATGCAAAAGCAAAATAGCAAAAAGATTTTCCTTTAATGTTGCCATCTACTGACATCTAGTGGTGAAAGTTCAGATTGACGGTTCATTATCGGCGGAGTTCGACCCAGAAAGTCATTTTCTCCCCTCAGGCCGGCAGCAAAACTCATTTAAACGCTTCAAGCATTACCTGACGTTATGAAAAAAAAAAACATTTCTTTTATTTGAATTTAGCTTTCATTATTTTTAAAGAAGCAGCATCGGTTAAAACAGACAAAAACCTAAAAACACCCAAACGTAAACCTGCAGTAAGGAAGGTTTTGATAATCCTCATAAAAGTAAATTCAGTAAAAATAAATGCAAATAACACAATTAGTTATCATGTATAAGTCTAATCCTCTTAGGCATCCACACCACAGCCTTTTGTTCAGACGCCCAGACTGTGTTCATTCAATAATATTATTCATCGTTGGAAATCTGAGACTCTTGTGATTCCAGGGGCCATTTACGGCCCTTGGACTATTTTTCCACGGCCCTTGATCCCCATTTAAGATAGTTACTTTCTGCAATTAGCACCACAACCCAAATGAATGATGTAGACTGAGACTTTCTTTTATCAGGATGTAGTTTTTGTTGACAAACTAAAAGGATTAGAAAATAATCTACGGTACAAAACGAATTATTCATTTTTTTAGGCCTCATTTGTTTTTGTTTTGCTTTCTTTTTAATTTCATTTTGTAAACAGCAAATGCAAAATTAACCTTAAAATCCATGTCTTTTTAATCTACAATCCTTCAATAATCCCTTTTCTACAATAATTCCTATGTGTTTCTTTAAAATATTATTTGTTTAATTTATTGTTAAGCTATTAAAAAACACTAATTATTTTACATAAAAATATGATTTTTTTTTTTGCAGTTTTCATTTTAAAATTTGGCCCTTTTGGCAAAAAGTTTGGACATCTCATATTTGAAGTCACATTTTGGACAGAAAGGAGAAATATGATACCTGGTCATTTAGTTTGAAAAACATGCCTAAAATAGATTTTTCTCTTCGGGTTATTAAAGTTAAATCTGGTGTGAATAGCTGTAAAACTTCAGGCTTCAGACCCAGTGAGTTTCAGTCCAACACTCCATGCTAAAGCCACTTTTAAACTTTTAAAGCGTCTATTTTTAGAAAATAAATAGGTGCACATAAAATAAAGTGTTTTCTAGTATATTCAAGAACCTTTTACTCTGTAACGGTAGCACCCACATTCTTACTGTGGTGGGCTAAACCACGCCTCTTTTCTGAATGGTTCAAGAACCGCTCAATTCTAATTGTGGGATTCGTTTTTTTTTAAAGATTTTGGGTGAAAATTATGTGAATTTTAAGGATTTTTATCAGTTTGACACATGCAGCAGAAGGTTATGTGTAGTAGGTGTAATATAAAGGTGCAGATATGGACGGCTCCCTCTGTTTAAGGTCACATAGGATCAACCAAAGAAGGGTTAGGGTTAGAAAAAAGATCCATTATTTATCTTTAATCCCTCTGCTGATTGGAGACTGGATTCCTGTCAGAGGAACTGAGTAAATAATTTAAAATCTTAGTTCATAATCTAAATCTGCCAGAGATCTGAATAAATTTGGGCTCAAATTGAAGTTGAAAGCATTAGCAATACGCACAGGACCAGTTTAGCATTTCTATAACATCATCTCCAGGTAGTTAACATGACAAACTCAAGGTCAGATATTCAGATGTGTTTTCTTGTATCTTTTTAGCTTGTAATTTCCACTTTATAATTTTTTATAACGTCTTGTAAATAGTACGTTTACTTTTTAATGCACAAATAACACATGCAAATTCAGATTTTTAATGATTCTGCTCAGTCTAACATTCAAATCTGACTATGCCCTTTTATTTATATTAACTGCACTGTACTTTGGTTTTGTGTTTGTGTCTTTAACATACATACATTATTCTAAATTTGATTTTATGCATTATTTTTTGAGAATCTGAGGGCTTTTTTTACTTGATTTTCCCTCTTGTTGGACAACAAAGGATTATTCTGTTCTGTTCTCCCCTATTGCTCAATCAGAGGAATTGGCAGCAAACCAGAGCTGCAGCTTGAAAAATGCTTCAAAAGCAAACAAAATAACAACTACTGACTGCAATTCCGATAACTTTATTTGTATAGCACTGTTTCACCAACAATTCAAGGTGCTTTACATCACTGTGGGAGAAAAAGGAAAATAAAAGCAGCGCTAAAAGCAGAAAACACAACATATGACAGATTTAGACGGTCAAAATGGTATTTTGTCAACAACCAGGTCTCTGTTTTGTCTGCTTTGATTTATTACAATATATTCAGGAATAATTGCGAAGAGTTTTTGTCAGTAAAAAGTCCAAACTTTCATCGGGTTGAAGCTGCAGATGCGGATTTATGTAACAGCTACTGCGCACCACCAGGTGGCAGTGTAGCTCCGTGATAGATAGATAGATAGATAGATAGATAGATAGATAGATAGATAGATAGATAGATAGATAGATAGATAGATAGATAGATAGATAGATAGATAGATAGATAGATAGATAGATAGATAAGATAAGATTACAATAATATATCAGAACAATAAAGAATCAAAGAACAGTGGTAAACTGATAGAAACGGTACGATATAACACACTGTAACACTCATAATTAGCACAAACAGAAAAAAAAAACTCAATTATTTACTATCAGTTATTATTAAAATAATATCAGTTATTATATGATTAATTTTCTATCAGTATGTACTAATAAACAATTAAAAGGTCTAAAATAAAACGCATGAAATATTAAATTTGGAAATAAAAAACGATTATAATTTTAAAAATAAATTATAAGTAATTATAAATCCCGTTTTATTATAACAATATTTTAATGACGTTTTTAAAATTATTTTAATAACTGAACATACTTGTTAAAACTTGCCGCAATTACAGGTGAATTATTAATAAATATAAATTAATGCTCTTCTCTTCCTCATCAACCTGAAACGCTCGTTAATTCAGTCGCTTTGGTCCTGCTCTCTGATTGGTCCGCTAACTGATTGGGCTGCTCTCCGATTGGTCCGCCCGCTGATTGGGCCGCTCTCTGATTGGTGGAAAGTTCCGGGCTGACGTCGCTCTCTCTCCCAGACTTTTGTTTTCTCGCCTGCGGCTAAAAACTTCGACATCGCGAAGCGGCCGGAGGCGCTTTGTGCTTCGGGCTTCTCCTGCTCGGTTCGGTTCGGTTCGGTTCGGAAATGGAATGAGGAGTTCGGTTCTGTTCCCTGCTCCTCACTACACCGGGACTGTCATTCAGAAGCTCCGCAGAGAATCTCACGCTGGACGCGTTTCTTTTCCCCGCATCTTTTTCCTACTGGAGTAAAATTCTGGACCGAGTCCTGAAGAGAATTTGAGGAGCTTTTTGGTGGACCGAAGAGCAGCAGGAGAACCATCTGAAGAACTTTTTTTTTTCTCTGCTGGGAAGTCCATTACAGTAAGTCAGAATTTGAAAGTATTTGCCTTCGAAGCAGATTAAACCTCAGAGGTGATAATCCAGATTTCCTCATATTCTGTCGCTGTTTTATTATAAAAACACGTTTGTTTCTTGTTGGCTGAGACTTATAAAGTAAATTTTACGTATTGATAATTTCGCAGGATCTAAAATCACATTTTAAAAGTTTTGCTTGAGCCTAAAATAAACTCCCTCTTCAGTTTAAACCTCTTTTAGTTTCTAAATTAAATCGAGCATATTTATTGCGCTATAATCCGACCCTTAAAGATTCTTAAAATCTGAGTGAAAGAACGTTCTGCTGCACATAGAGACACCCGGGAGGGGAACCGAATCCAGACCTCCGGACTGTAAGTTATGGGCGATAATTTCTGCTGCAGAAAAATTGAAAGTGGCTACTGTAAAGGGAGACAGGTGGACGGAATAAATCTGGAGTGGAAAGCACTTCCAGAACATGGTAATAAACCCATCATGTGGTTCTGGTCGTGTCTGAATGGCTCCTTCAAATCATGTCAAACCTTCAACTTCTGGAAATGTTGGATGTTTATTTTCTGTGTGCATATTTTTGCTATCAAAAGTCAGAATTATAAACCACCAAAAAAATACTGCTCACAATTATGCTGCCATTTCTATATTTACTCCTGCTGCTTGCTTTATGCGGTCCTGCTCAACTAAAATGCCACAAAACAAAAAGACATAAAACATATCGACTTATTTTCACAATAACTCCTCTGGGGATTTTTCTTTTAGCAACAATTCTATTTTAGTTTTTTGGTTTTAATGTGCATGAAGGAACGTCATGGTAGGTTCTCGTTTGCTGGAATTTGCAGTTTTTAATTCTGCATGTTGTGTGACTATTCTGTTGATATTTAATTCACAAATACTAATACAAAGTCTGTAAATGCTAAACTCAACTAACCTGTTTACATTGTGTGAACCTAAAAAAAAAAAGGAGGTTAAATCAAAGCAGAATATTAAATTAATCAAACTGAAGATGGTTAGTCGACACGAATAAGTCCAAAAAGTGACTCAGCACAATCCTGCTGTTGGATTTTCTCAGAAATGCTTTGCAGCTGGTTGCCTTATTAAGTTTGCTTAACTACTCATGTTGACAACTCGGTGCACTTTATACTGTTTTAAGGGGAACACGTTTATGGAGTGATACGGTTGCATGCTTAGTGGAAACTGGATGTAAAGCTCTGATAATAAACCACCAAGCCGCAGGTATTTAATGCTAACTCAACTAGGAGGATAGTCGTTTAAAATAGAGTTTATATTCTACTGCTTAAATATTGCTTTCAGTGTTTTTAGCCATATATTCAACGATTTATGTTCTCGAGTGTCTGCAGAACCATTTTAATGTAATTAAATAATTGGCTTTTGTTACTTTAATTACAGTAAAATAGTTTTGCAAACACTTTAGAACATAAATCATTGAATTAAAACACTGAAAACAACATTTAAGCAGTAGAATATAAACCTTATTTCAAATGACTCTACTCCTATTTAAGTTACCATTACATATCTGTGGGTGACTGTGGCTTGGTTTAGTTACGTTATTGGTTTATTTAAGACAGGAACCATGTACAAAGTACATGAGTTACAAGAAGTAAAAAGCTGGCTCGTACCAGATTTTAGCTAAGAGCTAATTTCCATCTGCAGCCCCTGGGCAGGTGAGAAGAATAAAATAGGATAAAATGACATCAATTAATGAAGGATATACAGAAATGACGATTAGTGGGAACAAGACTGAAAACTTAAAATCCATTTTTTCGCTTCATGTGAGAAAGTATGGAAATCTGTAACACCTGAGATTACTGGGAGGCTACAATCTCCACTAGTAGATATATCATAGGATGATAGTAGACGTTCATTGTGAAGTATTTTATGTATTAAGCGCATGTCAGAATGTAGTACGAGGTTTTCTAGGCTAAGCAGGTTATACTTGCCCCGTATGGCACAGTGATGGTACTGACTTGATCTTTTGTCTAATATTTTCAGAGCCTGTTTGTAAAGTGATCGATAGATTTAAAGACGGTCTTGTTGGCCTGGGACCAGCTTGACATACAGACATAATCACAGCGTTTACGTAGCGTAGCATCGACAGCCCATGAGTTACGAATATGTCGGAAATTAGCTATGCTATACTTCACTGTATTCTGCAGCTTTTTAAAAAGTGAGTGTAGAGTCTAATGTCACTCCCAGGTAAATGTTTGGAATACAGCTGAAACAACTAATCGATTTAATCGATTATTAAAATAGTTGATAACTAATTTAGTCATCGATTAGTTGCTTTAACCCCTTAAGCCCTAGGGTCCCCCAATTGGGGGACTTTGTGTTTTAATTTTCTTAACAGGCCTTAAACAACACACACAATAAAGAAAAAATAGTAATAATGCGTCTCAAATTAAACAGCACACCAAGCACTACAAGGCTATCTAAACTATTTCTACCAACCACAATCACAACTAAGATGCCACGTAAATAAATATTTGCAAACAAACTCATAAAATCATTCGTTCGTCAACTCAGCCGCCACATTTCTGACTCCAACGCAACAACCCTTTGTGCTACACACAAAAACAACCGCTCAAATGAAAGCAGAGACGCAGCCGATTCCAAACATTCCTCCTGCAACCAGCTACATGAACGCACCGAGGAGACATGAGCCAAAGAATGACCACAACAAGGAATCGCTTTTCAAACTCACAGCAGTTACATTTGTCTTTACCTTTGCGGTTCCGCCATGTAAAGATGATTTCTTCGGTAAATAAACGCTATATTCTGATACTCTCATCTACTGTGCAACATCCAAAACTTTAATGGCGTTTTTATCACGAAGTTTGGTTCCTACGCCGCACTTAGAAGGAAATCACGGCGATGCCATTGGTTTCAACGAGGCTCTGTTCGCTGCACCCCTGGTTGGCTGACTCTGTTGTTAATCTACGTTTTAGCGTTAATCTATCGGCTTCTACAAATTTAAAACTAGAGAGAAAAATCAGAAAACTTTTATTTTGTCTAAGAAACATGTTTAAAGTGTGTTGCAGGATGTTTACAACCTTAAAACACTTAATTGTAAAAGATAAAGATGAATTGTTTTACGGATTTCTCTTGTTGGGGTTTTTTTTCTAGAACCCCCCGCAATAAACAACAGACCACAGTATTATTAATTAATTCGAATAATATTGATTTAGTGTTGCAGTGTGTGTGACTTTGTTCAGGTCCAATAAAATAGTTTGAACTGAACAATTCTCTTGTTTTTTCCTTGTTCTTAATGAAAAGGTCAAAGTAATAGCCAAATATAATTATTAATATAAGCGATTAATCGTCGAAATAATCGTTAGTTGCAGCCCTAGTTTGGAGTAGTACTCTGTTTCGGTCTGTTTTGAAAGAACATGGTGACAGTTTTATCGGGTATTTAATGTGAGACAAGAATTGTTCGGCAACTTTGTGACGTTAGTCTTTGTGTCGATTTGGTGGCAACCTGTTCTAGCTCTTTGTGGAAACAGGACTGTGTCATCAGCATACATCGATATCTGCACACCGTCACATACCGACGGGAGATCGTTGACGTATGTGGTGAACAAAAGCGGCCCCAAAATGGAACCTTGTGGTACCCCCATGGAATATACTCTTAATGGTCATGTTTTATCGTTTATCCTACAGGGCTTAAAGTGCCGGATCTCCGCCGTTTGACTGATTCCGACATTTATTTATTTAAGCCAGGTGGAGGATATAGTCGTGGTTGATAAGGGCCTTTAAAACAAGTGGCGCTGGGCATGGATAGAGGATAGAGGCGGAGACTGCAAGCCGTTTGGGGGGGGGGGGTGCCACAAGCTAAAGGTTTGTGTTTTTGTGTCCAAGAAGTTCGTATATGCAACGAGCGGGAAAAAAGCTCTTCACCGTCACCATAGACTGTAAAAAAAACGTCGCGAAACCGCTCGTAGATCGATGCAAAAAAGTAGCGGTTGATAAAATCTCTAACAAAACCGTCCGTTTCCCATCATCATACCAGTTATACGAACACACATGGAATAGCACCAGAGCTCAATAAACGTCTGTCTGATGAGCTCAAAGGATGTTTTCTCCGAATGTTGGTGACTCTTTGTAACATTTTGGTTTACTGCCGCAAATATGTTAAAGAGGAGCGGAGTCCAGATTCAATGTAATGTATTTCCTATAACTTAATTTGCCATTGTTTTGAACAAAAGACAAGGCGGTTTTGTTTGTATAGCACACTTTCAACACAAGGCAATTCAACGTGCTTTACATGATTACAAAAATGGGAAAATTAAAACAAATAATCATTAAAATAAGGCTTGAACAAACATATGTAGTCAACTAGCAATATTAAAATACAAGAAAGCATATATGATAAAAGCATTTGATCAAAATCAGTATCGAAATTGAAAATAGGCTAACAAGAAATCATTAGCAATCGAGTGAAAGCAATAATAGGATCAGCTACTCATAAGGCAGTCTAAATTAGTATGTTTTTATTTCAGATTTAAGAAAAATTATAGAAAAAGTTGCAATTTGTGTTTTCGTGTAAATCGCGTTTTACTGAAATAAATGGTTGCCGAACGAATCAGATTAATTTGCTTAACTGATTTTCGCATGTTTTCACTTCTAACTTTCTAAAGATCCCATTTAAATTGTCGGTCATCTTGTTCATTACCAAGCAGCCAGAAAGCTGTTGGCCAAATTGCCTTTAATGTGTAACACATTGGGCTCGACTGAACAAATATGACTCGATCCAGACTAGAGGGGCTTCCGCTACGCATGCAACCATATCACTCCATAAATGTGTTCCCCAAGAAAGTTCGCTGAGTTGTCGACATGAGTAGTTAAGCAAACTTAATAAGGCAACCAGCTGCAAAGCATTTCTGAGAAAATCCAACAGTTTTTAGACTTATTCACACATTTAAGTTAAGCTAAACAAGTTGGCTCAACTTGATCAAATTTATATTTTCAGCAAAAGTTGTGTCAGCTCAGAGACCCGAGTAAACCCAACTGTCTATTTAGTTTGTTGAGTTTGAGATTCTGCTTTGATTTAATCTCTTTTTTTAGGTTCTGTTCAGTCAACTTTTGTGTTTTTACAGTGTACTCAGTTGTGCATTTCTCACATCTGATCATCCCCGCTTTCCTTTTTTAATAACTTCATAGCGTATCGGTGTTGTAAGTTTGTCGTTATTGAAGCATACAATAATTTTTAATTACATTCTTTTAGTATTTTCCACATGCTCACATTGCCTTTCGCTTTACTAGTTTCTCCTGAATTTCTTCTATTCTAAGAAAAAACAAATTGTGAAGCTTTTACATAAAGGAAATGAGTAATATTTTTCTTTAATATAATGTTTAATTTCTTAAGAAAAAGCACACAGTGAATGAAAATAATGACTTCCTTGAGAATAATATACCTATTACGTTATCGGTGTTATCCCTCTGAGAAATGCTAACTTGCTAACTGTAGTTTTAAAACAGCCTTACATTCACAAGGTCAGTAGGTGGCGCTGTGTCCGATTCTGCAACACAACTATCCAAAAATGTACCAGAATATATCGAAGTAGCAGGTTGTCTAGTAGCTTCCTTTCAGCCAGCTAACCAGCAGTGTGCAGCAACAGGTGGGGAGAGGGAATCACCTTAATAGAAGGCTTTAAAACCGAAGGAAAAGCAGGAATGTTTTACCCACGATGCATCTGGATCCGCCGAATGTGTTTCTGGTTTTAGAGGTCGAACCCGTCATCATCATCATCATCATCCTCCTCATTCTATCTTCATCCAGGTCATCATCGCGCCTCGCTGGAGGGAAAAGCGAGATGGAGCTCCTCCGGATGTACCTGCTGCTGCAGGTGGTCGTGATGTCATTGGCTGCCAGGGGTGAGTCCCAAAAAACAAACCGGGGAGCAAGGCGGGGATTAGAACCATCGTCTGTAAGTCCAAACCAGGGATGCACCGATACCGATGCTGGGATCGGGTCGATATCGTTCTAATCTACTCATATCTGTATTAACAGATACCATGTACCGATCCTTAAAATGGTGAAACTCTGCAATAATTTTACAGAAAATGTTCATTTTTCACTCGAAAATGTTGTTTTATTGTCATTTTTATCAATATTTTATCTTCACTGCGTAAACTGTCCGTCTAACCAAGTAAAAAAATCTTGTTTCCACCTAAAACGTATTGTTGATTTTGTTTTAAAACTTATATACTAAGGAAGAGCAGAATGTGTTAGATTATTAATTAAGTTTTGAGTGTATATACCGTATATGTGTTATTCTGAGAATTCTTACCAAGAGGAAATTGTTTTATTTAATTGGCAGATTATTTTACTCAATTTAAGAAGCTTTAGACTACAGAAACCTTCAAAATACTTAATTATAGTCTAAAGCCTCTCAAATTAAGTGAAAATATCTGCCAATAAAATAGGATAAATTGCTTTTGGTGAGAATTCTCAAAAATAGGACATAAATACTCAAAATCAGATTAATAATCCGACATCTTCTGTTCTTGCTTAGTATATCAGCCTCAAAACAAGATCAAAAATACTTAATAAAAATAATATTTTTGACTTCGTTAGATAGTTTTTGCAGTGTTGTATCTAATTCAGCTTTATTTTTTTAACAAGAAGAGAAGCGCATAAAACATGTCTTCCAATTTGTTGCTTTTTGTTGTGTGGTACAAGTATCGGTATCGGTACGCTGTATAGGCAAGTACTCAAACCCAAGTATCGGTTTGAACAAAGTGGTATCGTTGCATCCCTGGTGGAAATGCCTGGTTACCTCTTGGTGGAAGATCAGAGAGATGAGCTGTTCTGGAGTTTCTGGATGAATGAGCTTTAAGAGAGAAACTGTGTTGGCCGCTGCAGCTCCCTGTGGCATTCCTGACTCAGCCTCACTGAAAAGCGTCGCTGGTTTTAATGTGTCTCGTTGTTTCTGAGGAAGATGCTACTTCAGCTGCAGAAACCTGACGGTTGTAGAATAACGTTTCTGTGTTTGATTTGTTTATTATTCATTAGTTTCTGACAATAATTTCTGGTCTTTAAAGGGGAAATCTGTTTTGTGTTTTTTCAATCTAGACTTTATTAATGTGGCTATTTTTATGTTTTTTCCACTCACCCTGAACAGTATTTACACATCCATTCCTGATCAGCGTACATCCGTAGAACGGGAGCGCTCGGGGCAGTACAAGTACCGCTTGTAAAAAGGTTTAATCTTCCCCAAACAGCTTAAATTTACCATTTTTATATTCTCCTTGGACTTCAGAACGCCTTGGAAGCTCTTCTTGATTGTCTTCCGGGCGGATTTCGGGGCAAAACATGACTAAAAACCTGACTAATCTGCTACGGTAAAACACAAACTGGCAGTTCTGCTGCGCTGTAAATGTATATTACATCCAAATCAGCCCGGAAAAAATACAAACACACGTCAGAGGTGTTCGTGAGTCCAAGGAAAACATAAACATGGTAAAATGAAGTCGTTTGGGGCAGATTAAAACTGATTACAAGCAGCATTTGTACTTCCCAGAGCGCTCCCGTTCTACAGATGGTTGTATAAATACTGCTGAACGGCTCAGACTGGCTCCAAACTTCTCAGGGTGAGAGAAAAAACATAAAGTTAGCTAAAAAATAAGGTTCAGGTTGAAGAAAACTGGAATTCCCCGTTAACAGAGAAACTGTGTTGGCCGCTGCAGCTTTCTGACAACATTACTGTCTCAGCCTGACTGAATCTGGGTCATTTTTAGATGAATTCAAAGCGCCGCTGGTTTTAATGTGTGAGGAAGATGCTTCTTCTGCTGCAGAAATCCGACGGTTGTAGAATAACGTTTCTGTGTTTGGCTCAATGTTCTCAGACTGATTTGGACTTCTGGATGGAAAAAACAAATGAATAGCGTTTTTGGTTTTCCTGATGCTATTTAAAGAGACCTGCTTATAGCTTGAAATGGAAATTGTTTGCATGCTTAGCTGCAGATTTCAGGGTCCATTTTCCAACAACGAGGGAAACCCAGGAGCTACTGCAGCGCCTGATGGATGAGGGCGAACTGCAGGCTTCAGGAGCAGACAGTGTTGGAGCCGGCGCCCGTCGCCCAGATCACGCCGATGATGAATTCTTCTGAAGGAACAAAGCGGCGTTCAGCCAGGCGAGGCACAGCCAGCGTTCAGACGTGGGGCACAAAGTAAACACAGGGCCACGGACCGCTAAGAGATCAGATTAGATTAGCCTATTAGGGATGTTTTGGTGTACGACGCCGCAGCCTTCCCTCCCCGCCGCTGCCTGCCTGCCTGCAGCGTGGCGGTGAAACCGGGAAGGTGGGGGTGAAGTTAGAGGAAGACAAAGATGATGGAGGCGCATGATTCTGAAGAAAGACGGGTGGAGGGTTGTGGGAGCCGTTTGTAACGTTACACAGCAAAAGATTACACCAATAATTTGGGTCATTTAGCCTGTCAGGGGAGAAAAAAATGGGAGTTTTATTTTAGAACTCCTATTTGGATCCATGTTGTAAATTAATTTATAACTGCAAACTAAATGTTTAGTTTAAGGGGAAGTTTTTTTTTTTCAGCCTGGAGCTTATTTTTAGCATATATTACATTCACTTACTCTCCCAGACAAGTTTTTATCCACTTGTAGTCCATCAGGAGAAGTTTCTATCCAGTCACGATCAGTGTATATTCAAATAATGGGAGCCAATCAGGGCAGAAGGCATTATCTACCCCAGAACTCCTTCATTTAACCTTGTTTTTTTAGGAATTGTTAGCAGGGACGCTGTGGGTGCTGAGGGTGTGTTTGTTCCTCCATATCATCAGCACCCACACCCTGGGTGAAGTCGGCAAAAAGGGTCTTTCTGTGTGGAGTTTGCATGTTCTCCCCGTGTTCCCTTGAGCAGCTAATGTGAGCTACTCCCACAAAACATGCACCAGTTCTGGGCTGTATACTGCCTCCTCCTGCCTGACGCCTGAAGGGTTGGGGAGGATCTGGCTGGAATAACGTGATCCTTCCACGCGCTACGTCCAGCTGGGGAAACCCCACCTCCTTCAGGTGACAAGAAGGGCCCGCTCACTCCTCAAAGCATTAAGGAGGCTTGAGCTTCAGTGTAGGGCCCTCCCACAGTTGGCAGAGGGAGAGCAATGCCTAGGACTGGAATTAGGTATGAACACTGGGTGATAAATAATGGGAAAAACCGTGGAATAAAAATTATTAGGAATTGTTAGCAATGTTCTGTTGCTGTCATTTAATCCTCATCAGACATAATCCATTTTGAGCACTTATTAATCGCTGTGGATTTTGCTTATTTTGCATTGCAATTAATGTTCCTCCTCTTCTGGATGCATCTCTGTCTCCAGTAACACTTTTTCCTTCGACTCAACTTTCTATTAATTTGTTCGGATACAGCATAGGCCTGGGCGGTGTACGGGTTCATGCCGAAAACCGGTGTTTATTTTCGTTACGATATGAATTTTTAATACTCTGCAATACAGCTCCGACAACTTCCAGAACATTTAATATGGGGAAGTGTTTGAGTGGGGACCGATTTCACTGCTACACGCTCTTCACCACAGTGTGAAGAGTAAAGTTTTTAGCTAAGTACTGCTGCTAGCAGGACCTACCAGAGCGACGCACACGCTGAGAAAGTAATTCCAAAAAGATGAGTCCCGTCTATAGTTTAAAAAGTTTATCGGCTTTAAAGTGTCAGACGAGAACTGAACAGCTTACCTTTTACAAGCGCTACTGTTAGTAACCAGTAGGGGGGAGTGTTGAGTGATATTTGACCGTCTGTAGGTAAACGCGGTCAACGGCGGCACAACCAGTAGGAAAGAAATCAAAAATAACAGTAAATATGTTTTACATACCATCTATGATCCTTCTGTTATCTGAATATTAACCAGCTAATAATCTCCTACGGTCACCATGTTTATTTTACTTCTTCTTCGGCAAAATCCGATCTTAGTCCACAGTTTGCCCCCTACCGGGATTATTCAGTACTACATGCAAAGCCAGTACAAGATGCAGTTTGCTGCTTGTGTCAACGTGAAATTAAAAAACAAGTTTACTTTCAGCAATTAGAACATCAGAAATGTCTATTAGAATCATAATCATTTGAATTCTTTTCATATCATTCACCTGTGTCTGGAAAACCAATATGATGCAGTAAAATCGGCGATTTAAAGCACATTTTTATATTATTCATGCTTATAAGACAATGTGGAGATGAACGGTCTTGTATGGAAAAAAACACAGTTAAATACAGTAATACCGATGTGTTTTTTTTAAAAATACAGTGATATGAAAACTATGCCATACCGCCCCAGCCCTACTTAGAATGTATGAATTTTACTTTTTGAATTGAATTACTCAAATAAAATAAACTTTTCTGAACAAAACCTCACCTAATTTTCCCTGGAGTTACCTTTAAGAAATCAGGAGGAAAATTTGTGTCCCTGTTGGATGAAATCCAGCAGAATTAAAAGTTGTGAAAAGTAGCAGAAGTAACACTACGGAACAGACGGCCTCTGAATGACCTTCATGATGGATTCTGCTGCACACCAAAAATAGGGGGAAGATTTGGGCGGCCAGCAGGTATCATGTGTCCGTCGCTGTCGGTCAGACCCGCCCGTCTCTACTGGTTGTGTTCCTTTCCTCTGACGGGTAGGAGATGTAGGTAAGACCAGGCAGAGAACCTTCAGACGTCTTCCATAGTGGTCAGAGGGATGGAAATCTAATGTAACGGGATTCAGAGGGGAAGAACATACCCAGAACCTCATTCATCAAACGTTTCCACAAACTGTCCTATATTCTATCCTATGAATTAAATTTAGAATGTTTGTATGACGAGTAAAATGTCTGATTAATTAAATGTGCGATGGCCAAACGTACGCATGTTTCTCTGCAATCATCAGTTGATAAAGCCCACATTCACGTACCCAGAGACGCCCGCATTTAAACATATTTGGTAACACCAAATCCTCTGACGCGTGCAGGAAATCCTTGCGTTATTCCTGGTTTTCGCCGTCTATTATCAGCGGTTTTTCTGCTTCATCTACAGCCGTTCTGTTCCTGCTGCAGACAGAAGGAAATGTGGCAAAGAATCGTTGAATTTGTTGTTTTTAACTCCTGTAGAAATCCTTAAAGAGTCACTCATCCCCCTACCAGAGTTTAACACCGTCCACATTTCTTTTTGACATACGGATCAGAAGGAGGGTTTGCCTGGTGGACCAGGAAAAACAGGGCGGGGATGAAGGGCTGGGCCGTGACTGACATGTTGCAGCAGCACAGAGTCGGAGATGGCCAGAAAGATGAAGATGGAGAGAGTCGTAGTGATAATCTGGAGGTGGAAGATTTTTCTCCATTTCCTTCTCCAGAGGGAACAGAGTACAGGGACACAGGTTCTGTAGAGGAGGCGAGCGGCTCTGAGCCAAATCTTTTCCAGCCGTTGTCTCGTTCTCTCAGCAGCTGCAGATGCCGAGCCTATATCGGCATCGCGGCATAGAATGAGCTCTGATCGGTACATTGTTGTTACCGAAACTAATGCTAAATATACATTAGCTCGAGTAATTTCATGTCGACTCTGCACCTGCGGCCACTGTACGTCATTGTCAGAAACAGAAAATGTGAGTTGCCGAGACATGCCCAAGGTATAAATAAGCGGAAACCTCGGGTGTTTCTCAATGTCAAGGCGCCTCGCCTACCCAGGCAGTCCGTTTTCGGTTAAAGAAAACGGTTTGGAACAGACTAGCCTCACTTGACCGCGGCTGCCGGCTTACGTGCTCTGTTTACGTCCCGCCATTCGTAGTAGCATTGTAGCGTAGTAACGTTACTTCAGCCATGGAACTGGAAATGTATAACGAGCTTTTTACTTTTTTTAAATTGTGTATACATAGGTTAAATCAAATGTGTAAACGAATTAGTACCTGGTAGCTACTAAGCAACTAACCAACCATATATAACTGCTTTGGATCTACAAAAAATAATAAAAAGAATAAAACAAACATTTTAGATATAAGCCTGATGGCTAAAATTAGTTGACTTACATTTAAAATGGAAATTTACCCCTGAAGTAGCTGCTGCCGGCTCCTATCGCGCTGCATTCTGGGAAGTTTTTGACCGAGAGAAGGCATCAAGGTACGTCTGATGTATCCTTGGTCAGTTAGCTAAACGGCTAACAAACGGAGGACATGATGACGTGTCTCCTAGGCAACCGGGGCGGGGCCACATCTGGTCTCCATCATCCTTGACAAGAGAAACATGATTGAAGAGCAGCATTGTTCATGTACTGCAGGATGACGTTAGCATAACAAAAGCCCGCTAGCTGGCTAGCGTAACCTCCTGACACCCGGCACATTCATTTGCGTCCTTTACTTTGTAAACATTCTTGTTGTTTAACGCGCCAATAAGAATATTCTGACCTCTAAAAATGGTTGAATAAATTATCCTTTGAAATAAAGGTGCTTTTATGAATATGAAAATCAATATATTTTTTAAAATGGTAAGGTGTTTTTTATTGGCCTAAATCGATTGGAAATCACCTAAAGTAGAAATGGGGAAACTTCTGTTTCTTCGGTTCTCAGGAGGTTAAAACAAGCTAATTACCACTAGGTTTTATGTGATTCATATTTATCTTTACGACCTGATTGCTAATATTATACCAGACCATAGTTTTTCTTTCCTGTTTGTACATTTTTCCACGTTTGGTTTTGGTCGGGGGAAAGGGGGATAAAACCAACTCGGTTGCTTATCCTCTCATGATATTGTGTATAACCTTTGCACGTTTCCTGTAGGGCTGAACGATTAATTGCATTTGCAATGGAACAAGATTTTTTGACTTGGTTAGACAGACGGTTTTTGCAGTGTGTTTTTTTTTTTGCCTGGATCTGGATCCAGCCTGGCTCTGCTGGTCCCTTTTTTTAAATCCTAATGTCTGGGCCAAATGTGCTTTCACTGAATGCTTCCGGTGTGAGAAAGCAGTTCATGACGGTCCCACGTCTCTGCTGATTTATCCAGGATGATCTCTACAGGAACCAGAAAACAGACCCAGGATCGTGACTTGGCTCTTCTCCTGCTCAGCTCCAACGGAAGAAAATCTGCACTATGAGTTAAAGCGCGTTAGCACAGATTTTTAAAAATACTTTCTGTACTACAAGGTTTCAGACTCGACGGGAATTGAACGTTACCTCCCTATCAGGACTCAGATATATATGTACCTGTCCATTTTTTCATTGTACGCATGTAAGGGCTAGTGTCTATCCCAGCACCACGACTTAAGAGCTATTCAATAGTATTTATCTTTTATGGACTTTACATCATTTTCAATCCATACACCAAGCTGAACAGACAACCACTTATTAAAGTGAAATTAAACAGTTGCACTTTGAATCTACCTGCTGCGGTTCCTGCTTCACACATTACTCCTTCCAAAAGTAACTTGGTTACTTTACTTATTTATTTTAAAAGTACAGTAAGTTAGATTACAAGTTACTTTGTTAGTTACTTTCAGCAGCTCCCAATAACACTTCCCACTGCCTCAACATAAACACAATAACCAGTTTTGCCAACACGCACTTTACATGAAGTGCATTTTAACAGTAAGGCCGGAAATATACTTGTTTTTTAACTTCACACTGACAGCAGCAAATATGAAGGAATAAGTTGCGTCTTGGGGACGTACTTGCTCTCTCACTGCACGTACTACTGGAGAGTCCCACTAGGGGGCAGAGTAGGCCTACAGAGTACAGAACTCATGGCAAAACAAACATGGCGACCGCAAAGGAGATTATCAGCTGTTTCGGCAGCAGTGTTGTTGAAGGTAGGCCGCGATAGATTACGCGTTAGATTAGTCGTTAGATTACGCATTAGATTAGGCGTTAGATTAGACGTTAGATTATGTGTTAGATTACGCGTTAGATTACGCGTTAGATTAGTCCTTATATTACGCGTTAGATTACGCGTTAGATTACGCGTTAGATTACGCGTTAGATTAGTTGTTAGATTACGCGTTAGATTAGTTGTTAGATTATGCGTTAGATTACGCGTTAGATTACGCGTTAGATTAGTCGTTAGATTACGCGTTAGATTACGCGTTAGATTAGTCGTTAGATTACGCGTTAGATTACGCGTTAGATTAGTCGTTAGATTACGCGTTAGATTATGCGTTAGATTAGTCGTTAGATAACGCGTTAGATTACGCGTTAGATTAGGCGTTAGATTACGCGTTAGATTACGCGTTAGATTACGCGTTAGATTACGCGTTAGATTAGGCGTTAGATAACGCGTTAGATTAGTCGTTAGATTAGGCGTTAGATTAGGCGTTAGATTACGCGTTAGATTAGGCGTTAGATTAGTTGTTAGATTACGCGTTAGATTAGTTGTTAGATTACGCGTTAGATTAGTTGTTAGATTACGCGTTAGATTAGGCGTTAGATTATTTGTTAGATTACGCGTTAGATTAGTTGTTAGATTACGCGTTAGATTAGTTGTTAGATTACGCGTTAGATTAGTTGTTAGATTACGCGTTAGATTACGCGTTAGATTACGCGTTAGATTAGTTGTTGGATTAGTCGTTACTGAAAAAAGCGGTCGTATTAGGATTAACGCGTTACAGGCATCACTGGTGGTCGTCAGGTTAAGGATTTTTGCCTCACATATTGGGCTGGACGATAATTCAATAGCGATATCTCGATAGACAATAGAAAAAAAAGGGGTAGATAAAAAAGTTTGATAAAAAAAAAAAAGTTTCCCATCATTTTTTCGTTTTATCAGGTAACTTAATACAACAATCATTACTTACTCCAAACGAACCATTAACAATGACCCACGCAGCTCTGTCAGCCACCCTCTCTGCTTTCAAACCACAAAAACGATGAAATCATCTGAGCTAAAACAGAATTTTTTTATATAAACCATCGCTGTAACTTCATCGTAGTCAGACGTCACAAGAAGGGAGCAGCGGAGGAAGTTGTTCTGGATAAATGTTTCAGTGGCTCCGGTAAAGGTTATGTCCCGTTTTTAACTGATCCTCGACGCACTTAAACACTAAACGTAGCGATAATGAACGAAATGTAAAACTACAATAAGCTGTTTTAAGCAGGACTCCCCTCTCCCAGCTCACTATGAATCTCTTACAGAGAGACACAGGAAACGTACCCAGGTCGCATTGCACTGCTAACATCTGTGGCTTTTAAAATCTCGGTTCTGCTCCCGGTTCTTAGAAGCGAAAAAAAAAACGCTTTAAAAAACACAACAGGGGTTGGATAGCTCTCAGTGACTGGGCTGGGCTGCAGTGTTCTGGGCTCCGTCTATATTCTGGTATCGGTGAGTAGCTGGTTAGCTTTAGCTTTAGCATCTTTAAAGGATTAAAAAGCATCAATAGGCCTTTAATTGAAATTACTAACATAATTTATATATATACATATAAATATATATATATATATATAGTTAATAACATAACTTTTCTTTATATTTCCTGATGTTACTCAGGTCTCTCTTCTGTGTTTTACAAACTTAGTTATGATAAAAAGAAGTGTTTGAAAAATGTGTTCATTGAAAAATAACAAAATGAACGGGGAGGCACTTAAAATATATTTATTACATTTTGTCAATGATTACCGATATCAATCATATGACTATTCCTTTATCGATATGCTCTTTTTTCTATCGTCGTTCTCAATGTACCGTGATATTAAGTTTTGCTCATGTCGCCTATTTTCCAGCATAATTTTCTAATAAAATCTTAAAAAATTAGATTTTTTTTTTTCCTACCCATTTTTTTTCCTACTAGTAATGAATATTAATGGCCTCTCCCATCGTTTTACGTGGGAGAACTTCCACAGATCGTGGCTGACTGAATTAGTAGCGGGCAATAAAAAAAGGCACAAGGTAGAGATGATAGAAGTTTGAAGGTGGAGATTTTGATTCTACAACTTATTTTATAATTTCATCAAGCTGTGCATACATACTTCAGGTAGACAAGGAGGATAAATGCTGATGTTTAGGTGTTTGTCTTTACTCTAGATATTGCAAATTTTAAAATGTGTTGTTTTTCATTTAATGGAAAGAAACCTGTTTAACTTTGAAGCATTTTTAATTCAAATATGCGACGTTTTATTGTTGTGCGATATTAAATTCATATTAGACGTATCAGAACTTTATCTTCATGACATTTAGCTTTTTTATTTGATATAAAATATCTTCATATATATACAGTATATATATGTAGTGGGAATTTGTCTTTATTTTGGAAAAAAGATTTCTATACTTCTTAAGATGCATTTTGCACTGTACATTTTTATTTCAATGCCATTCTAAGCCTTTTGGAAGTTGTTTTTGCTGCTATGCATCTAAAAAGTAATAATATTTATAAGCAGTTCTTTTGACATAAATAAATAAAAAAAGATTAATATATCACAATTAGGGGTTTGAGGGAAAAATCGATTCATGTCTTAATCTCGATTCCTATTTAACAAGATTCGAAATCGATCCGAAATGTTTGAGAATCGATTCTCAAAAAATATGTTTTCTGAACCTTTTTACATTTTCGCTTCGCGTAGTGTATGTCATGCAACGGCCACCGTCGCACTGATGCGCCGCTGGCTAGCTGCTAGCTAGGCTAAAGCTTCAGCATGAAAGACGAAAGAGAAATCCAGCCCGCCCCGTCTTTGCTGAAGGTAAATGTTTGGGCCGTCTAAAAGTTCTTCTCTATGCTAATGACACCCTTGGCTAAAGTTTTATTTAAATTTTTTTATAAATCTGCAAGTATATAAGAGCGATCTTTCTTTATAAGCTAAACATAAACATCCAGCAGCGCTGCACACCTGTGGCGCTTTCAAGGAAGTCCGAAATATATGCTGAGTTCAATAACGTTAGGACTTTTAAAATTTCTAACAAAAACAATGAAAATAATAACATAAGCCATAAATTTCTGTTTAATGATGGTTGATGATCAACATTTGGTGCATACTAAATATTTTCAATGTATTTTCTACCACGTACCAAAGAACAAACAAAATACATATTATTATTATTTTTTTCTTCTTAAAATATATCAGCATTTTTTTTCAAGACTAGAAATTTTGTTTAAAAGATCTTGGATGTCCCGTTGCAATTTCATGTCTTGTTACTTTTGAACCAGTTCCCTTCTCTCAACATAGATTGTAAAATCCATTTTGTGTTGATGCCCTATAATTACATTCATGGCTCACTTCATCACAGACACTTGGCAGATCAGCTTGTGTGTTTTACAAACACAAATGATGAATGAAAGAGTATTGATTAAGAAAAAAAAATATATGAATCGGAATTGAATTGAATCGTTAGATGTTGTAAGATTCCCATCCCTAATCACCATACATATTGTTACGGCACAGCCTTAGATTATATCCAAATGTATATTTTTGGCCATGTCGGCCAGCCGTAGACTGAAACCACCTCCTTGGTTTCTGTCTTGTGTTTCACAGATTTACAGGCCCTGTTAACGGTAACAGCCATCAGGCACCATTTAGATAGAGTCAATGTTTGCTTTGCCTTGGCTCACGCTGGGTGTTAGGGGGTCTGTCTGGTTGCCCTCTGCGGGGGGGGTCGCCGACGTGTCACGCTGATGTTTACAGAGCAGAGGGAGACAAGAAGAAAAGCAACGGGAGAAGATAAGGCAGAGAGGAGGCGGTGTGGACGAAACAAACAAGGATGAAATAACTTTAACCTCTTCAACTCAGATAAACCCTCCGTTTTAATGATGGACTCGGTTAATCTTTAGAGACGCACCAATCAGTCACTCAGACGTTATATTTCCCCGGAGAAGCTGCAAATGGGAGTGTCTGTTCTCGTTTTCATTAAACTGGATTGAAGAAAAGTCAGATAAAAGGTTTAAAAAAGTCGGAAAACCATAAACTCCATCGCGAAAACCTGCACCACATTTTAATCCTTAAATATTACGGCGGATTGGCACGTCTCCAGTAATATTTGACTCATTTCAAACATCCGTATTCAGCATAAGCAGGAATCGGTCATATAAAAATGATGCTTTGAGGTCTAACGTTTTGGATTTGATCCATATCGTGTTTCTGGGTCATTCTCTGAATTCAGCTCACGTTGGGTTCTCTAGTTCCTGAAAAATCCGCCCACGTAAAATTGTTTCCAAACACCGAATCTGACGAACGACTATCTGAACCTCTGAGAAACTATAATCATTCACCTTAGCCATAAAATGTCAAATATCCTTCAACGTATTTTTGCTGTTTTGGTTGTTTTAAAGCACTTTAGCTAGTGTTTGGAGAAGCAAATGTTATGAGAAAAAACCCCAATTAATATATATTTTTTTTTAGCTTTTTCCATCATAGTCATAAATATAAATTTGCTAGTAAAAAAGTTGAAAATAATTCAGCTTGACAATGTCGGTGTGACGACAAATACAATAAATTATAGGTCAGAAAGTATGCCAACACTTACCTTCTTTTACAGTATGAGCAGGAAAAAATTATATTTTGCGATATGTCATGATATTGTATTGTTATTCAAAACTATCGTTTTTTTAAATTAAGAATTTGAATTAATTTTAGTCATTAAATTAAAAGGTTAATTCATTCTGTGAGCCCCAATGTTGCCCCAAATATTGCCCAACTAAGTCAGCCTCCTTCATTATGGGCTGAGATATTTTTGTTAATATGCTGAACATTCATTTGTTTGGAATTATACCTCTTTTTTGATTTTTATGCCTAAAAATTATTCTGCAAAAATACTTTGCACTGTTACGCTCATTTTACACTGTTTATTGTGTTCAGGTCCAATAAAATAGATTGCAGTGAAATGCATAATTCTTTTAGGTTTTCATTGTTCTTAATGGGAATTTCTTCGCAATAATTTATATAGGTGAAAGTAACAACCGAGTATAATTATTAATAAAAGCGATTTATCATAAATAATAATTGACAGATTAATTATTATGAGAATAATCGTTATTTGCAGCCCTAATTTAGTTACAAAAACAACAGTAACCATTTTTTATAATCTACATTGAAACAAAACTTTGAGTATTTTTGACATTTTCATACATTTTAACATCTATAATTGTGCGACCAACTTCAGAGAACTCCTTGGGTGTTTTTAACCTTCAGTCAGACTCCAACATGTCGGTCTTGTTTACGCTGCTGCTCGGCGGGTCAGAGGGCAGGCGAGGGGGGGGGGGGCGGGGACGACACCACACACACACCGTGGTGGAGTGTGTGTGGGTAAAGCGGGGGTCAGAGAAAGCAAATGCCGACACCAGAGGAGATAATAATAATGTAATAACACACCACAGGACCAAAACATGCTACTCACTCCGATACATATTTACCTTTAAACTACTGATTTTTATCTCGGTCACACCTGTAGCGGCCAGTTGAGTCTCTGGTTTTTGTAGATTTTCTCCTCTCTGTGCCGCCACAATCATTTATCAGGATATATTTAACAGGAATATGAAAAAATTTACCACATTTCCAGTCTTTCTCGTTCGGTTCTGTTTCCGTCAGAGCTCTATGGGGTTTGAATGATATCAGCTTAAGACGAAACTGAAAAGAAATTTGCGATTAAAGTGTTCAATTTTTTCAATTTTTCCGCTTCATTTATTTCAGATTCAAAATGAAGATTTTCAGTCAAAATTATATTTTTTAATGCCACTATTTGTCTTCATCTTAAGCTGATATCATTCTGACCCCATAGAGTTCAGGCTGGAATTTATGAATTTATTTACTTCTGGGTCCAACTGAAAGCAACAAAGTAGTGAAACTGACTGGCTGGCAGTGTAACAACTTCAATAAGAACATTTATTGTTTCAAAAAAGCATTAAAAAAATATTAACTTATTTATTCCTAAACAACAAATAAAGATGAAGATATTTTAAATTAAATAAAAGCTAAATATTGTTGTATAAAGCTTTCCTGGTTACTTATTTATGCATTTAGTATTGCACAAAATGAAACCTGCATATTTAAATTAAAAATAGGTGCATACCGGTATCGGGGCCGACTCCGCTCTTACGTACTGGACCGGTACTTAAAATGAGGAAACCCCACAATAATTTCACAGAAAAATTTTGCTCTTTCACTTGACGTTTTACTGTTGTTGTCATTGTTGTTAATATATTTTTCTTGATCTAATTCACCATCATTCGTTCTAACAATCAGAGAATAAAAAATTCAACCTTTCTTCCAATTCTTAGCATTTTTTTGTGTGTGGTGGAAGTATCGCTTTTAAAAAGGTGATGTCGTTGCATCCCTTATTAAAAATATTTCAAATTCCTCAAGTTTAAATGGAAAACAAACAAACTTTATACTTCTAATATGTATCAGTATCCTTGTGTAGCTGGTATAAGGCATTTAGGTACAGCAAAATACAGAATCGCCATATAGTCGAAATCTTTACGTTTTGCTGAATTTATTTCCTTTATAACTTTTATACTAGTTTCATCTATGATAGGTTGACTTTTTTCATTTGCAGGCCTGGTTTGATTAACCTAATCAACAAGCTGAAGTCTGGAATCGGCTGATCAGATTTACTTCTTCCACCGTTTTTAGGCGTTAAAACGTATTCAGATTCAAACATTTTGATTCCATTCTCCAATCTCAGGCAACGGTTTGCAACGTTGATGTGTAAATGGGAATAATCTTCTAACTATTTTCATGTTTCATAACAGGTTTAAAAACCTCCGCGTTGATTAAAAACCCTTCCTTTTACGAGCGACGGCGATGACGGACAACTGGAAACCAAATTTGCAGAAATCCCAGCCACTGGATCAAATGTCCTTTCACTTCCACAAATTTGGCTTTACCTGCAAACTCCTCCTGGATCCGGCTATAGAACCCTGAAAGGTTCCCATTATGTGATCCGGAACCAGCTTCTTCATCCTGGAAAGTGTAGCTTCAACAGATGTTGCCTTAAGTAATTGGCTGGAAACCAGCAGATTAACCTGAAAAAGTTGCTTTAAAACGGCTTCAGATGCCAAACGCTCTCCGTTTTCTGAAAACAAGCTCTGAGTTTTAAGCAGGGAAATCGTGTTTCTGCAACACTCTATGTTTGAAGGAAGCGGGGGGGGAAAGCAACAGAACAAAGAAACAAAACAAAATAACCCCACAGGAGTGACTGGAGAGGCAGCGGACCAGCTGTCCATGTGTGAGAAATGTGGGGGTGGGGACCGTCACCACCACGCTAAAACCAAACGTCTACCTTTCTGTCGCCTTGCTGCTAGATTTCCCCGTCAGAATAAGATCGACGAGTCTAAAATCAGCCGCTTCTGCTGCTCTGCATCCACAGCGGCTTCCTTCGTTTCTCCAAATGACCACACCAACCTGATGTTTGGGACGCACCGATCCGCTGGTTTTGTTTTCAATGCCGACACAGATATCAGAGGTTCATAATCTGCCGATTCAAGCCGAACTGAATTACGTAAACTCTGCCGTGAGGAAACGGCGCTGGGGATAAAGCAATACCACTTTGTTCAAACTGATACCAAACCGATACTTGGATCTGAGTACAATGCCGACACTTCTACCACACACAAAAATGCAATAAATCAGAAGACAGGTTTTATTTTCTTCTCTGCTTCTTACAACAACTGATGGTGAATAGGACGAAAAAAATAAAAAGTGACAGTATAAGTAAAATTTCAAGTGAAAACGAAATATTTGTAAAATTTTATTTTTAAAATTAGATTTTCATGACTTGAAGGAGGAAACTGTTCCCCATAGAGCCTTCCTAGGCAAAGTGGAACATGTTTTATTCTCCATCGCTCTCGCATAAGAAACAGGAAGTGAACACGTTACGCAACACCGTCAGGTATAAGATACCGAAAGGGAGAGTCACAAAAGCGCGATAAAACGCGGTAAAGCTGTATCGACTTGATGAAATTGCAGGACGTGCAGAATTCGTAGGGATCGGCTGTTTGATCTGATCGCAACATCACGAAATCCTGGAGGGACTGATTATCAAAACGAAAATAATTGCGACTATTTACGGCATATGAATAACGGATGTAAAATTTAAAATTGCTACAAAAATACAATTTCAAGTGAAAAATTAACCTTTTTTTAATTTTTTTATTTATTGCATATTTTCCACATTTTAAGTATCGGTTCATGGTGTCGGTTAAGTTTAACCGATACCGATACATGTACATTAGACGTACATTAAACCCCAAACTGATTTAAGCATGTTTTGTTCTAAAATATGGGAAAAATAGTATTCAAACATTTCTAAACATTAACACTGACTTTTTAAAATTGGTTCTACACCGCAAAAAAATGATTTTCAAGAAAGTAAAAAAGCATCCCTTGTTTATTTATATATATTTTCAATATATTTTCTTATTTCAAAACACATCTTCAAGAAAACTTTCATTTGGTCCATTGGCAAATTTTTTTTCAAAGCTCATTGCAACTAAAACTGTCAGAGCAGCCTTTTTCCATTGTATTGTTTTCTACTCTGGCTAAGTCTGCTTGTACTATTTTAGTTATTACATTTTTTAATCAAATCTCCATTAAGTGCTGTACTTTAAACTTCTTTTAAGTTATAGTCCAATTAATTTCAGGAACTGAAAGGAAAGAATTCAGGAAAAAATGTTAAATGCTGATCAAAGTAAAACAATAAATTCTAGTCACATTTTTAGTTGATTTTCTTGATTGAACTGAAAAAGTTACGGAATCATGATCTTTGTGACATTACAACCGTTAATACCTGTTAGGGCGCAGGTACGGTGCTTTCCCTGGTAGAAAACTGTATTTTCAGTTTCCAACCGGCTGATCAACAGTCAGCAAACTGTAAATCTGCCGGTCTCCAGCCGATTTCTCTGTGCACCGACGTAGTATTTTGATTTTCTGAACATTTTTCCTCCTCTCTCTGACTCTCATCGCAGTGAACAAGGTGAGCCTGAGACACGGTGTGGTGGAGTTCCCGTCTTAGATCCGGACTCTAGCTTCAACCAGCGAAATCGCTCCGATTTGATTAATGTTGATAAACTGCAAAGCAACAGAGGAGGGCACGGCGGGACATTTCTAGCATTTTTCCCAAAGCAAGAAGCCAAACATTGACCAGAGCTGTAAAAGATTATGAAAACAGATACTGGGTTAGTGCTCCAGTGAAAGCGGGGACATTAATCCCACGCTGTGCTAGCGTCTAGCTGGAAGACCTGCAGACCAGTAAGCTGCATTAATCATTCCCCACTACATGACCCTTCACACTGGCCGGCTCAGTCTACTTATTATCCTGAGGTAATCCCTGTTTTGTGCCGGCACCATCGTCACGTGGGGAAACAACAGGCCTATTCTTTACATGCAGTTAACAAAAGTACTTAGGAGGCTAATGCGTTCTGGGGTTCAACCGCTGTGGTGTCACAGCTTCAGAGGAGGTGGAGGAAGAAAAGGGACGTGGAAGTATGAGAACGTGGTGGAAGTAAAGGAACGTGGTGGAAGTAAAGGAACGTGGAAGTAAAGGAACGTGGAAGTAAAGGAACGTGGCAGTAAAGGAACGTGGTGGAAGAAGGGGAACGTGGAAGTAAAGGAACGTGGAAGTAAAGGAACGTGGAAGTAAAGGAACGTGGAAGTAAAGGAACGTGGTGGAAGTAAAGGAACGTGGTGGAAGAAGGGGAACGTGGAAGTAAAGGAACGTGGAAGTAAAGGAACGTGGAAGTAAAGGAACGTGGAAGTATGAGAACGTGGTGGAAGAAGAGGAACGTGGAAGTAAAGGAACGTGGAAGTAAAGGAACGTGGAAGTAAAGGAACGTGGTGGAAGAAGGGGAACGTGGAAGTAAAGGAACGTGGAAGTAAAGGAACGTGGAAGTAAAGGAACGTGGTGGAAGAAGGGGAACGTGGAAGTAAAGGAACGTGGAAGTAAAGGAACGTGGAAGTAAAGGAACGTGGAAGTATGAGAACTGGAAGAAGACGACGTGGAAGTAAAGGAACGTGGTGGAAGGAAAGGGAACGTGCGTAAGAAAAAAAGGAACGTGGTGGAAGAAGGGGAACGTGGAAGTAAAGGAACGTGGAAGTAAGGAACGTGGTGGGGAACGTGGTGGAAGAAAAGGAACGTGAAGTAAAAGGAACGTGGGAAAGTAAAGGACGTGGTGGAAAAAGGAAACTGGTGGAAGTAAACGGAACGTGGAAGTAAAGGAACGTGGGAAGTAAAGGACGTGGAAGAAAGGAGAACGTGGTGGAAGAAAGGAACGTGGATGAAGTAAAGGAAGTGGAAGTAAAGGAACGTGGTAAGTAAAGGAGACGTGGGGAAGAAAGGGAACGTGGTGGAAGGAAAGGGAACGTGGTGGAAGAAAAGGAACGTGGTGGAAGAAGGGGAACGTGGAAGTAAAGGAACGTGGAAGTAAAGGAACGTGGTGGAAGGAAAGGGAACGTGGTGGAAGGAAAGGGAACGTGGTGGAAGGAAAGGGAACGTGGTGGAAGAAGGGGAACGTTGAAGTAAAGGAACGTGAAAGT
Organism: Apricaphanius iberus; assembly: GCA_028564705.1. Classification (NCBI taxonomy): domain Eukaryota; kingdom Metazoa; phylum Chordata; class Actinopteri; order Cyprinodontiformes; family Aphaniidae; genus Apricaphanius; species Apricaphanius iberus. Next base: position 137,680 of record JAPXFQ010002861.1, read on the forward strand.
AAAGGAACGTGGAAGGAAAGGAACGTGGAAGTAAGAGAACGTGGTGGAAGAAAGGGAACGTGGAAGTAAAGGAACGTGGAAATAAGAGAACGTGGTGGAAGTAAAGGAACGTGGAAGAAAGGGAACGTGGTGGAAGAAAAGGAACGTGGAAGTAAAGGAACGTGAAAGTAAAGGAACGTGAAAGTAAAGGAACGTGGAAGTAAAGGAACGTGGAAATAAGAGAACGTGGTGGAAGTAAAGGAACGTGGAAGTAAAGGAACGTGGAAATAAGAGAACGTGGTGGAAGTAAAGGAACGTGGAAGAAAGGGAACGTGGTGGAAGGAAAGGGAACGTGGTGGAAGAAAAGGAACGTGGTGGAAGAAGGGGAACGTGGAAGTAAAGGAACGTGGAAGAAGAGACGTGAAGTAAAGAACGTGGAAGTAAGAGAACGTGGTGGAAGTAAAGGAACGTTGAAGTAAAGGAACGTGGTGGAAGAAGGGGAACGTGGAAGTAAAGGAACGTGGAAGTAAAGGAACGTGGTGGAAGGAAAGGGAACGTGGTGGAAGAAAAGGAACGTGGTGGAAGAAGGGGAACGTTGAAGTAAAGGAACGTGGAAGGAAAGGAACGTGGAAGTAAAGGAACGTGGAAGTATGAGAACGTGGTGGAAGTAAAGGAACGTGGTGGAAGTAAAGGAACGTGGTGGAAGTAAAGGAACGTGGAAGTAAAGGAACGTGGCAGTAAAGGAACGTGGAAGTAAAGGAACGTGGTGGAAGAAGGGGAACGTGGAAGTAAAGGAACGTGGCAGTAAAGGAACGTGGAAGGAAAGGGAACGTGGTGGAAGAAAAGGAACGTGGAAGTAAAGGAACGTGGTGGAAGGAAAGGGAACGTGGTGGAAGAAGGGGAACGTGGAAGTAAAGGAACGTGGAAGTAAAGGAACGTGGAAGTAAAGGAACATGGTGGAAGGAAAGGGAACGTGGTGGAAGAAAAGGAACGTGGTGGAAGAAGGGGAACGTTGAAGTAAAGGAACGTGGAAGGAAAGGAACGTGGAAGTAAAGGAACGTGGAAGTATGAGAACGTGGTGGAAGTAAAGGAACGTGGTGGAAGTAAAGGAACGTGGAAGTAAAGGAACGTGGAAGTAAAGGAACGTGGCAGTAAAGGAACGTGGTGGAAGAAGGGAAACGTGGAAGTAAAGGAACGTGGTGGAAGAAGGGAAACGTGGAAGTAAAGGAACGTTGAAGTAAAGGAACGTGGTGGAAGAAGGGGAACGTGGAAGTAAAGGAACGTGGTGGAAGGAAAGGGAACGTGGTGGAAGGAAAGGGAACGTGATGGAAGAAAAGGAAGGTGGAAGGAAAGGAACGTGGAAGGAAAGGAACGTGGTGGAAGGAAAGGGAACGTGGTGGAAGAAAAGGAACGTGGTGGAAGAAGGGGAACGTGGAAGTAAAGGAACGTGGAAGTAAAGGAACGTGGAAGTAAGAGAACGTGGAAGTAAGAGAACGTGGTGGAAGTAAAGGAACGTTGAAGTAAAGGAACGTGGTGGAAGAAGGGGAACGTGGAAGTAAAGGAACGTGGAAGTAAAGGAACGTGGAAGGAAAGGACGTGGAGAAAGGAACGTGGAAGTAAGGAACGTGGCAGTAAAGGAACGTGGAAGTAAAGGAACGTGGAAGTAAGAGAACGTGGTGGAAGTAAAGGAACGTGGAAGTAAAGGAACGTGGTGGAAGGAAAGGGAACGTGGTGGAAGAAAAGGAACGTGGTGGAAGAAGGGGAACGTGGAAGTAAAGGAACGTGGAAGTAAAGGAACGTGGAAGTAAAGGAACGTGGTGGAAGGAAAGGGAACGTGGTGGAAGAAAAGGAACGTGGTGGAAGAAGGGGAACGTGGAAGTAAAGGAACGTGGAAGTAAAGGAACGTGGAAGGAAAGGAACGTGGAAGTAAGAGAACGTGGTGGAAGAAAGGGAACGTGGAAGTAAAGGAACGTGGAAATAAGAGAACGTGGTGGAAGTAAAGGAACGTGGAAGAAAGGGAACGTGGTGGAAGAAAAGGAACGTGGAAGTAAAGGAACGTGAAAGTAAAGGAACGTGAAAGTAAAGGAACGTGGAAGTAAAGGAACGTGGAAATAAGAGAACGTGGTGGAAGTAAAGGAACGTGGAAGTAAAGGAACGTGGAAATAAGAGAACGTGGTGGAAGTAAAGGAACGTGGAAGAAAGGGAACGTGGTGGAAGGAAAGGGAACGTGGTGGAAGAAAAGGAACGTGGTGGAAGAAGGGGAACGTGGAAGTAAAGGAACGTGGAAGTAAAGGAACATGGTGGAAGGAAAGGGAACGTGGTGGAAGGAAAGGGAACGTGGTGGAAGGAAAGGGAACGTGGTGGAAGAAGGGGAACGTTGAAGTAAAGGAACGTGAAAGTAAAGGAACGTGGAAGGAAAGGAACGTGGAAGTAAGAGAACGTGGTGGAAGAAAGGGAACGTGGAAGTAAAGGAACGTGGAAATAAGAGAACGTGGTGGAAGTAAAGGAACGTGGAAGAAAGGGAACGTGGTGGAAGAAAAGGAACGTGGAAGTAAAGGAACGTGAAAGTAAAGGAACGTGGAAGTAAAGGAACGTGAAAGTAAAGGAACGTGGAAGAAAAGGAACGTGGTGGAGTTTATGTGTAGCCGTTTACCGCCATTGGGGAAACCAGCAGTGGATCAAATGAGACACAGAGAGGATTTCTTCTGAAAGATGGACCCCAGGATGGACCAGGCTAGTGGAGGTCCTGGAACCTGCTGCCAATATCCATCCATCGATAAAAGCATCTCTGCTGTTCTCTGTCCAGCCTTTCTGTTATCTGCTGGAAGTCTTGCTCTCTCTCTCTATCTGGCAGCCTTAATGACCTGCAGAATATTCCTCCTGACGCGTTGTAGATGATAAAGTTTCCTTTCATATCCTTGCGTCTGCTTGCAACAGTGTGAATCTTCTTCTCTCAGCAGCAACATCCACACTGAGGAGCACTGTCAGCCCCGCCTGGTGGCCTTCAGCAGTAGTGCGCTCCCAGCTCAGCGTCTTGCCACAGCTCTGATGTTGTCCTATAGGATGAAGAGTTTTCCTGCCTTCAGCCTGATGTAGAGTCAATGAAGCGTCTCCAGAGGACAAATGTTGGACTGCAGAAGTTTGGTGTCTTTTGAGAGCAGGAACTGTCGTGGGAAGAGTTCCTGATAGCAATAAAAATAACTGAGCTGATGTTTAGTGCTGAGTGGGGAGACGGACATGTATGTTTCTGATGGTGGGAAAAACCACGGGGCTTCCAGTCTAAAATGCAGGAAATCCCTAGCTAGTCGTGTATTTCTAAATACTCCAGATTATTTCCATATTTTCTTGCTCCTCCTCTAACTGTATTTTATAAACAGTAACACGATGAATGAGAATTAATCTAGGAGATATTTACCTGCTGTATAAACCATGTAATGTGCTGTAAACTGCAAAAACTGTCCATCTAACAAGTCCAACAATCGTGTTTCCAGTTAGAAGTATTTTTGATCTCGTTTTGAGACTTTTGTACTAAGCAAGAGCAGAAGGTGTTAGATTATTCATTTTATTTAGAGAATATATGTCTTATTACCAAGTGCAATTGGCTTACTAAACTGGCAGATTAAAATACTACGTTGTAGTCTAAAGCAAAATAAATAATGTGAAATAATCTGTATTACTTGATTCAGGGATGAACAAAAAATCTTAAAATATAATGAGGGAATGGAAAGTAGAAACGGTAAAAATAAAGCGTGAAAAGCATAAAATACTACCTCTTTACAGAAAGTAAGGGGAAAAAAGGAAATTACGCATCATGTAATAGAAAAATGGGAAATAAAAAACGCGATTAGGAGTAGAGAAAGCAAAAAGAACAACTAAAAAGCAGGTAAGTGTCCTAATAATTTACTCTAAAGGCAGCTTTAAACGGATGACTTTGTATCTCTGATTTAAAGCAGCTCAGTGTTTCAGCAGCTCTGCAGTCGTCCCAGATAAGTGGAGCATAGAAACTAAAAGCTTCATTTAAATGTTTCAGATCATCGAACTATAAACTTTAAACCGGACAAACATCAGCTTCTCTTCGTAGCGTTGTTTTCATTTAGCGACGTTGGAGAGTTATCAAGCTGTTAAAAGTCAAGCGTCTCAGCCCGATTTAAGTCCAGACTTTGACTATGCCCTCTTCAAGGGAAGATACTTTTTAGTCCAGAATCGATCAGAATCGTCGGCCAAATATGGAAACCATCCTTTTCTATAAACTAAACCGTTGAGGTTTTGATGAAATCAGAATTTGATGCGTCCTTCTGTGTTAACATTGTGATTGTACAGTTGTCTGTTTTGCTTGAGGCTACAGTTTCGATGTCGCTGTTTCTGTTTTATGGAGATATAGTTTAGATGGAAAGATCAGACACACGACAGTGACCAGAGCCGAACAAATGGACTTAGTCACGGCTGAAGATTGGTGTGGAATGTGGGAGTGTGTGTGTGTGTGGGTGGGGGGGGGGGGGGGGGGGGCACAAGTGTGTGTGTGTGTTATGTGCATGCTTGGAATGTTTGACTCCCCACCCAGTGAACCAGAAAAACACACAGGTGGAGGAGGAGGAGGAGGAGGAGGAGGAGGAGGAAGTACAGGACGATGGGGATTTAGTTTTCCTGCAGGTTTGGGCTCCTATCAGCGTGGAAATCGGTTAAAGAGTAAAAATGCTGTTCATTAAAAATACACCAGCTGGGTCCGAAATTACAGTTTCGACTCAAGAAAAATATTTACTGGCCCAAATTTTACACAGATTTACCAGAAATGATTCTATTATATGCAGTGATGCCGGTAACGCGTTACTTAGTAGCGCGTTACTCCTAATATGACCACTTTTTTAGTAACGACTAATCTAACGCGTTTCTTTTTTCATGCAGGTAATCAGATTAAAATTACTTGTTCAAGCCACTGTGAGTTACTATTTTTGTCATTTTCTTGAGCAAAAAGATATATTAGGTACATGGCGGCATTAGTATTAAGAAAACAAGTATCAATAGCGGTAAATATGATCCTACCTTCTACTGCTGCCGAAACAGCTGATAATCTCCTTTGCGGGTGCCATGTTTGTTTTGGCCTGAATCTGAGTTCTGTACTCTGTAGGCCTACACTGCCCCCTAGTGGAACTCTCCATTTGTACATGCAGTGAGAGAGCAAGTATGTCCCCAAGACACAGCTTATTCCTTTATAGTTGCTGGTGTCAATGTGAGGTTAAAAAACAAGTATATATCCGTTCTTACTGTTAAAATGCACTTCAAATAAAGTGATTATATGTAAAAGTGGTTATTGTGTTTATGTTGAGGCAGTGCGGAGTGTTATTGGGAGCTGCAGAAAGTAACTAACAAAGTAACTTGTAATCTAACTTAGTTACTTTTAAAATAAAGTAATAAGTAAAGTAACTAAGTTACTTTTGGAAGGAGTAACCACTAGTCAGTAATCATATTACTTTTTCAAAGTAACTGTGTCAGCACTGATTATATGATATTATGTTGGAGTCATACAGGAAGGAGTGACGACTTCAAACATGGTTAATAGGAAGTCATTTCTGATTGTTATTTTTTTAGAAATATTTCTCCTTGTTTTGTCCTTCCATCAAATCTGCCCTCCTGCTTTGTGCCACAGGATTACAGCATCAGTTTATGCTTTATCGGACGCAGACGTAATTACCGAGAAGTTCTTCGTTTTTGCTTCTCCGCTTTTTCTCTCCACTCTCTATAGTTTTTTCAGCGCTGCTCCACCAGGACAGCAGGGGGCGCTAACTTTTCATGGCGTCTCTGCCTACTATCACAGCGTCGTTTCAGTTTTTTTCTCTAGGCTCCTGAACGCATTTCTCCCTCGAGGAGCAACGAACGACAGAAAGTAAGTTTTGATTAATCTGTAAAGCTTTTTACCAGGGGCGATTCTAGACGTGGAGCTTTGCTGGGCCACAGGCCCCCAGTTCTTAACACATAAAAAAATGTAAATGTGCGCGCAATATGAAATAAATGGCTAGCCTACGGGTTCAAGCTTTAAAATCATTACTGTCACTGTCATACTGCAGGCTATATTAAACAACTGGTAACGATACAAGGATAGATTCATGGGAACAATAGAAAATCAGAATCAGCTTTAATGGCCAAGTATGACACATACAAGGAGTTTGACTCCGGCAACTTTTCTCTCCAGTACAGAACTTAAATAAGTGAAATAAAAAAGGAAATAAAAATAAATACAAATAAATAATAAAGGATAATATATACACCAAACCAGGGTTATTGTACAGTAAGTATATACAGCAGTGCAGAGTTTTAGTTTATTGTTCATGTGAGTGGACTCACACTCTGTGATATTCAGAGTTCATCAGAGCGACAGACTGGGGGAAGAAATGTTCTTGTGTCTGGGTTGGTTTTGGCGTATAGAAGGGTCTCTTGACGTGCAATCGAGGTGTATAGGGAGAAATGGAGTGGGGAGAGACACTTCCCTGGGGGCGCCGATGTCTGAGGGACCGGGGTGGTGGATGTGAGGTTATCCCTGTTTCAACTGCTGCCTCTGTTCCAGTCAGGAGGAAAGGGAATCCACTGACAGGTGGATGGAGGCACGGTGAGCTGGGACAGTTTTTGGTGGAGGAGCTCTGGGACATGGTGTTGAATGCAGAGCTGAAGTCCACAAACAGGACCCGAGCGTAGGTACCTGCAGAGTCTAGGTGGTGCAGGATGTAGTGGAGAGCCATGTTGACTGCATCGTCCACTGACCTGTTTGCTCTATAGGCGAACTGCAGGGGGTCTAGCAGGGGATCTGTGATGTCCTTCAGGACATATATTGAATATTTAGATTTACAAAAAACATCGTCGTTCTGCAACCATTTAAGATTAGAAAGAGTCAGATTCTTTACCACCCAAACCTCGGTCCATGTTTAAAACAAGTAGTTCAGGAAAGCAAAGTAACTAACAAACAAAAACTAGGGATGCAACGATACCACTTTTTTTCAGAACCGATACCATACCGATACTTGGATCAGAGTACTTACCGATACCGAGTATCAATGCCGATACTTCTACCACACAAACTAGATTTTTCTTAAAAGAAATGCATGCAAAAAGAAAAGGGAAAAACAATATATATTTTTTTTGGACAAAAATAAGAAAAATTACAAACAAAAAATATGTTTTTTTCTTGACGGAAATTTATGTAAAAGGAAAAGGGAAAAGCAAAACGTATATATTTCTTGACAAAATGTACATATAAAGACAAGGAAACGCAAAATATATATTTCTGCTATTATTTGTAATTATATCAGTTTTGGTCCTCCATACAGGAGGAGCTGTTGTGCAGTATTAGACCAACAAACTAAACAAGATGATAAACATGCTCATAGCCTATTCATTTAAAAGCTGTGTGGAGCGCAGCATAACAGCAGAAGTTTGATAGAGCAACAACCTGGAAAATGTTATAAAACAAAGCTGTTGATACAAAACCTATAATAATTTACGCAGATTCAGAGTAGGCTACTTGGACTCTGGGATTACAGTAGGACAGCTTCGCAAACAGGATAAGCTACTTTTACAGGACTCTCTCTACAGTATACGTATAAATCATTATTAATTGTCTGCATGTGTGCATGCAGCCTACGGTGTGAGTGTGTGTGAGACGGCACAGGCTGGTAAACTTAAATAAAGTGCTACATTTGGGCCACAATGACGCTAAGCGTTAAAAAACAGATGCTAATTATGTGGGCAAGGTTTTCTAACAGCGATCAACTCTTCTTTTTTTTTTCTGTCAAACAATAATTTGTTGTAACATTAAAACAGGAAACGACTTACTCTGTGCTCAAAGTGATGTGAAGAGCTCCTGCTGGGTTTCCACCATGTACTGTGTGGGTAAAACTCATGTCAATGATTTTCATTGGTTGTTGCGTTCAGTCTTGCCCAGCTACAGAGGTGCTGTTTCCTGATTGGCTATTGTGACCCCTTTCTTTTTTCCGTTTTGGCTGGTAAGTGATGCGCTCATGAATTCCGTTTCTAGTCTTAGCAGCGCTATAATTTTACTGGGGCGCTAGAGACATTTACTAAGGCCCCCACTTTTTACTACATGCTCATAGAATCCTCTAGAAACACATGGAAACAAAACACAATAGCCATTTTTGCTGTTTCCCTGAACTTCCTTGTGTTTAAAATCACCAAAAGAACAGATTGGCTAAATTGTCCTTCCGACATAAAGCCTCTAGTGGCCAAACGCTGCATTAACAAATGATTACAGCGACTATAGAGCCCCCTACTGGTGAAGCGATCTCTGGCTTTTACTGAAAGTGACCAATCACAGGCAGACCTCTACGTTGACGGAGATGGATAGCTAAAAAAGTTCACTACTCCGTCCGTCCTCGCGTCAGTCGCGCCCGACTGAGTAAAACTGTCGACAAAACGTTCAGTAATCGACGTTAACGTTCATTTTTTAAAGATTTGTTTTTCTCTTAGAACAGTTTCTTTGCAGTTAATCAACTGGATCTAGTAATAAAACTGGATTTGTTACGTATGAAACGGGTTGGAGTGTTTAGAACGATCTAACAGTTAAATTCAGTTATTTTCATAAACTCACAATACAATATGTGTCATTTTGTCCAACATTTCCAAGCTGTGGACTCTATCCAGTCTGATATATATATATATTTTGTGTAATTTATGTTTTTAGATTTCAGTTCAATTATTTCAATCCAAGTAAACGGAACATTCACAAGATGTCACCAAAATCACTCTGTGCCCTTTAAATCTTCCAGAAAATAATGTAAGCGTATCGAATTATATCTAATCGTATCATGAGCTGAATATCGTGTATCGTATCGTCAGATTAGTGTATCGCTGCAGCTCTAGAACGAGGCGGATCGCTCGCGCCTCGCGCAGAAAATGGACCAAACTGCTGTGTTTTAAACGCGCGCCGCCATGTTGGTTCACAACAGAAGTATGCTAATTCTTCTTCTACGGCTCTTTCCTGTATTTTACTTAGTTCTGTCAGAATGATTTAGTACGATCAAACGTGTAGCGGATCTAAACGCTTGTCGTAATCGGATAGATTTCTTTCAGGGCCCATGTACACATATTCCAATCCGAACTGTGATCGGATTAATCAACTAATCGATTATTTTGCATAATGTAAACGTAGCTACTGACTTCATCTTGTGTTTGAGTATAGTATTGCATGGAGAACAAAATCGTTTAGCGCCCCCTTCAAGCATAGGAAACAGGAAGTGTGCATGAGAGAAGCATCGCGATTGGTCAAACCTGCGTCGAACTGTGGATGATTGGATGAAATAGCCAGGCTTGCGGAATTGGCGAGAATTGTAAGAATTTGCGTCGATAGTTGCGATCTCAATACGGAAGAAACATTACCGTGGGCTGGTGGGTGGAGTCGACCGGCTTTTTGCTCAAGGATCGGTCCGCTGGAAGCTAAAAACCAGCGAGGCGTTTAAAGTGAAGTCAGACGAAGGACAACGGAACAGCTCTCTTGGACGCACACAGTGTGACGTCGCCCCCAGTCCTGATAGAAACCATGACCGACTGATGCAATAACCCAACACCGAACAATATTTACCAATATTTACGGCGTCACACGGTTTTCTAACGCAGTACAGCCTTACCGGCCACTACTACACGCGCTCAGTGCGGTGTTCCTGTTAAAGGGTCCCCTGGAAACAAGATGCTCTCCGTCGCACAGCAAATATCCACCTTGTTATCACCAGCTGTGTGTGTGTGTGTGTGTGTGTGTTATCACTGTTAATGAGTGACAGTGTTAACCTTCAGAATGCTAGATAATGTCCGCTGGCCTGGAGGACGCTGCCTGCTTATCTGAACGGGTCGTTGGAGCTGCTCTGGTCACTTTGACTGGAAAACGGTTCACCCAGAGAAACCAGGCACTGGTTTTAGGCGTGGGTTCTTCTGGCCGGTTCAGTGGGTTCTTGCTAGGATGGATCCACAGCTGGTGGCTGTAACCCGACAGCGCCTGAATAACCAATCTGACCCCGGTCTCAGGTTCCAGCAACACCTGCCACGGCTGCACTTTTACGGACAGAGCCTAACTAGTGTCTGTTAAAGGTCACTGGGGACAGCAGCAGGGTCATTTAGCTATTTGTTTACCAGTCTGCAAATAATGCAGCTCTATCGTTTAGCTTTTTTTAACTAAAGCCAGTTTAGCTTTGGGTTTTAACCGTACCTATAAATATTTCGTTTTGTCATCTTTGCTTCCTGTTTTTTTCTAAATTAGGCTCAGGATCTTCAGAAGCTTAAACCATAAAATGTTCTGTGTGAAACCTCAAGCACTTAATTATATTTATAAAAAAAAGTCCTTCATACTGTGTTCAAATTGATAGCAGCCTATTTTACAGTAATATTAATGTTTTAAATGATTTTAGATCAGAAAGGAAAATTTGATCAAAAAATTTGAAAAACAAAATATATTTTTGTGAAAATAAAAGAGGAAAGAAATCTGTATTGAAATAAACTAAAATGTAATGAAATTCCAAAAAAATAAATTTTAATATAGAAATTAAATGAAATTATTTATATGTATATATATATATATATATGAAAAATCATATAAAAATAAAGGAAAAAATGATTATTTTAGACAAACAAAAGAAAAAGAACATGTTAAAATAAATTCTTACTGATATAGAGAAAATAAACAAAAATTACAGAAAACAGAAGTATAAAAAAGGAAAATTAAAGAAATAAAAGAAAAAAGAAAATAAATTCTGATAGAAAATAAATGTAAAAACAGTTTTAAATAAATTCTTCAGAAATAAAATACAAATGGAGAAAATATTTTTCATAAAAAATAATATTAAAAGAAATTTAAAATATGAATTATTATGGAACTCAAGAAATTATTATTATTTTTTTTATTAAAAAAGAAAATTACATGTAAAAATAAATTCTTACTGTAGAACTTAAAGAAAACAGAATTATTCCTATAAATATAAAGGAATAAAATATGAGTCTAAAAAAACCAGGAAAGAAATTTAAAAATGATTAAAAATAGAATCATTATAGTAATAAAGAACCAAATGAAGAAAAATATTTTTATTACAGAAATGAATAAAAAACGAATGCATTCTTTAGCCAACCTATTGCTGGCTTTATGTAGATTATATCTGTGAAAAAGCTTGTATTTAACATCCCAAACAAATATAAATAACATGATGATCATTTTTATTCCAGCTAATAACACAAAGTTTTTTCTTTTACTCTAGGAAACTCGGTTCTCTGTGTCTTTCTGAGCCGGTAGCTTAAAAGTGCCGTCTTTCGAGAAGGTACTTTGTTCTTCTCCTAAAGCGCCTCACTTGGGTGGAGGTGGTGGTGGTGGTGGTGGTGGGGGGGTGCTTAACGTGTCAGCAGCTCCAAACTTGCCGCCTGGTTCTCCGTCTTGTCAGCTGGCTGCAGATCAGAGGAACTGCTGCCGCTCTGCGTCAGGTCTCACTTGAATGTAACACGGTCCTCGGCCTCCATTGGCTGCTTGAAAGACACGCACAGAACTGGACTGGTGCCGCCGACCTTTGACCCTCTTTGAGCCCCACTTTTCTGTCCGTCTTATCCTGTTCTTTCAGTCTCTTTGCTCCCCCAACGATCCCCTCCTCCTTCACTCCTTTGTTCCCTTACTTTCTTTTTCCTCTACACGAATTCAAATCTGGAAAGTGTGCCGCGCGTGTGTATGTGAAATAATGTGTGCAGTAATTGTCTTTCAATTGCACACAAATGCACTCCACACTTTTCAGATTTTCAAATGCTGTAAACTGTAAATATGCATGACTTTGTGTTGGTCCGAAGTTTTTACCTGACGAGGTTTGTGAATACTAGTGGGTAAAGTTATGAGGTGTAAGGTAGAAATGATAGAAATTCACCCAAAAGTTACCACAGTAATGCATTCTGATGATGTCATCAAGGTGTGCCTGCGTGCTTTGTACCAACATTTATTTTCACCCTGCATATTGAAAGTTTAAAGTTTGTTGTTTTTCATTGAAAAGAAAAAAAACAGTTGATGCATTTTTAAAAATTCAAATATCTGCAGGTTTCTTTTTGTGCGATATTAAATGTATAAATAAGTAACCAGGAAAGCAGAACATTTTGAACTTTACTCTCATAATATTTCTTTTTTATTTGATGTAAAATATCTTCATCTTTATTTATGTGGTGATAATTTCTGTGTTTCATTATTTTGGACAAAGAATTTAATATCTTTTAAATGCATTTAGCACAATAAATGTTATTTTAATGGCATTTTAAACATTTTTTTCAGTTGTGCTGCTGCAATGTGTCTCGAAGGTGAGAATGTTCATAAGCATTCATTTTGAAATATATAAAGAAATAAAAAAAACATATATAAAGTGCTCAGTATAAATTAGTACACCTCACTACATTTCTCAGAACACCTTTAGTTTCCTTTCAGAATCAACATTTTGTAAAAAATACTAAACTACAAAATACTCCCGCAAATGTGGGCCATTGATTGCAAACAAGATTTGTTAATTTTCACACACAAAAAAGTGATTTTCCTCACAAATTCATTCAAGCCCATGTTGCAAAAATGAGAACAACGCATTGATAGTCTTAGGAGAAAAGCCACAATAAAGACTACAAACCTCTAATTAACAGGCGTTCAACCACAGGTGAGTCTAATGATTGATTTAAGAGGCGTCCAGCAGACAGGTGACAATAAAAGGGCATTACTTTACAAAGAAAAGCCCTTCATATTTCATGCTGTCAGTAATGGCTCCGCATGGAAGAGAAATCTGAGAAAGGAAATCATTTCTTTACCCAAAAAAGGTGAGGGCTACAAGAAGATCAGCAAAACTTTACATATCAGTCAAAATACTGTAGAAAAAAGATCCAAAGATGGAAGTGCAACCATCTTACAGAGACGTCCAGGCCGTCCAATGAAGTTAACATCTCAACAGGAGTGTCTTCTGATGAGAAGGACTGAAGAAAATCACCATGCAAGTTCACTGCAGTTAGCTAAAGCAGTGGAAAGCCAAACTGGAACGACCGTTTCCCGGGACACCGAACGGCGAACCCTGTAGAGGAACGGCATGCTGGGTATTATCCACGAAGGAAGCCTCTCCTAAAGCCCAGAAATCACGCCTAGAATTTGCTAGGGCCCATGCTGAAAACGATGAAGACTACTGGGACTCAACAATGTACTGCTCTATACCGAAGGAGAAGATGCTGCCGTCACTTTTCCAACACGACAACGATCCAAAAACATCTAAAGCTGCTGCTGCGTTTCTGAAGAAGAACAGGGTGAAGGTGATTAAACGACCAATTATGTCTCCTGATCTGAACCCAATCCAACATCTGTGGGGAATTCTGAAGCCACAAGTTGAGAATAACTCTCCATCCAGCATCCAGGCTCTAAAATAGGTTATTGTTGAAGAATGGAAAAAGATAGATGCTGCAATGTGTCGCCAACGTTCTCATTCCATGCATAGAAGACTTGGTGCTGTCCTTAAAAATCACGCTGCTCGTCGTTTTTGTTGCAGGTTGCATTTATTTTTGCTTCAACCAATTTGAGTAAAACTGAAGATTTTGTGATCTAAGTTTAAGATTATTAACCTTATTTTCATTTTATGGAGTTAAATAAGTGTTCAATAAAAGTCAGCCTCGTGAAAAGTTTGGAAACGATTCTTTTGTTCATTGAACGACTGATTAAATTCATACTTTTTAAAGGGGTTGTACTCATTTATGCAGAGCACTATATGTGTGTGTGTATATATATATATATATATATATATATATATATATATATATATATATATACCACAATGCATATTGTTACCACACATACTTTTGATTATATTGCTTTATAAATTTGAGACCATATTGCTAAGTTGAAATTAGTCCCTCTTGAACTTTCAATAAAAACGTTGAACTTAAAAGTCTTTTCTGATGTGAAAATCCAAATTTTCCGCAGATTTTTTACGTTTTAACCTGCTGTAAAAACTGAAATCGTGAACTTTCTCCAGGGTTTATGTTAGACCGACACGTTTACTGAGTTCCTGTTTCATCGACGTTTTTTTTCACCTTCGGGGAGTAACGGACAGGTGCAGCAGCGAGAAGAAAAGAGGGTTCAGTAAAACAATAAAACCGGCAATTACAGCCGCTGGAGCGAGAGAACAAAAGGAATATTCATGTGTCACCACAAATTTCCTTATAAAGTGAAGTGAAAAAAAGAGTTTTATGTGCATGCGGTGTTGTCAGAACCCAGCGGCGTGGGCCTCTGCACGGATCGGGTTACAGACCCAACCACTCAGCAGATTCCTCCCCGGTCTTCTGGCTGCTGTGTATTTTTCTTTTCTGAGTGTTTTGGAAGTTAGGGATAAAGAAAGGCAAGTGTGTGTGTGTGGTACCAGCCTCGGGCCCAATGTCAACTGTCGGGTTGGAGCAACAATCAGCATTTGACCCCCCCCCGACGGACTGGAAGCGTGGGGTCAGAACTGGAAAGTGTTTTGGGTGAGGGTGTGTCTGCCTGAAGGAGGACAGTTTCACCCGGCGTCTGTCGCCTTCAGGCTGCAGGAAGCAGTAGGGCTTTGACTGCAAACTTCTTAAAAATTAAACGTATTCGAACGAATTTTAGGAATCTCTTAAATATGCGAACTTGTATGGGAATTACATTTTGTAAATGTGTTTGCTTGTAAACGTTTTCAATTCAGATTCCGAGCAAACGAGCGAGTAGTAGGCAAGAAATCGGACGTACTGCGCCACCATTTTGTCGGATGTTTACGTTACGTCGCCTGTGGTCCCGTTAAACATTAACTTATCGACTTAAATGCTTAATCAGTTGTCAAAAAAACAAACAATCAGTAACATCGCTACACTTTTACACTTATACGCCGAAATTGCGGCGGTATCAGTGGTTTACAGTTCCTCCGTAGCCGAAGTCGTTCTTCTTCTATGACTTTGGGGCTTCCGCTGCATTGTGGGATAGCGTAGCGTCCACCGGCTGCTCACTGTGGTGGTAATACACATCCAGGAACTTCATGCCTACTACTCTGATCCATACTGATCGGATGCAGCCTATTGTGTACGTAATCTATTAACAATGACTGATACACTGCCCTCTGGTGGACAGAACATATAGAACCTAAGTTTGATGCTAATATCGGTCTTACTGAAGACATTTAATGGTCAGAATATTATTAATAAATATTTGAATATATTAGATTTTTATTTTAACAAAAAGCAGCCGGGTTCTGCTGTTAGGATCTCTCTTTTAAACTCATTCCTCCACTCGCAGACCGGCCTCACCTTCCTGCCAACGGGAACGCCGGAACATCCAGAACCATCCAAGTCTTAAGAGGAGAGGAACCCAGAAGTTTTGTTTTTCACAGTGTCTTCCACACGGCTTTGTTTCTCCTCCATAAGCACCACATTTCTGGATGAATGTTTGTCACTAACGCCACCTGCTGGTCTGCCTGTTCCTGCAAACTGTATCCGCTAGGTGTTTGTTTGATAAACTCTGCAGTCAGTGATCCAGGAGAACCGGGAAAAGAAATCTATCCAACACAGTTTATTAATAAAGACACTTTATTCTCATGTCAATCAAAATATCAAAATGGTGACAATGAATTAAGAGGTGCAGACAGAGCAGTAGATGACGCACGGTGAGCAAACAAAATAAACTTCTTGTGTTTATTAATACCTAAGAAATTGGAGGTAATCCACTCTTTAATCTCCCTAAGACACTGCAGGACATCCTGCTTGTGCCGTGCTTTATATAATGGATCCAGATGCAGAGGATGTTGTCATGATACTAAAATTTCAAACTCGATTCGACACTGGAAAAAAAAAAAAAAAAACTCTCTACTAGATTTTGATGTTACTTTGATTTAAAAAACCTATTTATTAAAAAATTAGATACAACGAATAACATTCATCTTCTTCCCTCCTTAATTTATTGTGCATATAATGATAAGTGTAACAATTTCCATTAAACTGTTCAGTTATCATCAATGTTTTTAAAAGTGCACACAAGCCGGTGAAAGATAACACACTTTAAAACTTTAAAGGGGGGGTATTATGCATCTTCCAGGCACACAGCACCGTTCTATAGTACAATCAAATGAAAACTTTACCCTAAATTGTTCTGAAAATCCCGTATATATAAAAATCCACCTTTTTAAATGGTTAGGGTTAGTCATCACTTCTGTATCTGACGCCATGATATTCGCCTGAGCCTCTCTAAGCCCTCCTACTCTTTGTGAAACTCCCCCTGCAGAACGTCACATACCGGCTATTATCACAGCATGTGGTGGAGTCGGACTCTTGATAGTTTATAGAAGTTTTCAGTGTGTTGCATTTTAGTATTTAGGAAAAGAATCACATTGGTGAACAAAGGCAGCCCTGGAGATTGAATATCTTTTCTTTTAATTACTGCTTTTCCTAAATATTTAAATTGATTCTTGTGTTTCATCAGTGTTTAATTTGACATACACTACCGTTCAAAAGTTTGGGGTCACCCAAACAATTTTGTGTTTTCCATGAAAAGTCACACTTATTCACCACCATACGTTGTGAAATGAATAAAAAATAGAGTCAAGACATTGACAAGGTTAGAAATAATGATTTTTATTTGAAATAAGATTGTTTTTACATCAAACTTTGCTTTCATCAAAGAATCCTCCATTTGCAGCAATTACAGCATTGCAGACCTTTGGCATTCTAGCTGTTAATTTGTTGAGGTAATCTGGAGAAATTGCACCCCACGCTTCTAGAAGCAGCTCCCACAATTTGGATTGGTTGGATGGGCACTTCTTGCGTACCATACGGTCAAGCTGCTCCCACAACAGCTCAACGGGGTTCAAATCTGGTGACTGCGCTGGCCACTCCATTACCGATAGAATACCAGCTGCCTGCTTCTTCTCTAAATAGTTCTTGCACAATTTCGAGGTGTGTTTTGGGTCATTGTCCTGTTGTAGGATGAAATTGGCTCCAATCAAGCGCTGTCCACTGGGTATGGCATGGCGTTGCAAAATGGAGTGATAGCCTTCCTTATTCAGAATCCCTTTTACCCTGTACAAATCTCCCACCTTACCAGCACCAAAGCAACCCCAGACCATCACATTACCTCCACCATGCTTAACAGATGGCGTCAGGCATTCTTCCAGCATCTTTTCAGTTGTTCTGCGTCTCACAAACGTTCTTCTTTGTGATCCAAACACCTCAAACTTGGATTCATCCGTCCACAGCACTTTTTTCCAGTCTTCCTCTGTCCAATGTCTGTGTTCTTTTGCCCATCTTAATCTTTTTCTTTTATTGGCCAGTCTCAGATATGGCTTTTTCTTTGCCACTCTGCCCTGAAGCCCAGAATCCCGCAGCCGCCTCTTCACTGTAGATGTTGACACTGGTGTTTTGCGGGTACTATTTAATGAAGATGCCAGTTGGGGACCTGTGAGGCGTCTGTTTCTCAAACTAGAGACTCTAATGTACTTATCTTCTTGCTCAGTTGTGCAACGCGGCCTCCCACTTCTTTTTCTACTCTGGTTAGAGCCTGTTTGTGCTGTCCTCTGAAGGGAGTAGTACACACCGTTGTAGGAAATCTTCAATTTCTTAGCAATTTCTCGCATGGAATAGCCTTCATTTCTAAGAACAAGAATAGACTGTCGAGTTTCAGATGAAAGTTCTCTTTTTCTGGCCATTTTGAGCGTTTAATTGACCCCACAAATGTGATGCTCCAGAAACTCAATCTGCTCAAAGGAAGGTCAGTTTTGTAGCTTCTGTACCGAGCTAAACTGTTTTCAGATGTGTGAACATGATTGCACAAGGGTTTTCTAATCATAAATTCAGTTTAGCCAATGAGCAAACACATTGTACCATTAGAACACTGGAGTGATAGTTGCTGGAAATGGGCCTCTATACACCTATGTAGATATTGCACCAAAAACCAGACATTTGCAGCTAGAATAGTCATTTACCACATTAGCAATGTATAGCGTGTGTTTCTTTAAAGTTAAGACTAGTTTATAGTTATCTTCATTGAAAAGTACAGTGCTTTTCCTTCAAAAATAAGGACATTTCAATGTGACCCCAAACTTTTGAACGGTAGTGTACATTCACTTTTCTTTTATGAATGTTCTTTTATGCTTTCTTTTAGTTATTCTCTGTTTTAATTTTCACATTTTTGTAATCATGTTAAGCACATTGAATTGCCTTGTGTTGAAAGTGTGCTGTAGAAATAAAATTGCCTTGGTTGCTGATGTGCTTCTGCTCTAAAAAGTGATCCAACCTTCGATTTAAAGCAGAACCTCGCATGCCAACATGATTTCTACATTAAGACGTTACGATCAGTCAGGTCAGGTCCAGTAGAGTAAAGTGCCATTAAAAACGTTCCCCAGTCAGCGCAGTCCGTGCATCATACAGAACCAGTCTGCTGGTACCTCCCAGAACCAGTGGAGGCAGCCCGATGAAGCTGAAGCCAATTTGTGTCTTTATTGGACGCAGAAACGTCCACCGTTGGGTCCAGTGAGCGTCTTCTGCTTGTTTCCGTGGAGCTATAAATGCTGCACGGCCTCGTGTGTCTGTAGCTGCTGCTGTTTGAGGAGATGTTGGAAGAGGTAGAGGCGATCCCAGCGACGCAAGAACCTTGTTTGTTTGCGTTTCCACCATGTATCAGGCCCCAATGAGCCTCTATCAGCCGCATTTTTGGCTCCGATGCTCTGAAATGTCATGTTGGTCGGGTCACGTCCTGCAGTTCATGGACCTGTGGGATGGGACCGGCAGCTTGGCGGGGGGGGGGGTTTCCTACAGTTGTTATCAGGACGTTCTTTGATTCATGCTGAGCATTGTTTCAAACTGAGACAAAATAACGGGTCTCACTGGATGATCCAGCAGTTATTGAGCTGTTAACTCTCCTCTGATAACTCCCTCCTTCCCTTCATTTCCTGCATGCGTCACCTTTTACCTCTTCTCTCTCCATCATTTCCTCCCACCTTTTCCACTCCTCTCCACCGCCACTCTTTGTTTTTTCCAATCTGCTGTTTCGCAGTAGTCCGGCTGCTGAGCGGTCAAGGTCACACTGATTTTATATCTCAGCCTCATCTCCGTCCGTAAAAAAGACCAACTCCTCAGGTTTCCTCCGACTGGAGGAAAAAACTATCAAGAACTTATTAAAATTAAAGGAAAATCCTCAGTTTGATAAATCACTTTTAAATAAATGTCATGATATTTTAGATTTACTATGACATTTAAGCTTCAAAAATACCTGGAAGCTCATAAAGATGCATAAAAATGAACCAATAAAATAGTGTGTCATACTTTTACTCCCCATCCCTCATACTTTAAATAGATCTGTGGTACAGATCGGACCAGATTATTCTATACTGAAAACAAGCTGATTAAAAGCAGATTATTTTTAGTGAAAGATTTGGTTTAATTGCAGAAGTTAAAGTTCAACCTGTCCAGTTGAGTAAAATCTATAAAGACGCACTCCGTAACTTTTACAACTTATAAACATGTGTTTTGGAAACGCTTTGGCGGCACGCTGGCATTTATTATGTTTCTTTTCAGAGCTGCTGAAAACACTATACAACTTACAACTTTTCTCTCGCTTCCTAGAAGTACTGGCTTAGTTTAGTTTTACAGCAGTACGCTACACGCAACCAAATGATAAAACAAACCCGCGGTTTTGAGACTTGAGCCATGCCAGATCCACCTGTTTCCTCTTAAGAAAGGTTATTGTCTATCTGGTTATCTAAAAAAATATTAAATGAATAATTCAAGAATTATTCATTTAATTATTCCTTTAATTTATTAAAAAATATTGGTTTCAGAGTTAACTCTCAACAACAGTTTTGTAGATACCAGGTTTAATTTGTCTGAAGGGTGAGCCCTTGGCAATGGGTCAAATGCACTCAATAAAAAGAAGCAGGGAGATTTGATTCAGTTTAACAACTAATTAAAAATGGTTCGCACAAAACGACAACTGATTTCACTCTCTGCTAATTAGGTCTTCACTAACGGCTAAGCTAAACGGCTTGGCTACATGCTACGTAAACAAACTACAAAGATGGCGAGTCACTGGAAGTGGCATTAAACACGTCACCCGGGGAGTTTCCTGAACGTATGTACGCCGTAACACGCATGTGCACGTGTAAGACGTACACACGTGAACGAGCTAACGCAGAACGGTGGGGTGGTATTTACTGGGGCACTTTATTGCGTGGACACGTGGCTCTTATCACTAACCTAGCTTTTGGCTAACAAAGAACTATTAATTGAGATGACTACAGATTGAACAAAGGGTTAACAAAGACTACATTCAGCTCTGACTCGTATCTCGGAAACTCTCCGCTTCATAGCTTAACACAGAGATAAGAGCAAAATCACGCACAATCAAACACTGCTCGCTAACTAATAAAAAAACCCAGTAACTTCAAACACAACACTGATTGACAAAATGTTTAAAGAAATATGCATGCACAGAAATATTCTAGATTTTCTCCAACCAAGCATGACGCAGAAGCTGCGCTAGCTTCTTAGCTCCTAACCAGGTTTTTCCCCTGGTTAAAACCGAAAGCTCACCAATAACCCTCTGCTGCCTCAGAACAGCAAGAGACAAGATGACTCGGGTCAGACAACACTCACTTCCACTCACTGCTGGGAAAGATCTGTTCTGTTAAACTGTTGCTCAGTTTGAGTCACGAATAAAGAAACAGTAATTTAGAATTACATGAGGGCGGGCAGCTGCTTTATTTAACGTGTTTTTAATATCTGACTAGTTTAACCCAGTCTCGTAAAAAAAATGGCATAGTTTTATCCGCAACAGATTACATTCGTCTGTGTGAAAAGCACTGCTCTCCACCTCTGATAGACATAAAACATATGATAAATTTAAACATATATCATTCTAGCTATTAAGGGTGTAAGAAAATATCGATATGATAATATATCCGATATTTTATGTCACAATTTTGTATCGATAGTCAAAAGGAAAGTATCGAGCGGTATTTTAATTAAACTATTTATAATTGCAGTAATGTTTGTCGTAGAATTAAAAGTCTTACTGGTAGTTGGTGGTTGTTTTCCCCTTCGTTGTTCCAGTGGATCAACAAAATCCAGTAATAAAACAGGTTGGAGTGTTTAGAATGTTGTCACATTTTCTATGGTTAAATTTAGTTGTAAAAAATCTCAATGTAGAGTCTTACTCATTGTGTCGTGATATATTTGAATATATTGTCCCGTGTGTAGTCATATCGTATCGCGAGATTCTTGCCAAAACACATCCTTACCATATAGGGATGGGTACCGAAACACAGTATTCAATTAGCCCTGGGGCTGATTCTGATGGTTCACCCGGACCGATAATCGTCAGTCTTATTGGTCCTCTTAACGGTAAAATGAAGGTTGTATTCATCTTTTGTGGGAGATAAAAACACAAGCCAAAAACTGTATTAGCAGCCCGCTCCTCCTTAACAAACAGATGCCGCAGGGACTGAAGGTGGGAGGATATGGAACTAGAATTGGGACTTATGTATTGTGACATTTATCTGCTTATTTGTAACTCGTACACATGTTTTGAAAAATACAAGTACGGATTCATTTAATAATACAAGTAGAAATCAGAAAATACAAGTAAAAATCAAAGATACAAGTACAAATCGGAAACACAAGTACAAATCAGAAACACAAGTACAAATCACGCTACTCCCAGAACCAATCAGATTTCTCGATTCCCTAACCAATCACGGAGAGAGGAGGGCGGTGTTCTTCTGTGTTCACAACCAAACGTGACTCTTGGAAAAGTGTAGCCGAAGTCCCGTCTGTCATCACCACACACAGTTCTCTGAAGGCGAGTCTGTTTGTCATAAACAAAAATTTCTCTCTGAGGACTGAAAGACATGTCTCTGCTATTAACTAATTTCACTAAGGATAACGGGACTTCGGCTGCACTTTTCCAAGAGTCAAGTTTGGTTGTGAACACAGAAGAACACCGCCCTCCTCTATCCGTGATTGGTTAGGGAATCGAGAAATCTTATTGGTTCTGGGAGTAGCGTGATTTGTACTTGTGTTTCCGATTTGTACTTGTATTTTCTGATTTGTACTTGTATTTAGTGACTTGTATTCCCTGATTTGTACTTGTGTTTCCGATTTGTACTTGTATTTTCTGATTTGTACTTCTATTTTCTGATTTGTACTTGTATTTTCTGATTTGTACTTGTATTTTCTGATTTGTACTTTTATTATTAAATGAATCTGTGTTTGTATTTTTCAAAACATGTGTACAAGTTACAAATAAGCAGATACAAGTCACAATACATAAGTCCCAACTCCAGTTCCATAGGAGGAGCTACTGCTGCGCTCGTAGTTACACACGATGCTAGAGCGAACGAAACGATCCAAACTTTGGCTTCGTTTTGACAAAAATGGAGGCCGACAATGCACGCTGTTATAAATGCAATAAACGCTTTGCTTGCAAAGGCCAGAACACGAGTAATTTGACCAAACACTTTGCTTAAATATACCAAATACAAAGAGAGAGATGTACAGTGTTTGACCGCCTGAGTGCTGCAGCATTAGGATGCAGCGGTATATTGTATATTGTTGTTCTCAGTGTTCTCGGGGCTTATTTTGCACTATACACTTTAGCATTCAAAATCTTTCATTTTGGTTCTTAATGGGGAGGGAAGTTATGTTTTATATTTTTGATTTGGATAATTTAAACTTTTTTAGATAGACAACATGGTATTTTTAGTTTTTTATATATAAAAGAATTTGTTTATATAGTGTTTTTATTAAGTAATGCATTTTGTAATTTTTTTCAATTTTCTGTGCTTTGCTGTTCCAGTTGTTAAAAAAAAAACACTTATAGTTCATTAGTTGTGTTTTTCCCCTTTTATTTTAGTCTGCAAAAAAAAAAAAAAAAAAAGTACCGATAAGGATACCGATAAAGTACCGGATCGATAAGGAGTATCGGTAAGAGTAGTAGTCTTGATAAATCCTTAACGATACCCATCCCTACTTACCAGCTATTATTAATCTTCAAAGGTAGTTTTAAACATGAATTTTTAGCTTTGATTTGAAGGCGTGTTGAAGTGTTTCAGCAGCTTTTTAGTGGTCTGGAAGTTTGTATTCAGCCTGCCCATTGATACAGTGTCTGTGTACCGTCACTTTTTACTTTCAACCTTTCTCTGACGTTGAAAGTACTTCTGGGTCGGTGGTGGATGTTTACTGACAGCAAGGTTCTGGTTCTGCTGGAAGTTTCCCTCCTTTTTTTCCCGCTACTGTTGCTGCATGCTGGTCCAGGAAGGAGGTATTGCTGCGAAGTCGTTGTCTCCACCTGCCCCCTGGGAAACCTTCAGCCTCCTACCAGATGAAACCAGCTGATCTCTGCTGCCGGTCTTTCCTCTTCTCCCCCTGCAGGTCCTCCCAGGTTGTCGGGGAAGGCGAGCCATCGTCAGAGCGTCCGACTGGGTCGCACGGCCAAGCTGACCTGCCCCGTGGAGGGAGACCCTCCCCCCCTCCTCATGTGGACCAAAGACGGCCGGAACGTCCGCAGCGGCTCGACGCGCTTCAGGAAGGGGGAGTTCAGCTTACGCATTAAGGAGGTGGAGACGGACGACGCCGGCA
This sequence comes from Apricaphanius iberus, assembly GCA_028564705.1. Taxonomy (NCBI): domain Eukaryota; kingdom Metazoa; phylum Chordata; class Actinopteri; order Cyprinodontiformes; family Aphaniidae; genus Apricaphanius; species Apricaphanius iberus. The sequence continues at coordinate 161,263 of JAPXFQ010002861.1, forward strand.
CCTACATCTGTAAGGCCACCAACGGCTTCGGCAGCGTCAACGTCAACTATACGCTGATCGTCATCGGTAGGTGCTTCTAAATAAATAAATAAAAATAAATCAATCAAGAATCACATCGAATTGTGACCCTAAAATTTAAAATCGAATAGACGAGTAAAATTGATGACAAAATATTATTTTATCGAGGTTATCGTTTATTTTTTTAAAGCTTTATTTTTCTCTTGAAACAGTCGCTGTCCTTTTATCTGCTCCCTTTCTGCCCCTCACACACATGATCAGTTGTAGCAATCAGGATCAGCAGCAGCTTAGAAAAGCTTTAACAGCCGTTAGCCAACAACGTAGCTCTAACAGAGTTTTATTAAATAAAAACAGAAACATGTTTAATGCTGTAATGTAAAATTCCCAAAGTAGAAGCTGCTTTCTACAGCAGTACAGCATTGATGTTTGAGCTTCTTAAAGGGAAGCCCGCTGTGGCTGATGACAAACACGGACAGTAGCCTCTGTTGGCTAGTTAGCTTGTTAGCTGCTAACGTTGGCATCAAGAGTAGAGCTAGTTAGCTTGTTAGCTGCTAACGTTAGCATCAACAGTAGAGCTAGTTAGCTTGTTAGCTGCTAACGTTAGCACCAACAGTAGAGCTAGTTAGCTTGTTAGCTGCTAACGTTAGCATCAACAGTAGAGCTAGTTAGCTTGTTAGCTGCTAACGTTAGCACCAACAGTAGAGCTAGTTAGCTGCTAACGTTAGCATCAACAGTAGAGCTAGTTAGCTTGTTAGCTGCTAACGTTAGCATCAACAGTAGAGCTAGTTAGCTTGTTAGCTGCTAACGTTAGCATCAACAGTAGAGCTAGTTAGCTTGTTAGCTGCTAACGTTAGCATCAACAGTAGAGCTAGTTAGCTTGTTAGCTGCTAACGTTAGCATCAACAGTAGAGCTAGTTAGCTGCTAACGTTAGCATCAACAGTAGAGCTAGTTAGCTTGTTAGCTGCTAACGTTAGCATCAACAGTAGAGCTAGTTAGCTTGTTAGCTGCTAACGTTAGCATCAACAGTAGAGCTAGTTAGCTTGTTAGCTGCTAACGTTAGCATCAACAGTAGAGCCATTTTCTCCTTTCTACCCGACATGTCGGCTTTTTACCTTCTCTCCTTGGTATCCAGGGGGATTCATAGATTGATGGAAATTTCCAGATACCTTCATATGACATCCTCTACGACTCGAGCTTGTTCTGATCTGTTTATAGACAGAACAGCTGCTGCTTAGAGGCTGGTTCTGATCCGTTTATGGACAGAACAGCTTATTATTCTTATTATTACATTAAAATCCTTATTGTGTCAGAATCTAATATTTCCCCTGACTTTAGATGATTAATGTCGGTAGGAAGGATCTTTCTGTAGTTTGGATGAAGCTCCTTGCTTACCCTGACAGAAATGTTTTATTTTTTATATACTTCATAAATGGTAAATGAGCTATCACCTTAAAAATCACTATTTTAGATACATAACGCATCAAGGTAATGCCTTAATATTAGAGCAGCTGCTCCTGCAATAACACTCATTTTACACGTGATGCTATTAGTCGACGAATCGGCAAAATAATTAACGATTAGTCGATTATCAAAATAATTGTTTGTGCCAGCCCTAATATAAAGTTTGCTTTTCAGAAATGTTCAAGTGCTTGGCAAAAACAAAAGGAAATAACCCCTGAAGGGACTCCATTTTGTGTTTTTTTGTTCATCAACATCACTCGGTTTTCTGAAGCAGAACCGACTTTCCACCACAGTCCATTTGGGGTCACAACCACTTTCTTCGCTGGTCCGTCTGCCTCCTTCTTTGCACCACAGCATGAGGCTGCCACCACCGTGCTCTGCGTTCTCAGGTTTGACTCCTCGAGACAGCTTGATGTCAACAACTGGAGGTGTCGACTCTTCTGGGGTGGGGGTGCAGATGATCAGCCGGGTTTGTTACCGCAGCTGTTGAAGAAATCACCGAGGCTTTTGTTTGGAGTCCAGGCTGGACGTTGCGTCGCGTCTGAACCCCGGTGGAACCCCCTGTCTATCTGGGCCCATCCAGTCTCGTCTCTTTGTCTGAGTTCTCCACGGTTCTGTTGTGGCGGCTGAGGTCCGTGTTCCTGTCAGCAGCTCCTGCGCAGGTGGGTTTTTCTTCCTGCCTCCCGCCTCAAATAGCCGCTTTCCTCAACCCTCGTCCATGTAAACAGAATACCTGCAGGAGGACATAGTGTCAGTGGTCTGCTGCAAGCATACCACTGACTGTGTGTGTGTCAGGTTTCAGTCAGCCGCTGTAGATGCCAGCAGAGCGATTAGAGCTTCGAAGCGTCCCACAGCATCTGACTGAAGCACCTCGGGCCGCGCCGCATCGGCGCTTCAAACGTTCCGACAGGAAAAAAAACCTACGTCCATTATTTTTATCATTTCAGCGCGTTGAAATAAACTCTGCCGGGTCCAGTTCTTGTCTTGGTCATATTCTGGAATATTAACGCAGGATCTGTGGTTTAGACGCACAACATTTGAGAACAGAAAGCAGCTTCTTGCAGCAGGAACTGGCCTGGCGCCAGCGGATGATCTGCTTTCATGCTCCGCAGCGATCAGAATCGGTATGCGATTCAAAGCTTCAAAGACGAGCTGGCACACAGAGGGCAGGCGAATGGGGGTGGGGGTGCAACAGCTGCTGCTGAGGTCATCCAGGCGGGCAGCTGCTGCTCCCCCTCCTCCCTCAATCACTGTGCCCTTTTTCATTCACTCCACTCTGCAGAAACAACGGGAGTCACTGGGACAACACGTTTATTAATATTCTCGTCACGGTGAACATTTCAGGACATCCTCAGACGTCAAAGCTGGTCCGACTGAGAGGAGTCAGAATAAAATATCTCAGAAAAAGCTCACACATGTAAGCACTTAACCTGAAGGACTGTTCGTTAGCTAGCTACAGAGCTAGCGCCAGCATAAAATGTATTTTACAATCTCTAGAAACCAACTGTAGTGCATCTTATTACTGGAACCCAAATGATAGAAATGCAGGCAATGCATGCACAATAACAAGCAAATGCGTATCAGTTTGGATCTATTTAATACAAAGGTGTGTGCATATTAGGGGTGTCACAATCTCGATTTTGTATCGAAATCGATCAAAACTACGCTACGACCTTGCACATCGAAATCCAAAAGAGGATTGCGATCATCTCCTGCCATGTTTACACTCGGTGTGTCCCACTCGGGACTCCGTAGCAACAGTTAGCAGACAACAGTCTCATCACAAGGAACCACACATCGCATTTTCCCTAAGAAGTAACTCTCACTAGTTCTCATACAACTCACAACATCACCTAGTAACATTTTAACTGCCTGTATCACATCCACTGTGATCAGAGCACATTAGCTAATGCTAGTAAGTAGCTAATAGCTAAGCTACAGCTCGACCACGGCTAGGACAGATGAAGCAGTGGGATCAGAGCTAAAACCGCTCCATATTCTCATTGTAAACAAGACGACCACTGTTAGCTGCATTTTGCTCGATCCAATGAGCTACATGGAGCTTTGTGTCAGTCGTTCTGCAGTACTGTAAAGAGTCACTAGATGGCAGCCACCCTGTGTTACTAATTTCTGTTATTTAAACAATAATGGTAGACTTTTATTGCAAAGAAATTATTTCAAGTTGACCATTAATGCCTAATGTGATACATTACACAAGATACATCACTTTTGTCTTTTAAAATAAGATTTACTGTACAAAATTTAATTAATAAAACCAGTGATTAGTCTAAAAATGGCATAGGGCTCAGTACTGTAAAAATAAAAAATAAATAAAGATTGAGAATCGAATCGAGGATTTGGGGAATCGTAACACCCCTAGTGCATATCCATTAAAAATGTAAACATTTTTGTTAAAATACAGTCTGAATGGATGGATGGATTAATCGATGGATCGATAAACGGATTAATGGATTGATTAACGGATGGATGGATGAATAGATGAATGGATGGTTGGTTGCTTGGATGGATGGAAGAACAGAAAGACGGATGAACCGATGGATGTACGAACAGATAGACGGACGGAGGTTTGTCCTCTCCACCCGTCTCCTGTGTGGTCCTGTGGTATTTCTCCTCCAGCCTGCAGTAATGAGTCCACACCTGCATCTGATTGTCCCTCCATCTCTGTTCCTCTGCTAAAAACGTCCAGCACCTCGTTCCTCGACCTCACTGCTCTTCCCTCAGGTCGGCCCGCTCTGTTTTTCTTCTTAATCTCTATCAGGGTTTTCGTAGTTTTTCATTCTCTCCACATATGACGGCGTTTCACCGCTGGCTTGTGACAGAGCTTTTTATGAGAGCGATTCTTTCAGCGGTTTGTTGCTACATCTTGTAGATGGGCACATATCTGTGGGAGTCAGCAGTTTTTGCTTGTTAGTGCTTGTTAATCTGAAGCTTTCTATGTTTTAAAGGAGAAGATAACCTGGACCACCAGTAAAACCTAGCTAAAAATGTTTCTTTAATCTCAGTAACTGAATGGCTGGAACTTTTTTAAATAAGTTGTACCTGTTGGTTGATTAGGGAATTAGCTTCTTAGAGCTGATTGTGGGCCTGAAGATGTAGCTTTATGAGGGATTTGTACCTTTAAGGTGGAACGTCTGGCATGAAATGAGACTAGTTCCAAGGTTAAGATCCAAAATGGCTGCTATCCTCATAAAAACGTGTTGGAATAATAGTTTTTTATCAAACAAACACATTAAATCTGAGGCCCACGTCAGGATCACAAGTCTAACTCAGTATTATTCACGATATGCAAATATCTGGTCTCTGATTGGCTAACGGCTGTGCGACTCTTTAACTACCTTCGACTAAATAATTAACTAATTTTACTGGCGGAGTTCAAAGACAACTTACTACAGTTTGTTTCCCCTTAGCTCCTCTTTCTTTGGTAAAAAACTTAAACACTGATGTCCACAAATAAACCAAGCCCCACCCTGTTCTGCCATACTGTTAAGTTGCTAACCGTTAGCTCCATTGCTAACAGTTAGCTTCAGCTTCTTTCTCTCGTGGTTAGTCGCTAGCCAAGTTAGGCTACACCGTGAATGCTAATTTTCCCATGTGATGTAGAAGGGTTTCCGCTTTTTCTGACTCACTCTTTTTCTTCTTAAAGGTTTTTTTTTCTGTGGCTAACGCAGGGAATGGACGTTGGAGGAAATGTTTACATGCATTATGATCGATTGGATTAAAAAAGAACCCGTTTTTCATGATTTTCAGTGAAGAAGAACTTTAAACGTTTTACAGCTCCTGCTATTAGGATGGCTAGCACAGTTAGCATGCTAGCTGTAGTCTGTGTGGGTCTGCTGGACAACTTTCGATCCCCGGTGTTTGATAGGTGCAAATAAACGCCAATTTTAATAGTTGGAACTGCAAATTTAAGTTAATATGCAATACTATCCATAGTGGAAACCATCTTAAATGTGCAATATGTAAGATTGACATCTTGTGGTCAAATTAGTGTAGTGCAGTGTATGAAGAAAAATTCAGCAGTACGTTTTCAGCCACACACCCCGTCCGCTTCGTAGGTTTCAAAGAAGAGATGACGAGCGAAGACGGGTTATACACAGGAAGTTACTAAGTATATAAATACAATTCACTCCGATATCCAACTCATGTTGATGGTGCTTGAAATAAAGTAGCTTGAGATATTTTTAGAGCCAACAGTTTTAGTCTAATTTGATGCTAGCATTGTTAGCTCAGCGTTAGCATTTAGCCTGGTCAGTCAGATTACGAATAAAAGTGCAGGGTTTGTTTTGTAGACTTGGCTCTGAAACCACGAAGTACGATCGTAAAATGACAAAAATTTGCAACCAACCCTTGGGGAACTGCCAATCAGCGACAGGTAAAATAAATACCGCTTCTGGATTGGCTGCTTTGCAGACGCCAGCCAATAGTGTGTCGACTAGCATTGCATTGAGGTATCGCAGCTTCCTAAGCTGCCCTTCCTTTCCAGTATTTAAGATAGTGCAGAAAAATCCACGGAACGAAGTGTGTTCTTTTACTTAAACAACCGCCATTTTATTTCAATTTTTGGGTTTTAAAATAAAGAGAAAAATATAAGTTTTGTAGATAAAGGATGGATCCATTTTCTTGTTGATATAGGTGGAAAATTACGTTTAAAAAAGGTATAGTTTCCGACCTCATGACAAGAAAAATACAGGAACATGTCAGTCATCTCAGATTATTAACATACATGTAATTAAGCCTTTATTTCTGTGTATGTATGTTTTTTTTTTTCAATGGGCTGATCTATTCGAATTCTAAATGTCAAGTTTTAATCATCTGTAATTCACAAGAAGGAATAACTGAATAGTGTATATGTATGTATATATATATATATATATATATATATATATAACTATCCATCCATCATCTTCGCTTATCCGGGGTCGGGTCGCGGCGGCAGTAGCCTAGGCAAAGAGACCCAGACTTCCCTCTCCCCAGCTACTTGGGCCTGGGACGTGCCCAGAACACCTCACCAGGGAGGCGTCCATCCTGACAAGATGCCCGAGCCACCTCAACTGGCTTCTCTCGATGTGGAGGAGCAGCAGCTCTACTCTGAGCCCCCTCCGGATGACCGAGCTTTTCACCCTATCTCTGAGGGAGAGCCCAGCCACCCTACGGAGGAAACTCATTTCAGCCGCCTGTGTCCGCGATCTCGTTCTTTCGGTCACCACCCAGCATTCGTGACCATAGATGAGGGTAGGAACGTAGATCGACCGGTAAATCGAGAGCTTTGCCTTTTGGCTCAGCTCTCTCTTCACCACGACAGACCGGTACAGCGCCGGTATAACTGCAGACGCCTTACCAATCAGTCCATCGATCTCCTGCTCCATTTTTCCCTCATTCGTGAACAAGACCCCCAGATACCTAAACTCCCCCACTTGAGGAAGGACCTCATCCCCGACCCGGAGAAGGCACTCTACCCTTTTCCGGCTCAAGACCATGGTCTCTGATTTGGAGGTGCTGATCCTCATCCCAGCCGCTTCACACTCGGCTGTGAACCGCTCCAACGAGAGCTGTAGATCACGTTCAGATGAGGCCAACAGGACCACATCATCTGCGGAAAGCAGAGACCCAATACTGAGGTCACCAAAACGGCTCCCCTCATCGCCTTGGCTGCGCCTAGAAGTCCTGTCCATAAATGTTATGAACAGGATCGGTGACAGAGGGGAGGCTTAGCGGAGTCCAACTCTCACTGGAAACGAATCAGACTTACTGCCGGCAATGAGAACCAGACTCTGACACCGGTCATACAGGGACCTAACAGCCCGTATCAAAGGGCCTGGTACCCCATACTCCCGGAGTACCCCCCACATGACTCCCCGAGGGACACGGTCGAACGCCTTCTCCAAGGCCACAAAGCACGTGTAGCGCACTCCCACCCTCCAGGACCCTGCCGAGGGTGTAGAGCTGGTCCAGTGTTCCAAAGCCGCATTGTTCCTCCTGAATCCGAGGTTCGACTATCCGTCGGACCCTCCTCTCCAGAACCCCCGAATAGACCTTACCAGGGAGGCTCAGAAGTGTGATCCCCCTGTAGTTGGATATATAAACTAAATATACACGAATAATCTGAATTATATTATAAATTATATTTAAATGAAAAATTATTGGTCGTTTTAGTGTCATTCTATTATTAAAATTCAGTTCAGTAGTTCCATGAAAGAAGACTGAAAAACTGTTGGAATCTGCATTTGTTATCATATCTTTTTTTTAGGAACATTTGTGGGTTCGTCTACCGTTTTTAGTCAGAGTTAAGAGCCCTCTTCTAGCCGACCACTGATCCGGGCCGGTCCAGGGGAAAAATGGACGGTTCCAGGTACGAACCGTTTTGCGTTGGACCCCCGTCTAGTCGGAGTTCAGTGGTGGTTGAAAACTCCTCTGTTCACAGATTTCTGAAGAGCTGGAAAAGTGGGAAACTTGGGAAACTGAAACAGTTAGCTGCAATCCTGCTGGACAAGCTATTGGCTGACGTTTGCTAGGCAGCCAATCAGGGTGCTCCATCCATTTTCTTCTGTGTGTGGATGATAAAGAAGACTGCAGACATTGGCAGCTTTAAGTGTTACTGTATATTGTGTATATTTGGTGTTTGGACTAGCAGAAGAGTCTGAGCTTTTTGTTATTCCTAATATCTTTGTTTGTGGTTAAGTTTAACATTCGTGCAGGTAATGAAACTTGTTCATAAAGTGAATATAAAATGAGTTTCCGGATTAGATGTCGGTCAGTGCTGGAATTATGTGTCTTCGTACCAAAAGGAGCCCAGATTTTACAGGATGTGGAATTAAAGCGCGATGTTTGAGGCGTGCTGACGCGCTCTAATCCCTCCACTCAGGTTTCCATGCTGGGACGTTGTGGGCCAACCAAACAGTCTGCTCTGCTTTTATTTCCAAGCTGGTGGGAAGCACCATGCTCCTCTGTATGCCAGTTTTCTTCCACATGTGTGAAGCTGCAGCTGTCTTCCTGCCAGCAGCTCTGACTCCGGCTCGGGTTGCAGAACAACATCACATCTCCATCCATCAGCCGCCCCGTTCCCATCCCGCCGCGCCGTTTCCACTTCTCACATTTCTCAGGTTTTTAATTGAGATGTCTGCTGGCTGATGTGGGGAGGATGTAGAGGTGGCCGAGGTTTTTTAGCACACACACACACACACTCACAGAGAAACGTGTGTGTGCCTGCGATGAATCTCATGTAACCCGATGTCAGCCTCACCCACTTACATGCGTCTGCTCAGGTTTCACTCAGCGCCGCCTCGCTAATCGTAGAAAAATGCATGCAGGGAACCTGGAGCTGCAGCTTCCAGCGAGGTTGGTGGCGTTCCTTCGCCTCAGGGCCAAAACGCTAACGGGTCAAGTTATGGAGCCGGAGTCTGAGTCGTCAGTTTCCAGCGTAAAGAGACGTTATTCTGAAATGAATCCAAGAAAACTCTGGCTCTGCACAATAAAAAGGTTGCTTTTTATTTTTACTCGTTTTTTTTAGTCTTTTTTTTAAATATTAAACAGATGTGGACGTTTCGCTTAAAGATTTGGTCGGAAAGGATTTTAGTCAGGAAGACGTAGAGCCTGTCAGAACATCATATGATAACATCACTCAGAGTATTAGAAATAATCACATTTTAACCCCAAACTTTAATGTAATATATTAGGATTCAATGCCACTGACCAACACAAAAATGCATCATTGTAAAAGGAGAAGATGGCTAAGCTTTGACTAGACCATTCCAAACCATGAATTTGCTTCGACCAACCCAGCTTTAATCTTCTCCAGACTAAAAAGGTAGCTAGCAAACAATAAGTACTGCTTATCTCTGAGCGTTAGAGAGAAATATCATTCAGGTTCAACATGATCGTGGTGCTAGAGAGAGAAATTAGCCTCGTCTGCCCTGGATCTTGTTTCCAGATGACTGGATTTACCTAAAACGACCATTACTAAAACAGCAAAATGCAGTTCAGCATGTAATTATGTGAAACGAGCAGTAAAGTGTGATGCAAGTATAATACACAGAATATGATGGATATGACAAAGCTAAGGTATCAAAACTAAGCCTAGATGAAGTAAATTGTTCTGATTTATCGAACATAAAATATTTTATAGAGCAAAAGGATTAAAAATTCTGGTTAAATGTACAAAATATAAAGTACATTTTTAAAATAAAGATTTATACATTATATCTACACAACGGTATTTTACCCTAGTTAGTCAGAATATTTTACTTCAGATCCATTTCATACACCATTACGGTAAACGGATTTTACATTTTAACACCATTCAGCTTTACAATTTCAGTTCTATCCATTTCAGCGATTTAAATGACTAAAACAGTTAAAAATATTTAATAAATCAAAAATAATTTAGAGTTTGAAACACATAAGTCATGACTCAAAACGTCCTTTTATTCTTTATTTCCTTTCCTTCGACTTCACTTCATTTTATTTATTTTATATTTGTATCTTTTTTTATTTAAAGTGGTTTTATTCTTTTTATCTATTGATTATTATCTTATTTTTGGTTTGGAATGTACAGCGCCTTGGTCAGCTCTCAAGCGGTCGTAAAGTGCGCTGTATATATGAACTTGGTATGGTACATAACTCATCGATTTATGCCATTATGTAAGCCAGATGCATAATGTGCCTTGGTGCAACCAGATGATATTAATTTAAGAATCCGATAACAGTTAATATATTTTCTAACGTTTGTTACTCACTACAGCTTTAATGTGAGAGTTTGGACTTTTAAACTGATATCAGCGCTTCAAATAGCAGAGTATGTTTTATGTTTATTATCCTCTTGGACTTAAGAACCCCCAGGAAGTGCTTCTGTATTTTCTTCCGGGCCGATTTGGACGTAATACACGATTGCGCCGCAGCAGGACTGCCAGTCTGTGTTTTACAGCGATAGATTCGTCATTTTTTTATGATTGTTTTATTGTTGAGCCCCGGAATCCATCCCAGATGACGAGGCAAGGTAATTTTATTTATATTGCACACTTTTTCAACACAAGTCAGTTCAAGATGCTTTACATGATTACAAAAATGTGAAAATGAAAGCATAGAATCGCTGAAAGAAAGCATAAACAAACATTTATAAAGGAAAAATGTATGTAAAATGATGAAACTTAAAAAAAGGATGAAACAAGAATCAATTAAAACATTTAACCGTAATTAAAAGAAAAGAAAACATTCAGTGATTTAGAGCATTAGAGAAAATATATGTAAAATTATGAAAATTAAAAACAGAAAACATTTCGTGATTGACAAAAGCAATAACAGTAATTAAAAAGAATGAACGCAAAAGTTGTATCAGTTACTCATAAGCGAGTCTAAATAGGTACGTTTTAATTTTAGATTTAAAAGAGTTCAGTGTATCTGCAGCTTTGCTTCTCCTGGTAGTTTGTTCCAGATATGAGGAGCATAGAAACTAAAAGCTGCTTCTCCATGTTTGGTTCTGGTTCTGGTTCTGATCTGTAAACTAGAGCTGGAGGACCTGATTGGTCTGGATGGTTTGTACCATGATAGCAGATCTCTAATGTACTCTGGTGCTAAACCATTCATTGATTAATAAACTAGTAGGAGTATTTAGAAGTCTATTCTCTGAGCTACAGGGAGCCAGAGGAAGGACTTTAGAACTGGGGTGATGTGTTCTACTTTCCTGGTTCTAGTGAGAAGAACACGAGCAGCAGCGTTCTGGATCAGCTGCTGCTGTCTGAGTGACTTTTTTAGGTAGACCTGTGAAGATACTGTTACAGTAATCATAAATGCATGGATGAGTTTTTCTAGGTCTCCTTATGTCATCAGTCTTTTAATCCTATAAATGTTCCTCAGCTGATAGAAAGCTGACCTTGTTATTGCCTTTATGTGACCCTGGAGGTTCTGGTCTGAGTCCATTATTACACCTAGATTTCTGGTTGCTAGTTTCTAGTTGGACCAACTGAAGTTGTTGACTGATATTTAATTGATGTTTTTTGGGTCCAATAGATAAGTACTTCAGTTTTGTTTTTGTTCAGTTGGAGGAAATTATTGGACATCCAGCTGTTAATTTGCTCAATACATTTATTGAGGATTTGGACGGGTTCATCATCACCTGGTGACAATGAGATATAAAGCTGAGTGTCATCAGCATAGATGTGGTAGTTAACATTGTTGGTGGTTATAATCTGGCTTAGTGGGAGCATGTAGATGCTAAGTAGGAGGGGCCCTAGGATGGAGCCCTGGGGGACCCCACATGTGATTTCTGTGTATTGTGATGAGAACTGGCTAATCGACACAAAGAAGTTCCTGTTCTTCAGGTAGGATTTGAACCAGTCGAGTTCTGTACCAGAGAGTCCGACCCAGCTCTCTAGACGTTCCAGTAATAAATCATGATCAACCACTGACGTCCAATAGTACCAGTACTGTGGTTTTAACTCTAGGGCTGAATGATTAATTGCATATGCAATTAAATCGCGATTTGGTAAAATGCGATTTCCTAATCGCAAAGGCTGCGATTTGACTTGATGTAAACATATCTGGTAAAGTCACGTGACTTGCAAACAAAGCAGGGAGAGAAGGAAACGCTGCACTTTAACCAGTTATAAAATGACCAAAAGCTTAACAGAATCCAACACTACACAATATTTGGTACCAAAGAAAGAAAGATTGTTTTCCTGCCGTTCTGATCTGGGTGGTGCTGCGGGTGTAGCAACGTGCCGTCCCTCACAGAACCCCTCCTCCGGAAATCAGGGTGGCGGTGTGGGAGCGACGGGCCGTAAACATGCTTTTGTGTGTGTGTGTGAGAGAGCGTGGTGCAATGATGGAGGTCCAGATGGAGGAGACAAAGTTGGAGTCAAGTTTCAAAGCTGTTTTCCGGCCTGTTGTGCCGAGCAGATAAACACACAGATGCTCACAGAGATGATTTTCCATAAATCTTATCAACAAGAGGCAGAAGAAAACATTTGTGCGTTGCTTACATGCACACCCCAGTGGCAGATCCACACATGCGTGGCCTGTTCAGGGCCCCCGGTGCGTCCCACATCCTCCTCCTCCGCCTCGCTTTCACCTCCACCAGGGACAGACGGGGTGGAGGGACGATAAGGCCTGTACGGTACGCCGGTTCTTCCCGAAAACTCGTCTGTATGTCTCTTATGCTGGGCTTTTTTAACACACACCATACCGGGAAACGGCTCAGAGAACGTCCGGAACGTTTGATGTGGGGAAGTGTTACAGCGGGGACCGATTTCACTGCTGCACCGCAAAAACTGTCCATCTAACCAAGTCCAATAATCTTGTTTCCGGCTAAAAACATTAACTAAGCAAGAGCAGAAGATGTTAGATTTGGGCCTTAGCTAACGATTATTTTCAGAACCGATTAATCTGACGATTATTTTTACGATTAATCGCTTTTATTAATAAGTAAATTTGGCTAATACTTTCACCTGTGTCAGTTATTACGAACACATTTTCATTGAGAACAATGAAAACAGGAGAGAATTGTGCAGTTCATATTATATGTCCAGAATCATTTTTAGGCACCAAAATAATAATAATAAAAATAAAAATATCTCAGCTAATGAAATAAAAGTCACATTTATTTATATTCTGAATGGTAAGCAGGAAGCTGACTTAGTTTTGCAACATTTGGCCTCTCAGAATGAATTAACCCACCGTCACTAAACACAACATTTTCATGGTCTGTGGGGTGTTGGAGTAAATGTGGCTTTTTACATTTGGATCTTCTTCTTTCATTTAAATGAACTGAAACATTTCACAGAAATGACTTGAAACAAACACCAAGGGATCTTTTCCCTCTCCACATTCAGCAAATCAGTTTAGAGATTTTCAGCATCACCTTAAAGATTTCTTCTTCTAAAGCTAGAAATTTAGCTGCTGTTTGTTACCTTTTAATGAGAAAACTGTTCCTATAAAAGTAGTATTTGCTACTAATAATTCTGGCGGTTCACTTTAATTAATATAACCCGCAAAGAAATCCTTAAAAAACGCGATATGTTTTTTTATTTTTAAAACATGATTTTAACCTTTTGCCAGCCCTACTGCAGAAATGAACAGGTAGGAGGAATAAATCCGAAGGAATCATTTGGACAAGACGTCTCACCAGAACAGAGGACTGGTTCTGACCCGACACTGAGCTCGTTTATTGTTTCTTTGCTCTTTGTTAAATCCCCAAAATTCTGTGCTTCATCATCACTCTGTGTCTTTCAGCTCCTCGTTCTTTCCCCTCCTGTTTGCCTTCATGCTTCATTTGCAGCCTTGCATGCATGCATGGGGGTGTGTGTGTGTGTGTGTGTGAACCGAGCTGAGTTCTCACAGAGCCCTAATGGGTCTTAAAGAGGCCGGGCTCAGCGCTGTGCGTTCTGGATGCCATCCGTCAGTCAGCGGGCCTTCGTCTGGAGGCCCAGGCGGAGACTCACTCCCAGCAGGAAGTTCACCCCAGAGCTGGAGTGAGTCGCAGACCTGCCACCATCAGGGGAAGCTGGTTCAGCTCGTCTCACCGATTTCTCCCAGAGTTACGCTAACTTGTTTTACGCGTAAAAAAAAACCCTAATAATCTGAAAAGTGTGGCACGTTTTTTTGTTAGTCTCCCTCACCGTTCCTGAGCAATTCACTTTCAGTCAAATTAGATGGAACGTGTCCATAAACATCAGCGTTCGACTTTTTCTTAGTCAGATTCAGTTCTGGACTTTGACTTGGCCATTCTAACCCAAGTTTTTATCTAAACCATCCCATAATATCTGTGGCTGGATGTTCAGGGTGGTTGCCCTTCTAGATGGTGAAGCTCCAGACGGATTGACTCTGCGCCATTATCCGCCAACGCAAAAGATGGCGGATAATAAATTCTCCAGGTTTTAATGAGACGTTCTCCAGGTTTTAGTAAGAAGTTCTCCAGGTTTTAATGAGACGTTCTCCAGGTTTTAGTGAGAAGTTCTCCAGGTTTTAGTAAGAAGTTCTCCAGGTTTTAATGAGACGTTCTCCAGGTTTTATGGGAAGTTCTCCAGGTTTTATGGGAAGTTCTCCAGGTTTTACGGGAAGTTCTCCAGGTTTTACTGAGAAGTTCTGCAAGTTTTAGTGAGAAGTTCTCCAGGTTTTAGTGAGAAGTTCTCCAGGTTTTAGTGAGAAGTTCTCCAGGTTTTAGTGAGAAGTTCTCCAGCTTTTAGTGAGAAGTTCTCCAGGTTTTAGTGAGAAGTTCTCCAGGTTTTAGTGAGAAGTTCTCCAGGTTTTAGTGAGACGTTCTCCAGGTTTTAGTAAGAAGTTCTCCAGGTTTTAATGAGACGTTCTCCAGGTTTTAGTGAGAAGTTCTCCAGGTTTTAGTAAGAAGTTCTCCAGGTTTTAATGAGACGTTCTCCAGGTTTTAGTGAGAAGTTCTCCAGGTTTTAGTGAGAAGTTCTCCAGGTTTTAGTGAGAAGTTCTCCAGGTTTTAGTGAGAAGTTCTCCAGGTTTTAGTGAGACGTTCTCCAGGTTTTAGTAAGAAGTTCTCCAGGTTTTAATGAGACGTTCTCCAGGTTTTAGTGAGAAGTTCTCCAGGTTTTAGTAAGAAGTTCTCCAGGTTTTATGGGACGTTCTCCAGGTTTTATGGGAAGTTCTCCAGGTTTTATGGGAAGTTCTCCAGGTTTTACGGGAAGTTCTCCAGGTTTTACTGAGAAGTTCTGCAAGTTTTAGTGAGAAGTTCTGCAACTTTTAGTTGGAGGTTTTTCAGTTTTTAATGAGAAGTTCTCCAGGTTTTAGTGAGAAGTTCTCCAGGTTTTAGTGAGAAGTTCTCCACGTTTTACTGAGAAGTTCTCCAGGTTTTAGTGAGAAGTTCTCCAGGTTTTAGTGAGAAGTTCTTCATGTTTTAATGAGAAGTTCTCCAGGTTTTAGTGAGAAGTTCTCCACGTTTTACTGAGAAGTTCTCCAGGTTTTAGTGAGAAGTTCTCCAGGTTTTAGTGAGAAGTTCTTCATGTTTTAATGAGAAGTTCTCAAGGTTTTAATGAGAAGCATGCAGGCCTACACGTCGTCCTTCTCCGTCCTTTTTGACTTCTTTCTCTGATTAATGCTCATTTTTTTATTCATATATGAATCTGTATGTGTGTCTGGGAGCCGACGCTGGACCCAGCAATTAGTGCAGAGAGCTGGAGCAGATCTTTGCTACCAACCGTTCCCGTTTGATGTTTCAGACACTTTTTGTTTCATCAAAGCAGAGGGACGGTCCTTCAGCACACAGCATCCCTCCTCCTCATCCTCCCTCGCCGTCCCGTCTTCTTTTTATTTCCCCTCTCTTCCCGTTCGCCGCTCTCTGCCTCGACAATGTGGCCTGCAGCTGCTGTAGGACAGACTGAGGAGCAAAATGTTCTTCCTCTCCAGATTTCTCCACCACCACCACCAACCTGGTGTAGAAGCAGAAGAGCAGGTTCCTTTTATCTCAGTTTCAGCCCTGCAGACCGAACATTTTTATCTCAAGCTGTTACTGCTCCATAGATCAGTCACACTGTGATAAAATATCTTCTCACACGCAGAAATATTACCTCGATTGGTGTAAAAACAAACGTACATTTAGCTTAACAGCTAAAGTTCGTTGTTTTCTGTTTTATTTGGGTTTATTGTTGCGTGTAAATGCCAGAGGGTGACTTTCTATGCCTTCACTATATAGTTTTAAAGGGGGCTGGCAAGTAAAATAAACTTTTTAAAGCTTTTTTATCAAACTTTTTATGCCATTCCCTCCTTAAAACACATGCATAAAATGTTTCTTAGGTTAATTTATGTATGTGTGAGTCAATTTTTAAGACTCTAGCGGTCGCCATGTTGAGCTCTGAATGCCAGATTCCTCCCAGCTACGCCCCAACATTTTGATTACCGCCCCCGTCTCTCCACAGCACTCCCTCCCCCCCGATCCCCGGAGAACGTTGTCAACAGCAACCAGCTATCACCTGTGGAAATTAGTATATACCTAGGTTTTTTTTCCCAATTGCGCAATGCCTTCTTGGAAAGAAGAAAGTCTGGTGCACTGAAGATGCTACAGTACTGTGATGTCAGTGACTGACATGGAGTCACAGCATCAGCATGACGGATGAAATACTGATAAACATCGTGGCTAATCACCCCGAGCTACATGACACCAGCTGTTTTCTGTACGGAGACGGGAATAAAAAAATAAACATTATAAAGAGGTTAAACTATTTAGACAGGAATGCTCTTACGCACGTTGTCACCAGAAACGGATGCGATCATCTGCGTTGTTCCTTTTTAGTTGCATAAATCGCTTTGATACAAACAACAGAAAAGGAAAGTTGGATACAATCCCATCGACTTGCTCCCTTTCAAAGAAATAAAAGACGTCTTTGGATTACAGCTGCATTAAACAATCTGCAGCAAAAACTTCATAACAGGTGAGCTACGGCGGCTAACAAATAAGCTAACGTTGCTAACTAACACTGCGACTGCAAACTGTAAGCAACAGCAATGGGAACCGGTGTTTTTACTGGCTGTTGGTGTTTTTACTGGCTGTTGGTGTTTTTTACTGGCTGTTGGTGGTTTTTACTGGCTGTTGGTGTTTTTTACTGGCTGTTGGTGGTTTTTACTGGCTGTTGGTGGTTTTTACTGGCTGTTGGTGTTTTTTACTGGCTGTTGGTGTTTTTTACTGGCTGTTGGTGGTTTTTACTGGCTGTTGGTGTTTTTTACTGGCTGTTGGTGGTTTTTACTGGCTGTTGGTGGTTTTTACTGGCTGTTGGTGTTTTTTACTGGCTGTTGGTGTTTTTTACTGGCTGTTGGTGGTTTTTACTGGCTGTTGGTGTTTTTTACTGGCTGTTGGTGGTTTTTACTGGCTGTTGGTGGTTTTTACTGGCTGTTGGTGTTTTTTACTGGCTGTTGGTGTTTTTTACTGGCTGTTGGTGGTTTTTACTGGCTGTTGGTGTTTTTTACTGGCTGTTGGTGGTTTTTACTGGCTGTTGGTGGTTTTTACTGGCTGTTGGTGGTTTTTACTGGCTGTTGGTGTTTTTTACTGGCTGTTGGTGGTTTTTACTGGCTGTTGGTGTTTTTTACTGGCTGTTGGTGGTTTTTACTGGCTGTTGGTGTTTTTCTGGCTGTTGGTGTTTTTTACTGGCTGTTGGTGTTTTTTACTGGCTGTTGGTGGTTTTTACTGGCTGTTGGTGTTTTTTCTGGTGGGTTTACTGGCTGTTGGTGGTTTTTACTGGCTGTTGGTGGTTTTTATTGTGCTGTTGGTGGTTTTTACTGGCTGTTGGTGGTTTTTACTGTTGGGTTTTACTGCTGTTGGTGGTTTTTACTGTTGGTGGCTGTTGGTGGTTTTTACTGGTTGTTGGTGGTTTTTACTGGCTGTTGGTGGTTTTTACTGGCTGTTGGTGGTTTTTACTGGTGGGTTTTACTGCCTGTTGGTGGTTTTTACTGGTTGTTGGTGGTTTTTATTGGTTGTTGGTGGTTTTTACTGGTTGTTGGTGGTTTTAATTGGTTGTTGGTGGTTTTTATTGGTTGTTGGTGGTTTTTACTGGTTGTTGGTGTTTTTTACTGGCTGTTGGTGTTTTTTACTGGCTGTTGGTGGGTTTTACTGGCTGTTGGTGGTTTTTACTGGTGGGTTTTACTGCCTGTTGGTGGTTTTTACTGGTTGTTGGTGGTTTTTATTGGTTGTTGGTGGTTTTTACTGGCTGTTGGTGGGTTTTATTGGTGGTTTTTACTGGTTGTTGGTGGTTTTTACTGGTTGTTGGTGGTTTTTACTGGTTGTTGGTGTTTTTTATTGGTGTTTTTTACTGGCTGTTGGTGGTTTTTACTGGCTGTTGGTGGGTTTTACTGGCTGTTGGTGGTTTTTACTGGCTGTTGGTGTTTTGTATTGGTGTTTTTTACTGGCTGTTGGTGTTTTTTACTGGCTGTTGGTGTTTTTTACTGGCTGTTGGTGGGTTTTACTGGCTGTTGGTGGTTTTTATTGGTGGGTTTTACTGGCTGTTGATGGGTTTTACTGGCTGTTGGTGGTTTTTATTGGTGGGTTTTACTGGCTGTTGGTGGTTTTTACTAGTTGTTGGTTTTTACTGGTGTTGGTGGTTTTTACTGGATGTTGGTTTTTACTGGATGGTGGTTTTTACTGGTTGTTGGTGGTTTTTACTGGATGGTGGTTTTTACTGGTTGTTGGTGGTTTTTACTGGTTGTTGTTGGTTTTTACTGGCTGTTGGTGGTTTTTGCTGGCTGTTGGTGGTTTTTATTGGTGGGTTTTACTGGCTGTTGTTGGTTTTTACTGGTTGTTGGTGGTTTTTACTGGCTGTTAGTGGTTTTTACTGGTTGTTGGTGGTTTTTACTGGCTGTTGGTGGTTTTTACTGGCTGTTGGTGTTTTTTATTGGTGTCTTTTACTGGCTGTTGGTGGTTTTTACTGTCTGTTGGTGGGTTTTACTGGCTGTTGGTGGTTTTTACTGGCTGTTGGTGGTTTTTACTGGCTGTTGGTGGTTTTTACTGGCTGTTGGTGTTTTTTATTGGTGTTTTTACTGGCTGTTGGTGTTTTTTACTGGCTGTTGGTGGGTTTTACTGGCTGTTGGTGGGTTTTACTGGCTGTTGGTGGTTTTTATTGGTGGGTTTTACTGGCTTTTGGTGGGTTTTACTGGTTGTTGGTTTTTACTGGTTGTTGGTGGTTTTTACTGGTTGTTGGTGGTTTTTACTGGATGGTGGTTTTTACTGGTTGTTGGTGGTTTTTACTGGTTGTTGTTGGTTTTTACTGGCTGTTGGTGGTTTTTACTGGTTGTTGGTGGTTTTTGCTGGCTGTTGGTGTTTTTTACTGGCTGTTGGTGGGTTTTACTGGCTGTTGGTGGGTTTTACTGGCTGTTGGTGGTTTTTACTGGTGGGTTTTACTGCCTGTTGGTGGTTTTTACTGGTTGTTGGTGGTTTTTACTGGTTGTTGGTGGTTTTTACTGGCTGTTGGTGGTTTTTATTGGTGGGTTTTACTGGCTGTTGGTGGTTTTTACTGGTTGTTGGTGTTTTTTACTGGCTGTTGGTGGTTTTTACTGGCTGTTGGTGTTTTTTATTGGTGTTTTTTACTGGCTGTTGGTGTTTTTTACTGGCAGTTGGTGGGTTTTACTGGCTGTTGGTGGTTTTTACTGGCTGTTGGTGGTTTTTATTGGTGGGTTTTACTGGCTGTTGGTGGTTTTTTATTGGTGGGTTTTACTGGCTGTTGGTGGTTTTTACTGGTTGTTGGTGGTTTTTACTGGATGTTGGTTTTTACACGTTGTTGGTGGTTTTTACTGGTTGTTGTTGGTTTTTACTGGCTGTTGGTGGTTTTTACTGGTTGTTGGTGGTTTTTGCTGGCTGTTGGTGGTTTTTACTGGTTGTTGGTGGTTTTTGCTGGCTGTTGGTGGTTTTTATTGGTGGCTTTTAATGGCTGTTGTTGGTTTTTACTGGTTGTTGTCGGTTTTTACTGGCTGTTGGTGGTTTCTACTGGTTGTTGGTGGTTTTTACTGGCTGTACTACATCATCCCAACATGTCAGTAAAGTCGTCTGTGTTGCTGCGGTCCGCCTAGCGTTATGTTAGCAAAGATTGAGAGCGCAAATGTGGAAAATGATCAAAAGCATCATAATACTCCTGGTAGCTTGGCTTTTGTTTTGTTGTGTCACCACTCAGTGTTTTTATAGAGCTGTAGAACCTGCATTAATTGTTGGGCTTTTTAAATGTACAGGTGCTGTTATTGTGTTTACAGAACTTTGAACGTTACTCTGCCATTTTTCTGTTATACTTGCCTGATTTGTCAAACTAAATAAAAATTAAAACTAATGAAAATTTAAAAACTATTATAACCCTGATGCTTGGACCTATGCAGGATATTGGCTCCTCAAACTAGGCCTGCCGATGCAGGAAGAGGCCGGTGTTTACAGATTCCTAGCTCGCATCTCCGCCTGAGGCCAGGCTGAACACGTAATGTGATCAGCTCAGAGACTAGAGTCCACCGGCAGTCCACATGCTGGGCTCGAGACGCCGCTCCGAGAATATTGTGATAGCATTGAAGACAGCATGTTGAGGGGGAATGTCCGAGGCTCTTAAAGTGACATGCAGCTAATTTCAAGGCATTAAGTTCAGACTTGTTGTGAGTGCTATATTTCATATAGGTAGTATATATAATTTATCGAACTTATAGATAGATTTACTGTGATTTTATAGCTGTACTGTACCACAGAATTGCTCTATCTGCCTGAGAAGAACATGCCACCCTCCTTTAAGTGTGCTTAAGCACATTTGTTTAAGTTTAACCATATTAGAATTCTGTTGAGTTCTTGTTTGAGGATTGACTTATGGCACAATCACCGTCAAATGTAACTAGGAGGTACTTTTGTAAAGATTAGGACTTGTCATTTATCTATCTATCAAATACATATATGGGGTGACACAATCTCAACACAATCTCAATATTTTTATTTTATTTTTTATGGAAATCGATCAAAATTACTCCACGACCTTGCACGTCTAAATCTAAAAGACAATCGTGATCCCCTCCTCCCATGTTTACATACTATTAGTGTCACTAGCGTCCCACTGGGGACTCCATAGCAACAATTAGCAGGCAACCGTCTATTTGCTCAGATTTCCTCATCACAAGGAACCACAGATTGCATTTTCCTAAACAAATAACTTTCAACAGTTCTCATACAACTCACAACAACACCTGGTAACATTATTAACCGCTGTAACACAATAAGAACATGCCCCGTGAACAGAGCACACCTCTACAGAGCATATTAGCTGACGATAGCAAGTAGCTATTAGCTAAGCTACAGCTCGACCACGGCTAGAAAGGAAGAAGCAGCGGGACCAGAGCTAAAGCCGCTCCTTTTACTCTCAAATCAACAGTGAGGAAACCTTGAGTTCCCTGTGAGTTAAGTCGACGTTCTCGTTGGAAAGAGGAGGACACTTTTAGCTCCACGTTAGCTGGTTTCTCTGAGCCAGCTGGAGCTGTAGTAGTAGTAGTAGCGCTGCAGTAACTAAAAAGAGTCGCTAGATGGCAGCCACCCCTTGTTACTAATCATTTCTGTTATTTATTTAAACAAAATTTTCACACTTATAAATGTAACAGTTTACTTTAAATACAATAATGTAAATTATTTATTTCAATTTGACCATTTAAAGCCTAATGTTAGACATTATAAATAATAAGGGAAATGGCATCACTTATATGTCAATTGAAATAATATTTAAAAAAATGTAATGAATAAGACCAACGATCATAGACTAGACTAATCTTAAAATGACATAGGGTTCTGTGCTGTAAGAGGAAAAGAAATTGTGAATCGAATTGAGGATTTGGAGAGTCGTGACACCTCTAATATATATATATATATATATATATATATATATATATATATATATATATATATATATATATATGTGTGTGTGTGAGTGCTCTGGTATGCGTGTGGATGTTTTCTCATGCAGAATGCTGCTGCAGTCCTGCGTATTATATTTCACATAAGTCTATGCACGGTATGTTTTTGCTGTGTTTTCTGTGTGTGTGTGTGTGTGTGTGTGTGTTCCCCATGGTTCTTGTGCAAACAGAGCAATGGTTTTGCGGCGCCTCTGCTATCGTGCTGAAGTTTGAACAGTGTGACAGCACGCTGAAAACTGATACACATGCGGGAACAACACACACCCTCTGTGGTCTCAGCCATAGTTTCTCTTTTTAACACTTTTCTGCCTTCATTTACAATTTTAAAATATGCATTTCACTCATTTTTGTGCCCAAAGACCTGAATCCTTCTGCAGGATTTTAACATATCTGGTTTAATGGGAAACTATTCTACTCGAAGTCTTCCAGCTCTCTGAGTGATTACCAGAATGTCCACACTTTCAGTCGAACAACAACATCTTCAGACGGTGTCTCTGCAGTTCCTTGATGGAGCCAACATTCGTTCGCTCCGCTCATCTGAGAACGGCGAGGAAACGGAAATGAGACGAAGGATGAACAGAGGGGGCCTCTGCTGTCCGACATGTCAGTAATCATGGAGAAGCCCTGATTGGCCCATTTAGAGTTGCTACTGCTATTTTACTGCAGCTCTCTGCAGCTTTTTTCTTCCGTTGTTCAACTGCAGTTTCACTTTATTTATTATTAATGGAAGATTCTGTTTAGAACAGGGGCGTGTCTTTGGTTGAGCCTGAGAGGGACCAGGGCCCACCCACATACACTTAAATGCCTCTTTTATAAGAAATTAAGATAAATTATTTAAATATAATTAGGTTTTATATTTGAGGGATGTCACTTCCAGTAATGGTAAAATATATTTCCTTCTTTGCTAGATTTGTTGTCATTGTTTTGTTTTTTTTATAACATGCCCTGCGACAAGCTAGGCCTCAGCGTGAGATATCTTTTTGTAACTATTTCTGATTGTAGTTTTAAACACTTTTATTGTAAATGTTCTCTCTATGATAAATGAATCTCTAGATAAATAATCCAGATTAATACTTTAAAGTACAGTTCTGTGCATTAGAAACAATAGAATGTGACAATAAATGACTGCACAAGGATTTAAAAAACCTGTTAATTTAGTGAGTTTGCTTTTAAACGCATTGCTGCTATATTTGTGATTTTTTTTAAAATGGACCAATTGTTAAGCTCACATAGCCCAGATGAGCTCGCCCAGTTTAACACTAGCTGCTGATTCCACTTTAATATTATTAACAAACGGTGACCATAGTGTGATTTTTACATTTTGCTGCTAGATGCGACAATAGAAACCAGCACATTGTCACAACCGTGAGTGAAGACATTTAACGCTTAAATACCAAACCACTCGCCTACTAGAGACTAACTCCGCCTTGTTGGATCACCCAAAGCAGGACTCTTGGCCTTCTTTTCTATGTTCATTTCGTGTAGATTTCTATTCATTTGAAGGTTCTTACTGCTAAACACAAACAAATAGAAGTGGTGTTTACCTATTTTTTTTATTACGAAAGTTTCGGCAACAACTGCTCCTCAGAGCAGCAGGGGAAAGTGTCGCCCCCTACTGTTGTATATGATGTCACAGAAACATCATATACGAGATCCCATAAAAACTCTGCAAAAAGACAAATACTGGAGAAACAGGAAGACAATTGCAAATAAGAAAGATGAAACACAAATAAAGAATGTGAAGAAGAGATCAACAAAAAACACACAAGAGCAGAAAAACAGGAAGCAGACAGCAGTATCAAAAAATCCGCCATACCCGACACTGATGGACTGGGACAACTCAAAAATCATAGCAACTGATCCAGAAGGATTCAAACGATGGATCAAAGAAGCAGCAGAAATACGAAAACGCACACCGTCAACCATGAACATGAACAAGGTTACGTTACGTTGTTTCAGGGACGCTTGGTGAAACATCACGCGGATGTTTTCTGATGCTGGATCATTGAGCTCGTACTGCTGTGGTACACCAGCTCTACTTTGCAGTAAATTCGGTGTACTCTGTTCTCTTCTTTTTTGTAGAACGTAGCGATCCCAAACTTTACACATTTTCTGCCGTTAATGGGCATCTTTACTCTCTGCCATCGCACCAACTAAATTTAAACTGTATCAGGCGCTGCTGTTGTGCTTCACACAGGTGCGAACAAAACAACGGTCCGTGTGGACCAATCGGATCTCTGCGCGTCAAAAGAATTTAACGAGGCTTTGAGTTTTTGCCTCGAGCTATTTTTGGAATCGAGTAAATCGAGATACTCAACAAATCACTTCAGCCCCATTATGAAGATATAGATATTAGCTTCTACTGTGGAGTTAAGTTGGTTTTTCACTATCATTCCACATGAAGCTATGATTTATTAAAGTAGGAAATTATACCAATTTATACCAATTTTCAGTGGCACTGCATATTTTAGCATATTTATGTACTGTAGTATCTACAGTATCCCTCACTAATATCAAAGGGTCCTCTACACTTCTACTGTACTGCAAGTCTGCACTGAATTGTATTTATTCAACTTTTCTTTTATGCATTGAATTTCCTGTTTGGAGATTTTGTTATAAGAATAAATTATCATCTGCAAAGACAGCCCTATTGACGACATATGAAGGATTATTTATAGGAAAATAAAGACAAATACAGCCAGAGACAAGCAAATCGTCTGAGCTTATGATGACATTTAATACGGTTTCAAGCTTTTTGAAGCTGCTGTAAATGAATATGTTGAAAATACATGCAGTTTTGTGCTCTGCTGAGCGTCTGAGGTGAGCAATGAGTAAAGTTGCGTTATTATGGCTCCACATACAGCTCGGCGAGTGACACAAAGCCGGCGTGGGGCGATTCGTGTTGAAACGTGGCCCAGCTGCGCATCATGATCACACGCTCGTTTTTACGCCGTTGTAAATTGTTGTTCATCAAAGAGACTCTGTCAGCGTGAAGCGCCAACGTCTTTGAAGTCCGCCGAGGCGAACACAGACATGCAAGGAGAACACATGCACACCCGTGCAGAAATAGTCATGCTTCTAGTATGCAGCGTGTAAACATGAAGTGACAGCGAGCAGGTTAAGTGTTCCAGCAGGGATCGCAGTGCTGAGCAGAGGCTGGTAGGGACGGCTGGATCAATGTGGAGACCGTTTCTTACCTGCAAACAGTATTTTTAGCGAGTTACTTTGAAGTAAGGTTTTATAAAAGAGTCCAGAGATGTTGCTTCACTTTTCACCTGCTGCTAAAGAAATGAATGAAAGCCGTTAGACGATAGGGAGGTTAAACGGGAACCGAACTGGTGCTAATGAGTCGAGTATAATTTGATACGTGGAGGAGCGAGGCGGGCGTGATTGAGAGTTCAAAGTGCCGAGCTGAAGCCGGCGGTGTGCGTTTTCAAAGGCGGCACGTGGCGACCGATGTGAGAGCTTCGAGTGTACCACTGCCTTGATGTTTGCTAGAGTTACACTCCACGCTCGCACCCTCGTTTTCAGGCCGGTGCATTCGCGGACGCAGGAGCATTTATTCACGTATTTCACGGCGCGCCGTTCTTTTTAAAGTGATTCACGACCCTTCAGCTTTTTCACATTTTGTCACATTAGAGCTGAGCTGTAGATGTGTGAAGCTGGTAAAGTCATAACCCCGAAAAGGCCTGCAGCGAGATGCAAAATGCAAATGCACGCCACACTTTTTAGATTTTAATCCGCACAATAAGATTGTTTTATTTTCTTCCCTCTTTCAAATGATGGTTCATTTTGCTTTGGTCTGTTGAATAAGATCTCAATATAACTAGGACTGCAACTAACAATTATATTTCATAATCTGTCGATGAATTTTACGATTAATCGATTAATAATTATATTTGGCTATTACTTTCACCTTTTCAAGGAAAAAACGAGAATTTTGCAGTTCACTGCACGCTATTTTATTGGACCTGAACAAAGTCACACACACTGCAACACTAAATCAATATTATTTGAATTAATTAAGAATACTGTGGTTTTTTGTTTATTGCGGGGGGTTCTACAAAATAACTGTAGAGAAATCCGTAAAGAAGTCATCTTTATCTTTTACAATTAAGTGTTTTAAGGCAGAAAACACCCTTCAAACATGTTTCTTAGACAAAATAAACGTTTTCTCATTTTTCTTGGCTAGTTTTAAAATTGTAGAAGCCAATAGAATAACGCTAAAACGTCCCAGAATAGATTAACAACAGAGTCGGCCAACCAGGGCGCCGAGAAAGGAGCCTCGTTGAAACCAATGACTTTGCCGTGATTTACCTCCAAGGGCGGCGTATGAGCCGCAAAGGTAAGACAAATGTAACTGCTGTGAGTTTGTAAAGCAATTCCTTGTTGTGGTCATTCTTTGGCTCATGTCTCCGCGGTGCGTTCATGTAGCTGGAGGAATGTTTGGAATCGGCTGCGTCTCAGCTTTCATTTGATTGGTTGTTTTTGTGTGTAGCACAAAGGGTTGTTGCGTTGGAGCAAAAAATGTGGCGGCTGAGTTGACGAACATATAATTTTACGAGTTTTCAAATATTTATTTATGTTGCATCTGAATTGTGATCATGGTTGGTAAAAATAGTTTAGATAGCCTTGTAGTGCTTGGTGTGCTGTTTAATTCGAGACTCATTATTACTATTTTTTCTGTAGTGTGAGTGTTGTTTGAGGCCTGTTAAAAAAAATGTAAATCACAACGTCCCCCAATTGGGGGACCCTAGGGCTTAAGGGGTTAAAGCAACTAATTGATGACTAAATTAGTTGTCAACTATTTTAATAATCGATTAAATCGTTTAGTTGTTTCAGCTCTGAATAAAACGCAAGGCAAAAAATATATAATTGTTAAAATGCGCCATGGGCCATTTTATGATCCTTTGAATCTGCCATGACCTTCTGGGAGTCTCAGAAGACAGAGAAGAGACAGCATGGAGGATGCTCGCTGACTATGAGCATCATCTGGACCAATGTTCCCCATCCAGCAGGGGGCGTTATATTTGAGCAGGGTACCAGCACCGCCGCGTCGTTGGTGAGTTTTGTTTCTTCATCCCGCCTTGTGTGTCTGATGTGTTACACATATCAAGTGGAAGTGACCCCGTGACAGCAGAGGGCAGCAATGTACTCACAAGCAAATATTCTGCTGGAAATACTTTGTCTTTTGTCTGACATATATTAAACTAAAGTTGACCTTTAATTCTCTCTAAGATTTTGATTTTAATTGGATTTAAAGTTCATAGCAAAGAGGGAGACCGTGGCGCCGAATACCCGTCTGCCTGCTGCGTGTGGCGTCCTGAAGGCTGTAACTGTGGTAGCTGCGGTGGTGGAATCCTGCTGCAGCCAGTTGTTTGGTAATGCTGCCTAAACTGGGTTTTAAACTCCATCTAAGCATAAATACCGGCACCATTTTTATCTCATGTTACTGATTTTAGTAAACAGAGACAGTGTAAGATAGGGGTGTCCAGACTTTTTGCTACAAGGGCCAAAATCATCAAGTCAAAAGTTCCCAAGGGCCACAAAAATACGTTGTTGTTTTTTTACGTTAAAAAAATTTCTTTAACAAGAAATTAAACATCTAATATTCAAATAAAACAAATAAACTAGGAAATCTTCTTGAAAAGGGATTTTTAAAGGATTAGGTGAAAAAACAGGGCTTTTAAGGTCTGCCTTTTTAAAAGAAATCCTGTTGTTTTCAAATATGTTGGAGGGGTTAATTTTAAAGCAAAAATCTGTTGGTGGTTTTGTTTTGGGGGGGGGGGGGTCTCAGCAAAAAATATGGGTTTGGGTGATTTTTAGCTATGATTGTTTGTCTTCATGTCTGTTTTGCCGTTAGTTATTTACATTATGAAATTAAAAGAAGGCAAACTTTTTATAATTGTTAAAAAGATTTTTATTTGTTTTGCACCATGGATCATTTTCTAATCCTTTGAATTTGTTAACAAAAATGATGCCCTTTATAAAAGAAAGTCTGGTGTAAGAGCAGTGCTGGAGTTAGCCAATCAGAGGAGAGAAACTTGCATGTCATTAATCCTACTGAGCAAATCACCACTCACCCACTCCCACCCCCCTGAACTGGCATAAACTGAAATAGACTCGCAATTTTTTTTTTATATATATAAAGAAACTGACTCAGATGTCAGTTTTTTTATACCAGAGAACGCTGAGAAATTAATAAAAACATCAGTGAATGAGAACTGTAAAACAATAATAGTAATGCTTATGTATGAAATTAGTCTTAAAAAAAGTTACGTTTTGTTATTTGCATAAATATATGATTCAGTTTTATAAATTTAATTACTAAAGGAAAAATATCAAACTGGGACCTCGAAATCAGATCAAATTTGAGGTTAAAAGATCAGATCGGATTGAAATGCTGATCGGGACATCCTTACTGCAATATCGTATCTGCTTCAAAATATATCCCGATATGACAATAATATCGGTATAAAAAAATCGATTTAATGGATTTTAGATCGCTTCCAATTAAATTTTACGACATTATATATTGCATGAGATCGATTAAAAAAAAAAATGTCCCTATCTCGTTAACCCCATCGGTCTCGTGCCTGATGTCAGGTTGATGTTCAAGTCTATACACAAAATGGCCGACGCAGGTAAAAGTCATCGCAGTAACCGATCCTGACTAAAGTCTGATGTTTGGACCCATTTCGATTTAAAACAACAAAGGACAAAGAGCTGGATAAAACCAAAGTAAGTACGCAAGATCTGCCAAGCGGAGGTCAGTTACTGTAGAAGTACTACAAAGGTATCATGCTACGCTAGCTACGTTAGCTTCCGACCACAAGCCGTCCAGAACAAAACGGAAGAAACTGAGTGAATTACTAACATTGCCAGCCAATTCTGCACGGGCCTTAAAGATAACCATCGCAGCTTTTGTTTGCTGAGATTTACGTCGTTACTCGGTAGTGGAGAACGAAGGCTTCAAGCGGCTCGTTCAGGTGCTGGAAGCCCAACGAGGTCATGTCGCAGCGCAAACATCTGACTCAAACTGTTATCCCCATGATGTATAAATGTGTAAAAGACGACATCCTAACGAAAATGAAGTCGGCAGAGAGAGTAGGCACAACAGGTGTGTAAGTTTGTGTCCCGGGGACCAGTTTTGCGTCGGAGAGGGTGTTATACTGAAGGTATAAACAGTTTTGTACACAGTTCAAGTTTAAACTGTCACATTTACAAGTTTGCAATTAAAAGCTGTGAGAAAAATGAAGCACGTTTGCATTTTGAAACACCATGGAGCCATTTTAATTACTTAGGGACAGACTTAATCGAATCGTGATTATTTGATTCGGAATCGATTTAGGTTATTGGCCACAATTTCCAGCCCTAATTGTGATAAGTTGACTTGTACCATAGCAGCTGACAAAGTCCTTGAAAATGTCCTGGAAAAGTCCTGGAAAATCATTTCTAGGTTATTCTCTGAATTCGCTGCACGTTGGCCTACATGAAATGTTTCTGAACATTGCATCTGATGGAGTATTTGTACATCTGAGCCATAAAATATCAAAACTTTTACAAGAATTGTTTTTGCTACTTTGGTTGTTTTAAAACAGTCTACTAAGTCCGAATTAACTAGAGTTTGGAGGAGCATATAGCACGAGAAAAACAGGAAAATTTATCCACTTTTTCAAGACAATAATATATTTTACAAAACCAAAAAAGATATGTATCGTTTTTGAACTTAATGGGGTTGAAACGTTGAGCTTGACGATGTCAGTTTGATGACAAAAGCAATTAAACAGAGTTGAGAAAGTATGCTTATAATTCCCTCTATTAAAAGATTTCACTTCCTGGGTGCTAAGAAAGTTTAACAGAAGAATTATTTTAAAAAGGAATAAATTGGTATGCTGTTTTATACGTAATTTATTTGTTTTATACTTTTTAATACAAAAAAGACAGGCAAATCATAATAGTTACTGGTCATTGTCTATTAAATGTTATATTTAAATCACTGAAAAAACAGACTCATTAGAAACTCCTAAAACCTTTAAAAATATAATTTTTAAAATAAGTTTGCTTTTAAAATGTATCTTGCGACTCACTTTAAATGAAAATTAACCTGTGGGACACAAATTGAAGCGGATACAGAGAATCCCCACCTCATGGTGCTGCCTGCTAATGCCTCTCATGTTGCTTTCACTGACTGCGAACAGGGTGGGTTGTTTTAGCTTCTAAAAGCGCCGGTACCCAGCCAGGACCGGTCGAGCTGCTGAGTTTGTGGCGTTTCTCAGCTGAAAATGACCTCAGGATGAGTAAACGTCCACAGAAACATTTTTAGGTGCGTCATGATTTGTCATAAAGACGACTTGGTCCAGGTTTATTTCTTCTGGACGTTTTCCCTTAAGCAGGCGGTTGTTTGCAGCTGCAGCCTCACAGCGTCCCACCTGCAGCTCCTTAAAGAACAAACAACCTGCGTGCGCCATCTCTGTTTGCATTTAAGCAGCGGATGTGAAGTAATTCTCTTAATTCCTCTGAATCATTTCTAACCTTGACTGGTCCGCCTCCCTCCCTCTCGCTCTCTGGTGGCTGCAGACGTTGCCAGATTCCACGTCGCCTCCTGATCTCGGGGCGCGTCCGCCGCTGAGGTGTGAAACCATGATGGAAAACAGCTATGTAAATAACGTCTCCATGAAAACGTTATCACCCTAGAGGGAGGAAATCGCTGCTTTGCTTTCCTTCTCACACTCTGAACTCCAGCAGATACATATATAAATATGAACGTACCTGAACACAGCTTCATGGCCGCTCTGTTGGTGTTCTGAACAATCAGCGTTCAATGTCAGAGCAGTAGCCTCCGCTGGTTCTGTCTGGACGTCTTTCACCTCCCGATCAGAACCGGACCCAACCACAGAGGGTAGGCGTCCCACGCCTGGCCCCGGCATCTGAAAATATACTGAGATAATTCAGCTGTAAAATGGATCTGGGTTATTTCACACCCCATAAAAAATGTGGCTTGTTTAAGCCATCTTGTGTGTTTGGATAATATCAGATGGAGTTGGATCTCTGCTGCGTCGGCAACATTAAACTCTGGGTTTCTTCTCCTCGCTGACGGACAGGAGCTGCAGAACGGCCCAGTGAATGACTGAAAGTTTTCTCCATGTGTGCTTCAGGACAATCAGCAGTGGTGAATTTTATTTTTTTAGACTAGTGGGATTATGTGAGAAAACAAAAAGTTGCCTATTTTCTTCTGCAGCAGGATTAGCTATCTGTAGAGCAGCAAGCTGGGAGTAAAATCTGACGTATTTATTGTTTGTTGTTGGCTAAAAGCTTTTAGGTTCGTGATCCCCATCTCCCGGGCCCACATGGAAATAATCTATATAAACATTTAGGTTTTAAAGGTTGAATATGGAAAAATTTTCTTAAAAGCTATTTACAAAAAATGTATACCTCCATGGGGCGTTTAGAGGCCTGCAGAATGAAAGTACACCATTTCTTTTAAAAGTTATATATTAACTACATACATAAATATTTCTCTTTACAGGAACGACACTGTGTTTATATTTACGTATTCCAGCCAATGTCGGGCGCCATTGCGAGTTTCCGTATACTTCCGTGAACAACCGCCCAGAACATTTTTACTCTTCTGTGTCTGAACCCCGTAGATTTCGTTATCCTTCTCAGAAGGGGAGCGACCTTACAAGAGCCAAGACTAGCGTTAGTTTAGGTGAAGCCTACAACAGATGGACAGAAATTAAAAACTTTCACTCCATCAAAACCAACGAGGAAATGGCGAAGTTTCTCATGGAGAAAGGTAAGATGCTAACGGCTAACGTTAGCTGTTGGTTAAACACCTTTGCAGTACTTGTGTTCGTTATACGACGCTGATCCTAGATATGAGAGCACTGATCATGGCCCATCAACCTCCTGCTCTGTCCAGTATAGCAGGCTCACTTTTATAGCTAGCTTTCTGTATTGACATTGGTCTCCAACCATACACCTTGGTCAAATACGCATGCTATGAAATCTGTTGGATGTTTATTTAAATTCTTAAGTATTATAAAGGGGGACACCCTCTCAGCCTACGAAATAAGATGCCTACAGGTAGGGATGGGTATCGTTAAGGATTTAGCGATACTCGTTATCGATCCAGTACTTTATCAATATCCTTATCCGTACTTTTTTTTAAAAGACTAACACAAAAGGGGAAAAATACAAATAAAGAACTATAATTGTTTTATTTTTTAACAATTGGAACAGCAAAGCACAGAAAATAAATAACTACAAAATAAAAAGTAAGAAATTAATGACTTAATAAAAGCACTATAAAAACAAATTCTTTTATGTATCAAAAACGAAAAATACTAAAGTTGTCTATTTAAAAAAGTTTAAGGTATTCAAATAAAAAATATCAAATATAACTTCCCCATAAAAAAATGCAATTAAGAACAAAAAAATGAAAGATTTTGAATGATTAAGTGTATAGTACAATAAAACATCCACCCATCCATTTACTACATCCTAATGCTGCAGCACTCAGGCAGTCGAACACTGTACATATCACTGTTTGTATTTAGTGTATTTTAACAAAGTGTTTGTTCAAATTACTCGTGTTACGCCTTTGCAAGCAAAGCTTTTATTGCATTTATGACAGCGTGTATTGTGGGCTTCCATTTTTGTAAAATGAAGCCAAAGTTTGGATCGTTTTGTTCGCTCTGCCATCGTGTCTGTGAAACTACGAGCGCAGCAGTAGCTCCTCCCACCTTCAGTCCCCGTGGCGTGTGTTTGTTAAGGAGGAGCGGGCTGCTAATACAGTCTTTGGTTTGTGTTTTTATCTCCCGCAACAGATGCATACCACCTTAATTTTACCGTTAAGAGGACCGATAAGGCTGAAGCTTATTGGTCCGGGTAGACCGTCAGAATCAGCCCCGGGGCTAATTTAATACCGGGTTTCGCTACCCATCTCTACCTAGAGGACAGGTACAAAAACGTATTGTTGCCTTTGACTCATATTTTGTTATATTTATTTTCCGTTTAGTATTTTGATTTAAAATAATTTATTTAAAAAATTAACTTATTAGTACAAAATAGTCCTTACCCTGTAAGATTCGTTGCTAGACATGATGCTGGCTGGTCACGGCTACAATCCTGGCATTTGCACAGCTTAAATTTACGTTTTGTTGTTGCAACTAAAACCTCGACACACTAGATGTCGCTTTGGTGCCAACGTTCCATATTCAACCTTAAATATATAGTGATCACATCTCAACGCAACAGTCAGTACTAGAGTTACAGGTTAAGGGGCCAATATACCTTTCTCTCTGTGACAAAAGGTTACAATGGACTAGGTTTAAAAACTTTTGACGAACAAAACTTTACAGTGGAGTTTGCGTTCAGTCAACTAGAAATGATGTTTTTAGTAATACATAGTCATCACATTCCAATACAGTCAGGAAAATATCGATACGGCAATATATAGGCCTATCGATTAGGGGTGTC
The DNA here is from genome assembly GCA_028564705.1 of Apricaphanius iberus. NCBI lineage: Eukaryota > Metazoa > Chordata > Actinopteri > Cyprinodontiformes > Aphaniidae > Apricaphanius > Apricaphanius iberus. Next base: position 194,603 of record JAPXFQ010002861.1, read on the forward strand.
ACAATCTTGATTTTGTATGGAAATTAATCAAAACTATGTTACGCCCCTGCGCATCGAAATTCAAAAGAGGATTGCGATCACCTCCTCCTCCTATGTTTACTGTTCGTCCAACTCGGGACTCCGTAGCAACAGTTAACAGGCGACTATTTTATCTATTTTACTCAGATTTGCTCATCACAAAGAATCACACATCGCATTTTCCCTAACAAGTAACTCTCGCTAGTTCTCATACACCACCTAACATCAACTGGTAACATTTCAACTTGTATCACATTTACCATGATCAGAGCACACGTCTACAGAGCAGATTAGCTGATGCTAGCAAGAAGCTAATAGCTAAGCTACAGCTGGACCACGGCTAGGATAGAAGAAGCAGCGGGACCAGAGCTAGCGATGCTCCTTCTACTCTCAAATTACCAGTGAGGAAATTTTGAGTTCCCAGCAAGTTAAATCCACGTTCGCATTGTAAACAAGACGACCGCGGTTAGCTGCATTTTGCTCAGTCCGATAAGCTACATGGAGCTTTGTGTCAGTCGTACCTGTAAAGACTCACTAGATGGCAGCCACTCTCTGTTAATTATTTGTTATTTACACAAGACCTTTATCAAATAAATTATTTCAGTTTGACCATTAATGCCTAATGTTATACATTACACAAGAATAATACAAAAATTGCATCAGTTTAGTTTTTTAAAATAAGATTTACTGTACAAAATGTATTGAATTAAACCAATGATTGTAGACTAGTCTCAAAATGACATAGGCCTCTGTACTGTAAAATAATCGAAAATCGAATCGAGGATTTGGAGAATCGTGAAATCCCTAATATCGATATTTTATGACATGACATGACATCGATATTAAAAGGGTGACAATTTTCGGGATTCCCATGGGTTACGAGATTCCTGCAGAATTCCCGCGGGACGGGAGTCAATTTCACTGTTGGTAACATGATTGGGACGGGACAGGAAATAATCCACGGGATCGGGCGGGAAACCGGAAATTAGTATTATTATTTTTTTACGTTTATCTTGTCAGATATCAGGGAATTAACTTTAAAAATGACACTGCGATGCGGTCCGAATGTGTGTGGTTATTAACTCCGCTGCAAAATGCAATTCCATCGGGTCTACTACACGGCACGCACCAAAACTGAAACTGCTATGTTGTTGCTACACCACGTGGATAAACTGGTAAGCATATGATATCCTACTGAAAATGCGTGTATCTTAAAGGGATAGTTCGCCTATTTAAGACATGAAGTTGTATGCAATCCTCACCAGCACTATAGTGCATACACGTTGTCTCACTCAGTGGTCACCTCCCTGGTCAGAGTTCTGGCCGCTTGAAGTTGTTCAAGAAAGTAGTCCCTGTTAGTTTCCGGGGCCACAAAACTATGCGTTTTTAATTGAAAAAAATATATGTGTTTGAAAGCTTGATTAATTTACATCACAAAACTGCCCACCAAAAAAATTCATACCTCCAGTTTTAATCGGCACTATTTTCTCTTCCATTTCCATCAATCCGCGCTGCCGTCTCTGTCTTCTCTCTCTCTCTCTCTTCCCGTTCTATCTCCATCTGCTGAAGTTCGGCATCGGTGTACTCCGGTTCATAAAGGTATGCCTTTGGTATTTTGCTAAAATTACTTTCTTCATCATCTGTTTCATCTGATATTGTGCTAAAATTGCATTTATCATCGGAAGTTTCGGAGTCAGACATGTTGTCCGCGAGTTGCGCTATCAACAGCTGACGGGATTAGGCGCACCGTTGACGTTGACGGCAGCGCGGATTGATGGAAATGGAAGAGAAAATAGTTCCGATTAAAACTGGAGGTATGAATTTTTTTGGTGGGCAGTTTTGTGATGTAAATTAATCAAGCTTTCAAACACATTTATTTTTTTCAATTAAAAACGCATAGTTTTGTGGCCCCGGAAACTAACAGGGACTACTTTCTTGAACAACTTCAAGCGGCCAGAACTCTGACCAGGGAGGTGACCACTGAGTGAGACAACGTGTATGCACTATAGTGCTGGTGAGGATTGCATACAACTTCATGTCTTAAATAGGCGAACTATCCCTTTAATAGTTTGGTAGTCAGACGAATCGAGTCCATTCATGACGTGGTAAGGTGGCCAAACGAGAATGCAGGATATGGTTAAAGATGGTGGATAAAGCTAAATAGATGATCTTTGATACTGTGCTAGGCTATGTTTTAAAGGGGGGCGGGGAGCGAGCGCCATAGGAGGTAAATTACTAATCTACGGGATTCGGGTCGGGACGGGAGTCTTTCTGTCAGGATTTTTTCGGGACAAGATTTTTTTTGGGGGGCTGTCACGTGATCGGGACGTGACGGGAGTATTTTTTTGGGATCGGGACGGGAGCGACAATTGATTCCCGTGTCACCCTCTAATCGACATTGAAAAAAAAAAAAAAATGTTTTTTTATTTAAAATTTTGAATGAGCCATTAATGATGAAAGTATTTTTTTTTAGTAAAATTTAAAGTAAGATCTCTAGTTGGTGGCTGTTTTCACCTTCTTTGTTCCAGTTAACTGGATCTAGTAATAAATCTGGATGTGTTACGTATGAAACAGGTTGGAGTGTTTAGAATGATGTTCTACATTTAAATTCAGTTTAAAAATCACAATGTTTTGTCAGACTCATAATATCACAATATGTAATTTTCTCAACCAACCTTTGATTCATTTTGTCCAACATTTCCAAGCTGTAGACTCTGTGCAATAAGATACATATATTGTGTAATTTATGTTTTTAGTTTTCAGTTCACTTATTTCAATCCAAGTAAACGGAACATTCAGAAGATGTCACCAAAATCACTCTGTGCCCTTTAAATCTTTCAGAAAAAGATGAAAGCGTATCGAATTATATCGAATCGTTGGCTTAATAGCCCTAGTGTCCACCGTGTCACCAGATGTGCATGGAAAGCAAAGTAAAAGTTCAGTGACTTTTAAAAATGTGCCGATTTGAAAACTCAAATCAGCTTCTTCTGGCCGGGGAACGGGTTGGATGTAAAATAACCTTATAAGGGTCCCTGGCTGGGGTGAGTGCCGAGGCGCCCTCCGAGACGAGCTCCAGCTCAGGTTTGGATCCGACGTTTGACCCCCCCCAACAAAAAAAAGAAAAGAAAAAACCCAGATATAACCCAAAACACACATCTGGATGGCTGCATGGTTGACCTTAATGCTGAGAACGCCTCCTCTACCCCCTCAGCGGGACGCCGCTCGGTTTGTTTCCCGAAAACGCTTGTGAGAGCGGGATTGTGCGCGTGGAGAGAAACCAGCATGTTGCTTTCGTTCGTGACCGTACAGTCAGCCTCCGCCCTGGTGCCTCACACACACACACACACACACACACACACAGGTGGCTGTAATTAGCGTATAAAGCCCATTCATGGCAGAGGATCAAACCCGTGTGCCGCTCAGCTTCAGGAAACACAAAGCTGGATTCACACACTCACATTCAGAGCTGCTCCTCTCTTTATTTCTCTTTCTCTGTTTTGGTTGCGATGATTGCGCGAAGAAAACCCCCCCCCCCCCCCCCCCCCCCCCCCCCCCCCCCCCCAGTAAACGGGTTTTTTTTTAGTCTGTGCGTGAATCGGGTCTCTGTTCGGCTGCCCTGCAGAAACTAACGTCGTGTTCAGTGTTTACTCCTGAGAGCGGAGAGAAAACATGGGATTATGGTTTAAAACCTCCAATTTATCCCGTCACAGCGCTGGTATTTTTGCAGCGGTGTGCAGATGTGTTACCGCTTAGCTCTTGGTGATCCTGCAGGGTTTTCCTATTAGAAATATTCCGATAATTTAACTGATGAGCAGTTTTATCACATAAATCTGACGGTTTGGCTGTCGGGACCATTAACTGCAAAAACTGTTAATCTAAAACCAGAAATCATATTTATTTATTTGAGACAAAGCAAGAACAGAATGTGTTTATTAAGATTTTAATCTTATTTTGAGAATTATTACCAAGTACAATTATCTTCCTACAGTGGTAGATTTAAGAAGCTGTAGACTATAATCTATTATTTTAAATTGCCTACCAAGCTCTGTATCAGTATATGAATTTGTGTGTGAATAGGTGAATGCACTGCAAAAAAAACTCCTTAAAAATAGATAAATACACTGGATTTTAGCTAAAGTTTACTAGAAAAATAGTTAAACTATCTGCAAGTGCAGATAGCAGCTAGATAATAAACTAAGATTTATTTAAATGAGAATAATCTAAATAAAGAGATCTAAATAAAGCTAAGAAAATACGTGTTTTACACCTATAAAGACAATTAAATCTTAAAATAAGCCTTAAACACATATCCCAGGAAATTAAATCAGAAAATATGCATGAAACACTCCTTTTAAAGAACAACTCAAGGCAAATAATCTAGAATCTACTACAGTGCATTAAATCGTTTTAAGATATTTGTTTTTCTTTAAGAAGAATTAAGCTAATAAATATTTAAAGTAGATATACGTCATATTACCCAGTCACTTACAGAAACGTGTCTGTTTTATGACAAAATATAACCCTGAAATGACATTGCTTTAGAAAGTTCAAATGAAGATAATGATAAGTGAATGTTTCTAATTTTGAGAACTATTTTTGTTTTTAATGTCCCCACAACCAGAACCAAACATGTAGAAGCAGCTTTTAGTTTCTATGCTCCTCATATCTGGAACAAACTGCCTGATGACTGCAAAGCTGCAGAGACACTGAACTCTTTTAAATATAAAATAAAAATGTACCTATTTAGACTCGCTTATGATTAACTGATATGATTTTGCTTTTAATCAATCGCTAAATGTTTTCATTAATTGATTCTCGTATTTTATCTGTTCTTAATTTTCATACTTTTATGAGAGGTTGGACTTGATTAAAAAAAAAATCTAATTAAATAGAGACTTTGTAGTTAGTCAAACTCGATTAATCAGAATTTAAAAGTAAAACCATTTTTGCCCATGAAAGCACTGTTATTTTACTGTTATTTTAAGGTCTTTGAAAAATGCAGTTAAAGTCAATTCAGAAGAGTAGTAAAAGAAAAACTATATATTTTTTAGCGCACTAATTCTTCTATAATTAATTAATTAATCACAATTAACGCATTTTACATTGTTTTTTTTATGCTTCAACTACTAAACATCTTTCTTTCAGTGATTCTCTGTTGTAATTTTCACACTTTTATCATATATTTGGTTTCTTTACCCCTGAATCATGTAGAGCAACAAAATTACCTTGCCTAATGCCATCTGAAAACTATTTTTGCTTGAAATAAATGTAAAATAGTTTACATTTTAGTTATACAGGATAAATAAGAAAGAAAAAAGGAAAAACAAGTCTGATCATCCTAAACATGCAACTGGAAACTAGCTTGTAATGCTCAGAACAGGACGGAGAAGATCATTTGGTTAGATTTATGCCCTTTGGTTGGTCAGTGTGACCAGAGAAACGCTATAGAAGTTCATTTTCCTGCCTTCACATCCCAGCCCACCTTAAAGCTGCCCAAACTTCAGCCAGCGAGCGAGGGTCTCTGGGTAATCAGCCACATGTTGTGTGCGATTCGCTCATCTGTTTAGTTTTCTTGACCAAATAAGTCAGCGAGCTGGAAGTGGCCCCGGGGCCCGCGCTCCGCCGTGCGTTCGCGGTGTAATCACATTAGTAAACAGCGTCGTAAACTTCTGCTCGTAAAGAAAAAAAGGCAGGCCTGTTGTTTTCCTGGTGGGCGGGGCTACAGGTGTGCGGGAACGTGTTAATGAGCTCACATGTTCCACTCAGCGCCGTTGTGTTTTTACTGGGAGGCCGTTCCTCTTTGACTGATTCACGGCTCTAACCAAGCTGGAAGATGTCGACACCCCAGACTTTAACTCCTCAGCGTCAGTCAGTCAAAGACGGGCCTCGGATATTAAATCTGCGTCTCTGACCGTATTTCCAGGGCAGCTTCGCCCCTTTAAAAAGTCCGTCAGATCCAGGCCTCTTTCAGCGTCTTTCCCTCACGCCGTTAATGGACGCCCGTGTAGCAGCTCAGCTCCTAATGGTTTCCAGAAGCTTTAACACAGAATCTGACGGCCGGTTGGGGAACAGATGGTGTTTACATTTTTTATTCAGAAGGCTGTTTAGACGTTGCGTAATTGTTTACAGAAAGGAAATCTGTTGGATTGGAGATTAGGGGGATTTATTTTGTAGGAGGGAGAGATTTCCTCCTAAAAAATCTCAATACTTCCTCATAAAGTCACATTAATGCTCAGTTATCAGGTTAAAAAGCCAGAAACATCTGATGTTGATGAAGGAGAATGTTGCTTGTTCTAGAGAAATCAGTTTAATACCGACGTGGAATGCTGAGGAACTTTAACACAACTTCATCCTTATGATTTTCCTAAATCAGAACTCCGGACGGGGTTTATAGTTTTAGAAAATGTCTTTACTTCAGTTCAATGAAAGATTAAAAAAACGGGATGAAAACCAAATCTTTGGAGGCAGATATGTAGGAAGAGAGCCAGATTAGAATTCATCGCCTGGAAACTTCTGCATTAGGCAAGGCAATTTTATTTGTATAGCACACTCTCAACACGAGGCAATTCAAGGTGCTTCACATGATTTAACAGAAAATCGATACAAAAGCAAAACATTTAAAGCTTAAAAAAGCAAATTTAGGTCAAAGCATGTACATTAATAACAGATAAAACCAGAAAATCGGTTACAGAAAAAACGCGTAGCATTTGATTAAAAATTTAGGGAAGAAAATAGCTAGGGTGAAAACCAAACGCATAATAAACGCATAAAAAGAAAAAACAACAATTTTGGTACAGAGAATCGATAAAATAATTTTTTTAGCATTTGATTAAAATTAGAGCATTTGATTAAGAACAACAGTTTAAGAAAAGCATAAAAAACATATAATAAAAACATGAACAGTCAAAAAAACAGCAATAGTATGGAATTTAAAAACAAAAAAACCCATTAAATATATGAATAAAATCAGCAATTTAGGGGTAAAAGGCAGCTCTGAGTATTAGAGTTTTAAAATTTTTAAGGCACATAGAAGCTGAAAGCTGCTTCTCCATGTTTGGTTCTGATTCTAGGGATGATTAGTAAATCTGAGTGGTCTGTTGGGTTAGTGATAGACTTTGGTGCTAAACCGTTCAGTGATTTATAAACTAGTAGGATTATTTAGAAGTCTATTCTCTGAGCTACAGGGAGCCAGAGGAAGGACTTTAGAACTGGGGTGATGGGTTCTACTTTCCTGGTTCTAGTGAGAAGAACACGAGCAGCAGCGTTCTGGATCAGCTGCAGCTGTCTGGTTGATTTTTTAGGTAGACCTGTAAAGATACTGTTACAGTAATCAATCCGACTAAAGATGAACGCATGGATCAGTTTTTCATGGTCTTGTTGTGTCATCAGTCCATTAATCCTAAAAATGTTCTTCTGGTGAGAACTTTAGTGTTTTCAGGTTTTTCTTGTTCTTTCTCCTCCTCTGTCATTCTGGTCTCTCCTCCTCCTTCTTCTTCTTCTTAATCGTCATCATCCTGGTGTTCCCTCTGTGAAGTGGTGTTTGGGATCCAGTTCTGATCTGGTTAACAAATCTATGGTATTATTGTGTGAAACGCACAGATATCCAGTCAGAACTCTGTAGGATCTCCTTCAGCTTCAATTCAATTCATTTTTATCTATATAGCGCCAATTCACAACAAATGTCATCTCAAGGCACTTTACAAGGAATGTCATTTTAATACAATTACACAAACATTCCACAGCAAATTCTCAGCAATCCCTCATACTGAGCAAGCATGTAGCAACAGTGGAGAGGAAAAACTCCCCTTTAACAGGAAGAAACCTCCAGCAGAACCTGAACCTGGATCAGTACAAGCGGTCATCTGCCACGACCGTCTGGGGGTCTTAGTAGACAGATAAGAGACAGCATGGAGGATGCTCGGTGACTTTGAGCATCATCTGGACCAATGTTCCCCATCCCGCACGGGGCGTTATAGTTGGGCAGGGTACCAGATCATGTGGAGCTTCTATGGGGAGAAAAATACTGAGAGAAAACTGGGTTAATAATCGCAATAACAGCAGAAAATACATCTGGAGAGTAGTAGGAGAGAAAAGTAGCAGAGGGAAGAAAAGTGGTCAGTCTGTCCTCCAACAGTCTAAACCTATAGCAGCATAACTACATAAATACCTCAGGATAACATAAGCCATTCTAACTATACGCTTTATCAAAAAGGAAGGTTTTAAGCCTAGTCTTAAAAACAGACAGAGTATCTGCCTCATGGACTAAAACTGGGAGCTGGTTCCACAGGAGAGGAGCCTGATAACTAAAAGATCTGCCTCCTATTCTACTTTTAGAAATCCTAGGAACTACCAGTAGACCTGCATTCTGAGAACAAAGTTCTCTGTTAGGAACATATGGAACAATCAGATCTCTGATGTACGATGGAGCTGATTATTAAGGGCTTTATACGTAAGGAGGAGGATCTTAAACTCTATTCTGGATTCCGATGTAGCTTTCCCAAAGCTTGATGCGGTTTCATGGTCGCATCGATAAACGCCCGATGTAGCGGATCCCTGCAGCTCCTCCAGAGTCTCTCTGGCAGGACAGCAGGCGGTCAATCTTCTCTCCATACCGAAATGGAGGATTGGACAGAACCCAACCCGGCTCTAACTGGATCAGAACCTCCTCCTTTACCTGCGGACGTCTGAAGGCCATCGGTTGGAATATATTTCAGTTTATTTCAAACCAGCAAATTAAAAAAAATAAAATACATAAAAATACACAATTAGTGCAAATCAAACAAACAACAAAAAAAGTTCACATCTGCTGAAAAAGGAGTGGGATTACTTTTTTTAAACTTATTTACTCGCACTCCCTCTTTTTCAAATAATTGAAAGTTCATTTGAATCCAATTTCCCATCAACCAATTTCCTGTTTTCATTCTAAGTTAATTATAAAGAAATAACACAATCATATAATCTTCCATATACAAATAATTTCTCCAAATAAAAATATTTTCCAAACATACTTGGACTTTCTTTAGATCCAAAAACGTTTCCTCCTACTCGGAACCATTTGGTACTTTGAAATAAAAATTCCCTCTTTATCTGTACTCTTTGTCCCTCTGTGTAAATAACTTCTGTACATTTGTGAGTAAGCGATTCCTTTTTGCCCTAAACAGAATTTTTACTGTTTGTAGTTCCACCAGATCACATTGAATTTCATTCATTTGGATCCTATACAAAACAAGGCCGGTTAATTATCCTTATTGCTTCTTTTTTTGCGGCGTAATTAGTGTTCGTATTCTTGATGTAGTTATTCCCACAAACTTCTGCACAATAAGTGAACAGTAAAGTGTATTTTTTATTTAAAGCTTGCTTTACTCTGTTTATTACAGCAATACTTTGTGATATTTTACTACTTATGTAATATAATATGAGATTTCCAATTAATTTTATTGTCGATTATCTCTCCCCAAAAAGTTTTTTAATTTGCTTTATCAAAATTCACTCCACATTACTTTCGTTTGCTTACCTAAGAGTAAAGTAATGCTATTGAAACCAAGCGTTTTCTTTCTACTTCACACTTTCTTTCTGCTGGTATGTCATATGAAACTTTGGCTTTAATTTGACAAAAAGAACATTTATATGTATATATATATATATATATATATATATTTACCCAAATTTCTTGTTAACACCTGGTCATAAGATTTTGTCTGGATATTTCTCAGAGTTTTTAGTTTTGATGAGCTTATCCCCTGAAGATTGGCTCTGAAATTCTTCCTTTCTTATAAATACAGAGATATGAGATTAATCTTCATATCTGTGGTTAGCATTTTGTTCCGTGGAGAAACACAAACCGTCCTGCTGACGGAAAGTTTAGCATCTGAAGCTGCAGCAGCAAATCCAGCCGCTTCTTACCACGACAGTGTGCGTGATGATCCAACGAGCTGCAACAGAATCTGCCAGAATCGACCTTCGCTGGAGAGGAAAAGTATGCGGGAAAACGCTGCAGACCCCCACAATAATGGGCTCGTAACACCAGCCAAATCAAAACAGAGCGCCATTTCATTCTTTCCACAATGTAATTGGATGGATGGAGTTATAATGATAGCGTGTTTTGGTAGGGGGTCGATGCACTGACAGGCAGACCAACCGCTGGAGGACAAACTGTGTTTATTCTTCTACTGGATGATGGCTTCCAGAAGATCTCTGCTGAGGGATCCACCTTTCGTAGCTTTGTGCTCTCCAAACATGAGCCGCTAATCACACTGGGACTTCCTCTTTGCCTTGTTTTGCTGAGGCTTGCACTTCTCCACTTATCTGTTGCTGTGTGGAGCAACAACGATTAAAAACTGAACCTTTAAAGCCTGAATGAAAACCAGACAATCCCCCTCAGAGCAGATTTTCATTGCAAAGTGTTGTATAGTTAACACAAAGACATTTACTGATGTCTAAATGTGGCTGATTGGTGGTTGGGTTTGATCAAAAGGCCAATGAGAACTGATGGACTGGACCAATATGAGCCTAAAATAGTCCTAAACCTTAAAGCTGCTCGTCTTTTATGTCCCTTAACAACGTTTTAAATGTAAATTCCACATTTTTTAGCCCTTAAATTCCGTGTTTTGTTCATTTGGAGTCTGTAGGAATATAAGAAAGCATAAATTAGTCGCTCCAGGTATTGTGAAGATAGTTTTGGATACTGTTTTGGTTATATTCAGTTTTCTCAATTATCTATTACGTTTTCTGAACTATTACGTCACAGTGCGTGCACAGGAACTGCTAAACAAGGGCGTGGAATAATCCATTCTCACCTTCAGCATCACTGCCTGGTTTGGTTCTCGCTCAATAAACGCTGAATAAAATCATCCAAATAAGATGTGAAATTATAGATCACTCACTAACATCTGGAGCTGGAAAGGTTCCCAGATCTCCACCGACTCCTCACTATCCATCAGGCTTCTCCATGCTTCCTCCTCTCCTTAACTCACCTGTTAAATGGCACGCTCCAACTGAACGTTGCTTAAACTAATTTCAGTGTTATTCTATCGGTTCGTTTTTGAATTCGGTGCATTTCAGCGTCTCTGGTTTACTGAAAAATCCACTGACCTGGAATTTTTCCTGAACGTATCATCTGATGGAGTATTTTTACCTATAAAAAAACGTGTTTTTTTTACCTTATGAATAAAAATTCAAACATATTTAAGAATATTTTTGATATTTTGGTTGTTTTGAAGGAATGTTTTTGTCATAGGGTTGAAGAAGTCCACATTAGATGGCATTTGGAGCATCATATAGCAGGAGAAAAACAAGAAGTAAATCTATTTTATCAGGACAATCATAAGGTTTTTCAATCATACAATCATGAATGTTATTTTTACTTGTGACAGAGTTGAAAGGTTCAGCTTTAAGACAACAGTTTAATGATAAAAACAATAAAACATAACTCAGTCAAGCTAACCTATCTGTACTGTATGAGCAGGAAAACACTTTAGTGATGTTAAAGTTTAACTGAAAAAGTAATTTTAAAAATGCAGTTACAGAGTTGAACAAAACTAAGGGACATGATTAAATTGTGATATTTTATACTTATTTTTATATATTTATATATTTTATCTAGGCTAATGAAGACAGGGGGATAAATAAATTACCAAAAAATGTATAGTTACCTTATATTTACATTTATATTTAATTTTTAGAAAAAGTAACTTCAGTAAATGGTTCCTTTTAAATTGTATTTTGTGGTTTACCTTAAATGAAAATCTTGGTTTAACCATGTGGGAAAGAAAATATAAGGAATTAAATATTTGGATTGATTGAGATATTTGACACAGACATTTACTTTGTCTACAGGTAGGATTGTATCCTTGATTGGCATAAATGAGCAGAATCTGGAGGATTTTAGGTTTTTAATAATGTCTAATATGTAGGTGTACATAGAAAGTGTGTTTCCCAAAAAAAAGGGTCGGACTTTACTGGTTCTGGAGGTTCGTCAGCAGCACAAACTTCCATCTGGAGAGCTGCTTCTGATCCTGATGCAAAAGCATTGCAGCTTTAACACGGTCATCTCCAGAGCTTACACATCCAGACCCAGGAGAAAAACCCAGTTCTGTGCCCAAACCCGAATCGTTTGCACGATTACTGCCGGGACTCGTGTTTCTGGCGCGTTTACTGGCCACTCTCTGCAGACCTGAAAGCCAATACAAGAAGAGGTTACACAAACACGCTGCCTTTCCTCATGAGGTACCCAGGCAGTGAATCTGTGAAATGTAGCACGCTGTAAAGCCATTTCCCCCCCTGCAGATTAAGGGAGAGGAAGGAAAGGGGGGAAAACAGGAGGAATTAAGCAGAAACCGGAGAAGAGAAAGATGGAAAGCTCCAATAAAGTGTTCAGATCTGGCCTCTGGAAGTGTGTCCACACCAGAATCCCGATCTCTCCCTGGTTGATCGGTGTTTACAGGCTTCAGGAATCTGCTCTGAATTTTCCTCATAGCAAAAGAAAAGAAGCTTGTTTTTTTTTATAGTTTGCCTGTTTGCAGCACTGTATGCATGAATGTGAACGTTATAAGGGTGAGTTTGTGAGGATGTTTATTAGAAACAGCTGGAAATCTGTTCTCTACAGCCTCTGAAACTGTGGTTCTACGCTGAAGAAAACCGATCCTGCCTGAAACAGTTTCTCAGTCCCACGGCTGACGTTTACGGCTTCACTGCTGACAGAGAACGGTTAACTAGAGCCGGAGGTTGAATGTTTGTCCCCATCACTGCGTGGATGTTCTTGCCGTGTCCCATTATTAGAATATAGGTCCTCTGCAGAGCTTTTTCCTAATATCACGAAGCCAAAGTGTCAGAGTTCAAGCTTGGAGATCTCTATGAGCAAAACTGTTTTGCCGTCTCTCAGTTCTTGTGTTTTTAGCTCGTCTGCATGTCGGGGCTCTCGCTGCTGTGTTCAGGGACGTTGGTCTGAGCGATTTAAAGTCCAAAGAAGGACTTTTGAAGATCCTGGAGAGTTTTTCATGAACACCACCTGTAGGAGGATGAGGATGGTGTCTACACGGAGCTGTTTGTAAAGTTACTCATTCAAAAGTTAACAGAAACAGTTTGGGTTATTTAGCCTTAATAAATAAATAAATAAATGGCCATTAATTTTGATATTTCTGTCCATGTTATTCATTCATTTATGAGAATGTTGGAGTTTCTAGCTAAATATTGAATTCACAAATTAAATATTTAGTTGACAAACTAATTATTTAGCTTTTCAACTAAATATTTAATTGAAGTAAAGTGTTAATAAGCCGGCTAAATCCAACATTCATCCATCCATCGTCTCTTTGTTTAAAAAACATATATATATATATATATGATGAGGTCCAGATGCAGGGATGTAGTTAGGGCTTAATTATTAGATAAACAGGGCAGTATTCTTTTTTTTTTTTTTTTTTGAATCACGGTAATTCTATGAACTAATCAACCACTTCTTAACACGTTAATTTTGCCACCCCTATTATATATATATATATATATATAGATACATGAAAGCGGTAAAGAGGGAAGGTGGTTTGACAGGGATGCCGGGACCTCTAGTTACCACCAAACAGAGCCGTGCCAAGACACATGCAGCCACTCATACCACAACACGCCCATGTAGTAATTCATATCACTCACACACACTCGTGGCTGCGATGCAGGACCCCCATGGCCTGCTAGGATGCTATTAATATGATACTGGTCCGTAGGAGAGAGCTGCTGCTTTACATGCTTCTCTCGTGAGGTCCTGATTCCGTCATCCATACAGTTATGCTGTAATACGACCGACGCTGCATTAAACGCTCGATAAAAAAAAAATATGCATGAAGAACCGACCCAACATGGAGCTGAATCAGGAGCCCCGTTTCCTCACCGGGGCCCCTCAGAACCACCGGGCCCACTCAGGTGTTGGTGTGGGAGGACAGAATAAAGCAGAGAAACCGGATGCCTGTTTTAGCTGAAAGCAGAGTGATGACTACAGGGTGAACAAAAACGGCAGAAAGCAAACGTCGTTGGGGACACTTTGCATTCATATGAAGGCTTTCGTATCTGGATGATCTTTGATCTGATCCAAGCATCAGAAGAAAGAAAATTAATGTTTAAAACAAAGTAGCTCCGTTATCTGACCTTCCCTGTAACCAACCCGATTTTCGACAACTGGGATCATTTTACCTCAAAACCTTTTGAATTTAGAGTTTTTTTGTGTTCCACCGATGAAGGTAAAAGCTTTCATTTACAATGATATAAAGAATATATAGATTGATTTATTCATTCACTTCTGTATTCACTCATTAAATTAATTATTGTAATCCAAAATGTGGCTTCTGTAACTGTATTAAGTTCAACTTTACAGTGGTTTTTATTTGGGATGCAACGATACTACTTTTGTCAAACCGATACGATACCAATACTTGGATTTGAGTATTTGCTGATATGAAGTACCAATACTGATACTTCTTCCACACAGAAAAAAAAGATAAAAATGACCACAACACCAAACTTTAAAGTGAAAAATAAACATTTTCTATTAAATTATTTTATCATTATATGATATTTTCAATATTTTCTATTGTTCTGAAACCATTTGCACTTATGTTACTGTTTTGACTTTGTTTTTATATTGTCTTATAATTCAAGTTCAATAAATATTTAAAGAGTTTTGTCGTTTTTTTTAACATTTATATTGCAAAAAGTGAGTGACTGTTCAATTGTCTTTCACAGTAAATGTGCAGTTAAAAAGTATATAAATCGGCCTTAATAATCGGCTTTAGATATCGGCGACCAAACAGCAAAAAAACACTGCATGGGTCGGCCTCTAGTTCCCACATTTTAAGTATCGGTTTGTGGTATCGTTTAACGTTAACCACTACCGATACCAGTACGTAACGGTACCCGCCCCGATACCTGTATTCTTATTGGTGCATCCCAAGTTTTTATTGAATCATTCAAACAAAAATGACGCACTCGAGTCAATAAATATGCTGCCGGTTGGGTTACGGTTACCCATGGGGTTACTAGGGATTCATCAATTAAACGCTGTCCCTGTAGTGAGCGGGTGGCTACCGCTCCTGTAAAGACGGCTTTCAGTCCTCCTCTGTATATCGGCAGAATTACAACCTGCCAGCCACAGTGAGAAAACTCAAACACCCACCAAAAAAACAAAACTTGACGCTTAATGTGAGGATCAGAGATGTTTATGAATGGGGAGAACAATCCTTCTATAAATGGTGACCAGAGATAGTAAATGGACACATTAGAAACAAGGAGAAGAAACAAGCTCTGTCAGGGGGAAAAAACGCTGCAGTAACAGCGCTAAACATAAAACACTGACATGTCATGTATTTTTTTCACCGGAGTCTGGGAAGAAGTAGAAAATAAAAAACTAAAAAACATTTCTGTTCCCTGGGGGGGCATGGCAGAAAATAATTGAGAAGCTCTGGCTAATATAGTGTTTGTTAAGTTGTTCATTTCTTACTTTTTATTTTGTAGTTATTTATTTTCTGTGCTTTGCTGTTCCAATTGTTAAAAAAATAAAACAATTATAATTCATTATTTGTGTTTTTTCCCTTTTTGTTTTAGTCTTTTTTTTTTTAAGTACCGATAAGGATACCGATAAAGTACGGGATCGATAAGGGGTACCGTTAAAAGTAGTAATCTCGATAAATCCTCAACGGTACCCATCCCTAGTTACTGTAGTCTGGTAGTTGGGTGGGATTAAACTACCCAACAATAGTTAAAATTACCTGGTGACGTTACCCAACAGCTTTAACCCGGTGGTTGGGTTGTGTTTTATTTAGAGTCTATATTCATTGTAGAAAGATTTTCAAGCAGGCTAACATCAGGTTTGACTTTTTTGTGTGTTAACAGACAGACTAAAGGGTTCATGAAGTGCATGTTGAGTTTATATAAAAATCTCCCCTCTGGTGTTGCTCTCTGTAGCTGACGTCTAACTCTGACGCTGTGATTTCCCACCAAAATGAAAATCCTGCCCAGGGCCTCTATGGAGTCGGCTCTTCTTTTCTAGGGTCTGCTGCTTCAAGAGCATCAATACTGTTCAGAAAGGTCGCTACAAAACAGGCTTTTCCTCATCATTTCACGTTTCTGTCTGTCTCTAGCTTCTTATGTTAGCGATTAGCATGGTTAGCATTACTATAACAGCAGACGGAGTCGATCTTTTGTGCAAATCTGACAAACGGCTGCCAACATCTCCGAGACCAGAAGGAAGCGGAAAGCTGAGGAGGACACCCGTGTACTCTGCTCGGCCTTCCTATTATCTGGTGAAAGTCTTGCTCTCTCTCTCTCGCTGTCTCACAGTAGATCTCGACCTGCAGTGGAAAATAAATAGCGTCTCGTGTCTCTGTTTCTTCAGACTTTATTGTTGGTGATGCTGAAAGAAAACAGGCATTTACCGAATGTCTGAAAATGAAGCCAAACTCGAATTTCTATTAATTTTACGTTGTTCTTTCTGTAATAACTGGATTTAGAAATGATAAATATGAGAATATTAAATTATTTATCCTAGCTCTCAGCCATCTAACGCTCCTGTCTGTCTTTCTGCCACCAGATGACTCCAGTTTGAGGAACGGAGTAAGGGAACCCACTGGTGACTCCGTGCATCCTCCAGACCTGGCTGGGAAACTGGGTAAGGACTCACAGTTTATTCCACATGAAGCTTCCCCTTCCATCCTCCACAAATGCTGACCTTCACAGTGAAGACGGTCGGAATAGTTTTTGTCCTCCTGGGTGTTTGGTGGTTGTTTTTTTCTGTCTCACATCCAGAAAACCCTGCAGTCTTTCTGCACCAGCGTGCTTTATAGCTTCCTGCTTTTCTAAAACAGCTTCAGGTTACGTCTCTTCGTGTTTAGAGGCTGACAGCGGTTCTCCGAGGTATTTACCGTATTCACATACCTAAGCAGTGAGCAGATAAAACTTTCCGGTTCATTAAGTAACCGTCGTTATTGATATTAGGAATAAACACAACCCTCTTATTGTGTTGGTTTACACAGCCACTTCTGCTAATGAGCTAGCGCTAATTTGAGTCTAAAAACGTCACTTTGAATGAATAAATGTGCATTTTAACACATCAAAGACGCATCGTGAATCTATGCGCATATTCCTCCTCTCTCCAGATGTGGCGCAGAGTCCTTTGAATACTGCTCCTTGCACCTGTTATGAATTGCTCGGGAAACTCTTATGGTGCGTTCAGACCGCAGAGTTTGTAAGCGTCAAGAAACGCTCACAAAGCGACTAGTTGGACGCATAAACACTGAAGCTACATTTTTAAGCTGAAGCTAGCAAAGCTCGTAGGCGGGCCTTTCTCTGCTGGATGTTTTTAAACACGAGAAGATCGTGGTTGGTCACGAAGGGCCGCAGAGTCTGCGACGCTCCTCTGACGGCCTCAACGCTACATTTAACATGTAAGCATGCCGCTGCTGATGCTAACATTCGGGGCGGTGTGAACGCACCATTAGTCTGAAGGACTACCCACTTTCGCAGATTTTTTTTTTGCACTCTCACTCAGTTTTCCCCTCCTTATTTGGAATTTTGATAAATCGGGCCCTCAGTGTTATATAATGTCAAATATGACCCGAATTTATGTTTATTCTATTTCAAAGAACCTTTAGTTGTAGCTGGATTCATCTTTGTATTGATTAGTATGCTGAGTTAGAGCTGAACTTCAGGGGGCCGTGTCATTCTCCCTGTGGGACTCCCTCTGCGGCGGCAGTCGGTGGGGTCAGCAGCATTTTTACCCAGTGGCCTCTGGGACTCTCTGGAACAAGCTCCCCTCTGCTTGCTCTAAATCATCTGGTTTTTTCCCCCCTTGTGTTTCTTTATAACACCCCCACCCCCCCAGCCACAACTTGAACATTTCATTGTTTTAATTCAGAGTTCTCAGTTTCTCTCCTCATGTTTCGCTTTCTTTCACTGGCTCTCTGCCGGACCTCGGCATGAACTTTATGATTCTTTCCTTCTGCTTTGCATCGGTTCTTCTCGGCGTTTCATGCTCCGTTTTGCTAATTTTCTTAATTCAAGGGTGGTTTCTCCTCTTTTTTTAACTTTGAATGCTGCATCTCTTTCCCCACCAGTTTGTTGACTCTGGCCGGTCACGGTTCAGTTCTAGTCCGGTAGCTTTTTCTCAGACTAAGAGGGTACAAAAGACGAAACTTAAAAGCCTTCCCGCTATGTTTGCTTTGTCGTCCTGCCCAGCTTTGAGCCGCTTGTCGGGGGCTGAACTCCGCTGAGTAATGCAGCTGGAGAGAAAGCTCCCAATCCGAGCGCACACAGCCGTCACATAACTCTCCTCCACGTTTGTTTACCCAGAGCTGGAATAATAACTGTGTCTGAAGAAAGAGATGCAGCCGCAGTAGTTTCGAGTGATTTATCCTCCCGGCTGATGGCTATCTGCTGTGGCTGGGACATGAGGGCTGTAAAATCAAGCGCTCCCGTGAGTGATTTCCTCTCCTCCCGGCCTACTGGAGGCTTCTCTCCCTCTTTGATCCCTTTTTACTGATTGCTTTCTGTTGAATTCTTGGGTTCATGAAAGACTGGACCCAGTTTGTGAGCTAGGAGAGGAGAAACAGAGTTAGGGTTCACATTTAGTAACGTTGAGGCTTAGCTTTGTCTTTGGTCGTAACCCGTATGAATCCATACTTGTTTAAAGCTAAATAAAAGATGCTATATAGACGTGATTTAATGAAGTTCTTTTCTGGTTTCGATATCCGACATTTAATGTTGTTTTGGGTCGTGGTTGCTGCTGTGCTCAAACATCAGAGAACCGACTTCATGACGACCAAGGAACCCAGCGGTAGAAATGACAGTAGTTTGTTGAGATCTTCAGCATTGATGCTGATGTGAAAGGAAGTTCAAGTACATTTTGATTTTGTGTGTTATAAAAATGTTTCTGTGCTCTCTCTATTGTGACCAACGTTGTGTTTTGTAATGTGACAGAGTGTGTGAACGTAAATATTCCAGTTATATTAACAGCTTCCAACTCCTACATGTTCTCTGTTAGAAGTTGCTTTCCTTTTTCTTTGTTGTCTTTTCTTCTTTTTTCATTTCCTTTTTTCAGTTTTTCCCAGTTTATTTTTTTTCAATTTTTATTTTATGTATTTTGCATTCATACCAATTTACTAATTTCTTTTCCCCTTTTTTATTTAATGTTTCTTTTCCTTTTCTTTCTTTTTCCCCCACTTTCTTTTATTTTGAATTGCCTTATTCTTCTTCATTTGTTTCTTTTATTTGTCTTTTGTCTTTTTCTTATTTTTTTAGTGTTTCTCTTTTCCTTTTTTCCCTGTTTAAAGTTTTAATCTTTTATTCATTTTTCTCTTATTTTTCCCCTTTTCTTTTATTTCCTTTCTGCTTTTTAATTTCTTTCGTTATTTTATACCTTCTAATATCTTATTAATTTTCCTCCTATTTTCTGTTTTTTCCCTTTTTGCTTTTTAATTTCTTTATTTAGTTGTTTTCTCTGTTTTCTGCACTGTTATTTTGTATTCTGGCCGTTTTTCTCCAGGAAACACCTCAGCCTATCCAACACCGACATAAAACGACTGTATTAACATCTCAGTCCTCAGATTGTTTGATTCCTTGCTTAATTAATTTTTCCTCTTGCCGTATTTTTGTAGAAACAAACATCAGATTGATGAAACAGAAGCCTTGTCGACACCAGCGATGAATCTGCTGATGCGTTCGGACTCAGATTAGAATAAGCTTCAGCCAAACTGATTTCATGCTGCACAAACAGGAGGTTACCCAAACAGTGGCAACTCTTTTCTGACTGGAAAATGAATTTATGATCGCAGCAGCTGCTGCAGATGTGGAGCGTGGAGAAACAAGACCTCCAAAGAAAACTAGAAGGGACAATTCACAGAGCAGAAAATATGAGTGACTAGATTTTTAATCCGCGTTAAAGTTTATATTTGTTTACGCTGATGAAGTTCCTCTCAGCTCGAGCTGCTGCTGCAGCTGCTCTCTGATCAGGGAATCAAACAGTGAACTCTTTCTCCATGTCGTTCTTGGCTCTGATAACATTTCTTCCTCTCTTCTTTGGGTCAAATAAAAGCTTCGCTCTGGAATTTCAAGCAAATCTTCCAGTTTTCCTGATCCTAAGGAATTCCTATAAAAATAAAACTGCTCCATAAACTGTTCAGCTCTGCTAATAACTCTGTTAACGTGGAAACGTTTGACGTCTCCTCTCTGTCTCACCGTCCCTTCAGTTCGTCCTCGTTTCACCGAGCCGGCCAAGATGAGGAGGCGGGTCATCGAGCGTCCGGTGGGCAGCTCTGTGCGCCTCAAGTGCGCAGCAAGCGGACACCCTCCGCCGGACATCGTCTGGCTGAAGGACGGCGAGCCGCTGGTGGAGGAGGAGGAGGGCGGAGAGAGGAAGAAGAAGAGATGGACTCTGAGCCTGAAGAACCTGACGCCGGAGCACAGCGGGAAGTACACCTGCCACGTTTCCAACAAAGCTGGGGAGATCAACGCCACCTACAGGCTGGAGGTCATACGTAAGTCCCAAGCAGGGTTCGGGCTGATGGGCTGAGCTTAAAAGTAGCTACATGCTACCATCTTAGCAACTCCAACCTCTCTAACTTCTCAGGTCACCTTTAAAGACCCGGTGAAAATTGAGGTTTTTGGTGTTGTTAACCTGTTTTTGTGTCATTTCTCTGATGCCGGAGGACATTTCGGAGTATTTCTGCATTCAAATCTCTCTTCATGTGTAGTAGTAACTAAAACACCGTCTAAAACGGACTGTGTTTGTGACGTAGCAGATCCACAAGCTACTGCCACCACTCCAACCGACCGCTCAGGCTTTGAGGAGTAGAGAACGCGATGGCGAATCTGCACCTATCTTTTGTAGCGTATTGCAATGCTTTAGCGTTACAATGGCCTATAACTGCGCCCCACCCATTTCATCATTTAAATCCACCAATATTATCACTTATAACTTCAATGAACTTATACACATACATTATATATTTCGAAAGCTAAGTCTTGTGATTCTAATATATACCACTCGTGGATACAATTAGAAATGTAAAAATTGAAATCAGTTTTGGCCTACAAAGACAAACACAACATATCCCGTCGTCCAATAAACTGGACAAAACCGATCAATCTCAGATAAAAATTGTCTTTTTACTAGGGCTGGACGATAATTCGATAGCAATAGAGACACAGGAAACGTATCCAGGTCGCGCCGCTAACAACACCTGTGGCTTTTAATAATAATAATAATAATGAATTTTATTTAAAAGCGCCTTTCAAGAAACTCAAGGACACTGTACATTAAAATTGCATATAAAAGCACAACAAAAAACCAAAATATAACAATAAAACAATAAAATCAACAGACGGATCGCAGGATATTGTGGTTAGGGAAAGCTGACCTGAACAGAAAGGTTTTGAGTCTGGTTTTAAAAACTGAAGGAGAGTGAACGTTATGGAGGTCAGGTCACCCTTTTACTGTAAAACAAGAGTTAGATGCTGTAAAATCCAATGATACTATCATCTTTACAGGTAATCATTGTGATATTACAGGGAAACTTACTTAAAACAAATTAATGTAAAATAATACAGTTAATTATTGTGAAATGCTGGTCATTTTTAGCCTTTTAAGTACCAAGTTTTTATGCAGCTTGATAGGCCATTTAGCTTGACAATAAGGCATTGCTTTGGCTGGATTGCTCAATTGGCATAATGATTAAAACACACCCCACAATTGATTGCGATAAAGCTTTTTAATATCAAGATAACGATTAAAATTTGATGAATCGCCCAGCCCTAGTTCATACATAAAGCTGTTCCTTGGACTTAATGCCATGTGTGCATCATTGAAATACCAGGAAATCACGCACCGACAAATGTTCCCCACTAATTGGATGGCAAACTGGGATTAACTTTTGCGAAGCAGTGAACCTGTCTTTGATCCGTTGTTGTTGAGATTAAACACGAAAGGAATAGAGGATCTCAGATCTGGTTTGGTGACGTCCAGAGGAACGCTCAGCATGCTTCCAGAGGAAGATTTTGTCTAAAAAAGGTTTTAATATTCGTAGATGAAGGTGATGAGTCGGGCTTGTTGATGCATTAGCTTGTGTTGGACGGCTGCAGGAGCTGCTGTCGAGCCGGATGATTTAACGTCTCCTGGTTCGGTGCACGAATGCGTCTGTGTAAAACTAAAGGCCACAGCTCTGTTGAGAGGATCGGGCCAGCTCTCTTGACACTTGCTTTACTCGCAGCATCTGCTCTACATTAGGCTACAGCTGCAATGTTTCCTGAGACGCGCGCACACATATGCATGGAATAAAAATTACATAAATCAAACTGCAGCTTGCTGATGTCAAATGTGACATTGTGTCCTTCGCTGGGGATTCAGCCGGCGGTCCGTCACGTGCAGGAAAGCTTGGAGACGAAGGAGAAAATGAATAACCAGGTCAGAGAGGCAGTGATGCTGCTCATTCTGCTTTAGTACAACGCAGCAAAACGCATCCGACAGATGGGAATGAAATCATAGTGAAATCTGAAACAGTGCATTAGGGTTGGGCGATGTACCAAATATTAAACACACCGAAATGAATGACCGTCAACGACGTCATTTTGAACACTTTGGTATATTTGGTATTTAAAAAAAATATAAAGTTGTGTTTCAGTTCATGCTCACGTCCCTTTAAGATGCTGGATGGGAGTCATGTGACTGCATACAGTCATGTGACTCCACCCTATCAACAAGTTGTAAACTTTAACACAGGGAAAGATACAAATCTAGACAACAAAA
Organism: Apricaphanius iberus; assembly: GCA_028564705.1. Taxonomy (NCBI): domain Eukaryota; kingdom Metazoa; phylum Chordata; class Actinopteri; order Cyprinodontiformes; family Aphaniidae; genus Apricaphanius; species Apricaphanius iberus. The sequence continues at coordinate 217,398 of JAPXFQ010002861.1, forward strand.
AAACAAGCTACTGATGAGTCCTTCAGTTGTTAGTCTTCAAGGGGCGGAAATTGAAGCGTTAAATATTCTAAATATTTAGGTATTACAAATGATGAAGATCTTAGTTAAACAATTAGTTAGGCAGCGGAGGTTGAAAATCAGCTTTTTACTTTATGCTTTTGTTTTAATGGGAAAAAGAAACTAGTAGCAGAAACATTTTTACCAACTTCGGACTACGTTGACCTCCGTTATATGAATGCCCCAACTCGAGTATTAAAGATGCTTGACTCTGTCTACCATGCCTCTTTGAACTTTCTTCAATTGAACAGAAACAAAACTTAAGTTATTATCTTTGGACCTAAGGAGGAACGATCCAGAATCAGCACAAAGCTTCAGATAATCCAGCTAGAACTACCAACCAGGCCAGAAATCTAGGTGTAATAATGGACTCAGACCAGAACCTCCAGGGTCACATGAAGGCAATAACAAGGTCAGCTTTCTATCAGCTGAGGAACATTTCTAGGATTAAAGGACTGATGACACAAGAAGACCTAGAAAAACTCATCCAAGCGTTCATCTTTAGTCTAATTGATTACTGCAACAGCGCCCTCACAGGTCTACCTAAAAAGTCACTCAGACAGCTGCAGCTGATCCAGAATGCTGCTGCTCGTGTTCTTCTCACTAGAACCAGGAAAGTAGAACACATCACCCCAGTTCTAAAGTCCTTCCTCTGGCTCTCTGTAGCTCAGAGAATTGACTTCTAAATACTCCTACTAGTTTATAAATCACTGAATGGGTTAGCACCAACGTATGTTGGAGATCTGCTATCACCATAGCAACCGAACATACCAATCAGGTCCTGCAGCTCTAGTTTACTGATCGTCCTTAGAACCAGAACCAAACATGGAGAAGCAGCTTTTAGTTTCTAATCTCCCCTTATCTGGAACAAACTTCCTGATGACTGCAAAGCTGCTATACAAATAAAGTTGCTTTGCCTTCAGAGCGAACCATCTCCAAACCGATCCTAACCGGCACCCACCCGGTCAACACCACCGTGGACTACGGAGGAACCACCTCCTTCCAGTGTAAGGTCCGCAGCGACGTCAAGCCAGTCATCCAGTGGCTGAAAAGGGTCGAACCTGGCGATGAGAACAAGTACAACTCCACAATCGGGGTACATCTCCACAAACCATGAGCTTTGTAACTGTTAGACTGTCCCGTTCCTGACTGTGTGTGGTTGCTCTGAAGGTCGGGGACGACAGCTTCATGGTGCTGCCAACCGGAGAGGTTTGGTCCAGACCAGATGGTTCCTACCTCAACAAGCTGCTGATCAGCAGAGCTAAGGAGGAGGATGCTGGCATGTACATCTGCCTGGGGGCCAACACCAAGGGCTACAGCTTCAGGAGCGCCTACCTCACTGTGCTGCCAGGTAAGAGATTCCTCTGTTCATACATTCATCTATTCATCCATTAATCTGTTTGTCTGATCATCCATCTATCTGGTCATCCCAGAGACTGTTCCAAATCACCAGCAACTCTGACTCTCTGGGTGACATGATTATAAATGGGAAAAGTTATAATGGACATGGTTATAATGGACATAGTTTATTGGACATGGTTATAATGGACATAGTTTATTGGACATGGTTATAATGGACATAGTTTTATTGGACATAGTTTATTGGACATGGTTATAATGGACATCGTTTTATTGGACATGGTCTTATTGGACATAGTTATAATGGGCATAGTTCTATTGGACATGGTTTTATTGGACATGGTTTTATTGGACATAGTTCTATTGGACATGGTTTTATTGGACATGGTTATAATGGACAGTTTTAATGGACATGGTTATAATGGACATAGTTTTAATGTATATCGTTATAATGGACATGGTAATAATTGACATGGTTATAATGGACATAGTTCTATTGGACAAAGTTCTATTGGACATGGTTCTATTGGACATGTTTTTATTGGACATGGTTATAATGGACATAGTTATATTGGACATGGTTATAATGGATATAGTTCTATTGGACATGGTTCTATTGGACATGGTTTTAATGGACATGGTTCTAATGGACATAGTTCTACATGACATGGTTCTATTAGACATGGTTCTATTGGATATGATTATAATGGACATAGTTCTATTGGACATAGTTTTAATGGACATGGTGATAATGGACATGGTTCTATTGGACATGGTTCTATTGGATATGATTATAATGGCCATGGTTCTAATGGACATTGTTCTAATGGACATGGTTCTATTGGACATGGTTCTACTGGACATGGTTCTATTGGACATTGTTATAATGGACATGGGTGTAATGGACATTGTTCTATTCGACATGGTTCTATTGGACATAGTTTTAATGGACATGGTTCTATTGGACAAAGTTCTATTGGAAGTTGTTCTAATGGACATGGTTCTATTGGACATAATTCTAATGGACATGGTTCTATTGGACATTGCTATAATGGACATGGTTTTATTGGACATGGTTTTATTGGACATGGTTTTATTGGACATGGTTTTATTGGACATGGTTCTAATGTACATGGTTTTAATGGGCATGGTTATAATGGTAATAGTTTTATTGGACATGGTTGTAATGGACATAGTTTTAAATGGCAAGGTTATAATGGACATAGTTTTATTGGACATGGTTATAATGGACATATTGTTATTCGACATGGTTATAATGGACATGGTTATAATGGACATGGTTCTTTTGGACATGGTTATAATGGACATGGTTATAATGGACATGGTTCTTTTGGACATGGTTCTAATGGACATGGTTTTAATGGAACATTATAATGGAAATAGTTTTATTGGACATGGTTATAATGGACATAGTTTTATTGGACATAATTATAATGGACATAGTTTTATAGGACATGGTTATAATGGACATAGTTTTAACGGACATGGTTTTAATGGACATGGTTCTATTGGACATAGTTTTAATGGACATGGCGATAATGGACATGGTTCTTTTGGACATGGTTGTAATGGACATGGTTATAATGGACATGGTTATAATGGACATAGTTCTATATGACATGGTTCTATTGGACATGGTTTTAATGGATATGATTATAATGGACATAGTTCTATTGGATATAGTTTTAATGGACATGGCGATGATGGACATGGTTCTTTTGGACATGGTTCTTTTGGACATGGTTGTAATGGACATGGTTATAATGGACATGGTTATAATGGACATAGTTCTATATGACATGGTTCTATTGGACATGGTTTTAATGGATATGATTATAATGGACATAGTTCTATTGGACATAGTTTTAATGGACATGGTTCTAATGGACAAAGTTCTATTGGACATTGTTCTAATGGACATGGTTATATTGGACACTGTTCTACTGGACATGGTTCTATTGGACATTGTTATAATGGACATGAATTTATTGGACATGGTTCTAATGGACATTGTTCTATTGGACATGGTTCTATTGGACATGGTTTTAATGGAAATGGTTCTAATGGACAACGTTCTATTGGACATTGTTCTACTGGACATGGTTTTAATGGACATAGTTTTAATGGATATGGTTATAATGGACATAGTTCTATATGACATGGTTCTATTGGACATGGTTTTAATTGACATAGTTTTAATGGACATGGTTACAATGGACACAGTTTTATTGGACATGGTTATAATGGACATAGTTTTATAGGACATGGTTATACTGGACATAGTTTTAATGGACATAGTTTTAATGGACATGGTTCTATTGGACACTGTTCTACTGGACATGGTTCTATTGGACATTGTTATAATGGACATGAATTTATTGGACATGGTTCTAATGGACATTGTTCTATTGGACATGGTTCTATTGGACATGGTTTTAATGGAAATGGTTCTAATGGACAACGTTCTATTGGACATTGTTCTACTGGACATGGTTTTAATGGACATAGTTTTAATGGACATGGTTATAATGGACATAGTTCTATATGACATGGTTCTATTGGACATGGTTTTAATTGACATAGTTTTAATGGACGTGGTTACAATGGACACAGTTTTATTGGACATGGTTATAATGGACATAGTTTTATAGGACATGGTTATACTGGACATAGTTTTAATGGACATAGTTTTAATGGACATGGTTATAATGGACATAGTTCTATATGACATGGTTCTATTGGACATGGTTTTAATGGATATGATTATAATGGACATAGTTCTATTGGACATGGTTATAATGTACATAGTTCTATTGGACATGGTTATAATGGACATGGTTTTATTGGACATGGTTCTATTGGACATGGTTTTAATGGATATGGTTCTAATGGACAACGTTCAATTGGACATGGTTCTATTGGACATGGTTATAATTGACATGGTTATAATGGACATGGTTCTATTGGACCTGGTTTTATTGGACATGGTTATATTGGACATGGTTATAATGGGCATAGTTCTATTGGACATGGTTATAATGGACATATTGTTATTCGACATGGTTATAATGGGCATGGTTCTATAGGAGATGGTTATAATGGACAATGTTATAATGGACATGGTTCAATTAGACATAGTTCTTTTGGACATGGTTCTATTGGACATGGTTATAATGGACATGGTTCTATTGGACATGGTTATAATGGACATAGTTGTATTGGAAATGGTTATAATGGACATACTTCTATTGGACATGGTTTTAATGGACATGGTTTTAATGGACATGGTTATAATGGACATGGTTCTATTGGACCTGGTTTTATTGGACATGGTTATAATGGACATGGTTATAATGGACATGGTTCTATTGGACATGGTTCTATTGGACATGGTTTTAATGGATATAGTTCTATTGGACATGGTTCTATTAGACATGGTTATAATGGACATGGTTATAACGGACATGTTTATAATGGACATGGTTCTATTGGACATGGTTATAATGGACATGGTTATAACGGACATGTTTATAATGGACATGGTTCTATTGGACATGGTTATAATGGACATGGTTATAATGGACATAGTTCTATTGGACATGGTTATAATGGACATGGTACTATTGGACATGGTTATAATGGACAAAGTTCTATTGGACATGGTTCTATTGGACATGTTTCTATTGGACATGGTTTTAATGGATATGATAATAATGGACATAGTTCTATTGGACACATAGTTTTAATGGACATGGTGATAATAGACATGGTTCTATTGGACATGGTTCTTTTGGACATGGTTCTAATGGACATGGTTATAATGGACATGGTTATAATGGACATGGTTATAATGGACATGGTTATAATGGACATAGTTCTATTGGACATTGTTATAATGGACATGGTTTTATTGGACATGGTTATAATGGACATGGTTATAATGGACATAGTTATATATGACATGGTTCCATTGGACATGGTTCTATTGGATATGATTATAATGAACATAGTTCTATTGGACATAGTTTTAATGGACATGGTGATAATGGACATGGTTCTATTGGACATGGTTATAATGGACATAGTTCTATTGGACATGGTTATAATGGAAATGGTTCTATTGGACATGGTTATAATGGACATAGTTCTATATGACATGGTTCTATTGAACATGTTTCTATTGTACATGGTTTTAATGGATATCATTATAATGGACATAGTTCTTTTGGACATGGTTCTATTGGACATGGTTCTATTGGACATGGTTTTAATGGATATAGTTCTATTGGACATGGTTCTATTAGACATGGTTATAATGGACATGGTTATAACGGACATGTTTATAATGGACATGGTTCTATTGGACATGGTTATAATGGACATGGTTATAACGGACATGTTTATAATGGACATGGTTCTATTGGACATGGTTATAATGGACATGGTTATAATGGACATAGTTCTATTGGACATGGTTATAATGGACATGGTACTATTGGACATGGTTATAATGGACAAAGTTCTATTGGACATGGTTCTATTGGACATGTTTCTATTGGACATGGTTTTAATGGATATGATAATAATGGACATAGTTCTATTGGACACATAGTTTTAATGGACATGGTGATAATAGACATGGTTCTATTGGACATGGTTCTTTTGGACATGGTTCTAATGGACATGGTTATAATGGACATGGTTATAATGGACATGGTTATAATGGACATGGTTATAATGGACATAGTTCTATTGGACATTGTTATAATGGACATGGTTTTATTGGACATGGTTATAATGGACATGGTTATAATGGACATAGTTATATATGACATGGTTCCATTGGACATGGTTCTATTGGATATGATTATAATGAACATAGTTCTATTGGACATAGTTTTAATGGACATGGTGATAATGGACATGGTTCTATTGGACATGGTTATAATGGACATGGTTATAATGGAAATGGTTCTATTGGACATGGTTATAATGGACATAGTTCTATATGACATGGTTCTATTGAACATGTTTCTATTGTACATGGTTTTAATGGATATCATTATAATGGACATAGTTCTTTTGGACACGGTTCTAATGGACATGGTTCTACTGGACATGGGTCTATTGGACATGGTTTTAATGGACATAGTTCTATCGGACATAGTTCTATTGGACATGGTTATAATACAAAATAATGGAAATAGTTTTATTGGACATGGTTAGAATGGACATAGTTTTAATGGACATGGTTATAATGGATATAGAATCAGAATCAGAATCAGTTTATTGGCCAAGTATGTCACATACAAGGAATTTGACTCCGGCAAACTTTTTCCTCCAGTACAGAACTTGAATAAGTGAAATAAAAAAAGAAAAAAAAGAAAAATAAGAACAAAAATAAGTAAAAATACAAATAAATATCAGATCGTAAATAATAAAGGATAATATATACACCAAGCCGGGGTTATTTTACAGTGAGTATGTACAGAAGTGCAGAGTTATAGTTTATTGTTATGTGAGTGCACTCACACACTGTGACTAGACAGAGTTCGTCAGAGCGACAGCCTGGGGGAAAAAACTGTTTTTGTGTCGGGTGGTTTTGGCGTACAACGCTCTGTAACGCCGACCTGAGGGGAGGAGCCTAAACAGATTGTGGCCAGGGTGTGAGGGGTCAGAGGTGATTTTCCTGGCCCGCTTCCTGACCCTGGCCCGGAATAGGTCCTGAATGGAGGGAAGATCGGTTCCTATGATCCTCTCTGCAGTCCTGACTGTTCTCTGCAGTCTGTCCTTGTCTTGCCTGGTGACGGATCCGAACCAGACAGAGATGGATGAGGTCAGGACAGACTGGACTATTGCTGTGTAGAAGATGATCAGCAGCTCCTGGGGCAGGTTGAACTTCCTGAGCTGACGCAGAAAGTACAGCCTTTGCTGGGCCTTTTTCCTTATTATGTTGATGTGTGAGGTCCACTTCAGGTCCCGTGTGATGGTGGATCCTAGGAACCTGAAAGACTCCACTGTGGGGACTGGCTTGTTGAGGATCATGAGAGGAGATGTTGATGGTGGTCTCTTCCTGAAGTCCACTGTCATCTCCACAGTTTTGAGCGGGTTTAGCTCCAGGTGGTTCTGACTGCACCAGAGAACCAGCTGTTCCACTTCCTTTCTGTACACAGACTCGTCGCCGTCGCGGATGAGTCCAATGACGGTGGTGTCATCTGCAAACTTCAGGAGTTTCACAGAAGGGTCCCTCGACGTGCAGTCAGTGGTGTAAAGGGAGAAGAGCAGTGGGGAGAGAACACATCCCTGGGGGGCGCCGATGCTGAGGGAACGGGAGCTGGATGTGAACTTACCCAGTTTCACCTGCTGCCTCCTGTCAGTCAGGAAACTGGTAATCCACTGACAGGTGGATGGAGGCACGGTGAGCTGGGACAGTTTTTGGTGGAGGAGCTCTGGGACAATGGTGTTAAACGCAGAGCTGAAGTCCACAAACAGGACCCGAGCGTAGGTACCTGCAGAGTCTAGATGGTGCAGGATGTAGTGTAGAGCCATGTTGACGGCATCATCCACTGACCTGTTTGATCTGTAGGCGAACTGCAGGGGGTCTAGCAGGGGATCTGTGATGTCCTTCAGGTGGGTCAGTACCAGACGCTCAAAGGATTTCATGACCACAGATGTTAGGGCAACTGGTCTGTAGTCATTTAATCCAGTGACTGGGGACTTCTTGGGAACCGGTATGATGGTGGAGCGTTTGAGGCAGGAGGGGACCTCACACAGCTCCAGGGAGTTATTGAAGATCTGGGTGAAGATGGGAGCCAGCTGGTCAGCACAGAATTTCAGAGAGGCTGGGGACACTCCGTCTGGTCCCTGAGCCTTTTTAATTTTCTGTCTCTGAAATAGCTGGCGCACGTCCTGTTCGCAGATCGTCAAGGCAGGTACGTGGGTGGTTTGGGGTGAAGCTGGGTCTTTTGTGATGGAGATGGTGGGGGAGGTGGGAGGTGTGAAAGTCCTTTCAAACCTAGAAAAGAAGTTTCCAGGTTTTAGTCTTATTGGACATGGTTATAATGGACATGGTTATAATGGACATAGTTCTATTGAACATGGTTATAATGGACATAGTTCTATTGGACATAGTTTTAATGGACATGGTTATAATGGACATAGTTATATATGACATGGTTCCATTGGACATGGTTCTATTGGATATGATTATAATGAACATAGTTCTATTGGACATAGTTTTAATGGACATGGTGATAATGGACATGGTTCTATTGGACATGGTTTTAATGGACATGGTTCTATTGGACATAGTAATAATGGACATGGTTTTAATGGACATGGTTATAATGGACATAGTTATAATGGACATAGTTTTAATGGAAATTGTTATAATGGACATGGTTATAATAGACATGGTTATAATGGACATAGTTTTAATGGACATGCTTATAATGGATATAGTTCTATTGGACATGGTTCTATTGGACATGGTTTTAATGGACATGGTTCTAATGGACATAGTTCTATATGACATGGTTCTATTAGACATGGTTCTATTGGATATGATTATAATGGACATGGTTCAATTGGACATAGTTCTTTTGGACATGGTTCTATTGGACATGGTTTTAATGGACATATTTTTATTGGACATAGTTATAATGGACATGGTTTTAATGGACATGGTTATAATGGACATGGTTACAATGGACATAGTTTTAATGGAAATGGTTATAATAGACATGGTTATAATGGACATAGTTCTATATGAAATGGTTCTATTGGACATGGTTTTAATGGATAGGATTATAATGGACATAATTCTATTGGACATGGTTATAATGGACATAGTTCTATTGGACATGGTTATAATGGACATGGTTCAATTGGACATAGTTCTTTTGGACATGGTTCTATTGGACATGGTTTTAATGGACATATTTTTATTGGACATAGTTATAATGGACATGGGTTTAATGGACATGGTTGTAATGGACATGGTTACAATGGACATAGTTTTAATGGACATGGTTATGATAGACATGGTTATAATGGACATAGTTCTATATGAAATGGTTCTATTGGACATGGTTTTAATGGATAGGATTATAATGGACATAATTCTGTTGGACATGGTTATAATGGACATAGTTCTATTGGACATGGTTATAATGGACATTATTTTATTGGACATGGTTCTAATGGACATTGTCTTAATGGACATGGTTATAATGGACATAGTTATATATGACATGGTTCCATTGGACATGGTTCTATTGGATATGATTATAATGGACATAATTCTATTGGACATGGTTATAATGGACATAGTTCTATTGGACATGGTTATAATGGACATGATTTTATTGGACATGGTTCTAATGGACATAGTTTTAATGGACATGGTGATAATGGACATGGTTCTATTGGACATGGTTTTAATGGATATGATTATCATGGACATAGTTCTATTGGACATGGTTATAATGGACAGTTTTAATGGACATGGTTATAATGGACATGGTTCTATTGGACCTGGTTTTATTGGACATGGTTATAATGGACATGGTTATAATGGACATGGTTCTATTGGACATGGTTTTAATGGATATAGTTCTATTGGACATGGTTCTATTAGACATGGTTATAATGGACATGGTTATAATGGACATGGTTATAATGGACATAGTTCTATTGGACATGGTTATAATTGACATGGTTATATTGGACATGGTTCAATTGGACATAGTTCTTTTGGACATGGTTCTATTGGACATGGTTATAATGGACATGGTTATAATGGACATGGTTATAATGGACATAGTTGTATTGGACATGGTTATAATGGACATAGTTCTATTGGACATGGTTATAATGGACAGTTTTAATGGACATGGTTATAATGGACATGGTTATAATGGACATGGTTATAATGGACAGTTTTAATGGACATGGTTATAATGGACATAATTCTATTGGACATGGTTATAATGGACATAGTTCTATTGGACATGGTTATAATGGACATGATTTTATTGGACATGGTTCTAATGGACATAGTTTTATAGGACATGGTTAAAATGGACATGGTTATAATGGACATAGTTGTATTGGACATGGTTATAATGGACATAGTTCTATTGGACATGGTTATAATGGACAGTTTTAATGGACATGGTTATAATGGACATGGTTATAATGGACATGGTTATAATGGACAGTTTTAATGGACATTGTGATAATGGACATGGTTCTATTGGACATGGTTTTAATGGATATGATTATCATGGACATAGTTCTATTGGACATGGTTATAATGGACAGTTTTAATGGACATGGTTATAATGGACATGGTTCTATTGGACCTGGTTTTATTGGACATGGTTATAATGGACATGGTTATAATGGACATGGTTCTATTGGACATGGTTCTATTGGACATGGTTTTAATTGATATAGTTCTATTGGACATGGTTCTATTAGACATGGTTATAATGGACATGGTTATAATTGGACATAGTTCTATTGGACATGGTTATAAGGGACATGGTTATAATGGACATAGTTGTATTGGACATGGTTTTAATGGACATGGTTCTATTGGACATAGTAATAATGGACATGGTTTTAATGGACATGGTTATAATGGACATAGTTATAATGGACATAGTTTTAATGGAAATTGTTATAATGGACATGGTTATAATAGACATGGTTATAATGGACATAGTTTTAATGGACATGCTTATAATGGATATAGTTCTATTGGACATGGTTCTATTGGACATGGTTTTAATGGACATGGTTCTAATGGACATAGTTCTATATGACATGGTTCTATTAGACATGGTTCTATTGGATATGATTATAATGGACATGGTTCAATTGGACATAGTTCTTTTGGACATGGTTCTATTGGACATGGTTTTAATGGACATATTTTTATTGGACATAGTTATAATGGACATGGTTTTAATGGACATGGTTATAATGGACATGGTTACAATGGACATAGTTTTAATGGAAATGGTTATAATAGACATGGTTATAATGGACATAGTTCTATATGAAATGGTTCTATTGGACATGGTTTTAATGGATAGGATTATAATGGACATAATTCTATTGGACATGGTTATAATGGACATAGTTCTATTGGACATGGTTATAATGGACA
>JAPXFQ010002862.1:0-223742 GCA_028564705.1 Apricaphanius iberus
CAACCACTGTGAGACAAATGCTGTCATTTCTTGGCCTTACCGGATACAGCCGCACATATGTACCTGAATATGTGGGTCTGACAACTCCCCTCCGAGCAATGGTGAAGGAACATGGGATGAGAAACTTAACTGCTACTCTTAATTGGACTGAGCAGGCAGAACGAGCATTCATCAGGCTCAAACAGGAGCTTTTAACAGCATCAGAATTGGCAGTTCCTGACTACAAATTACCTTTTCATTTGGATGTTTCTGGAACTGGGACACACAAGAATGGTGTCCTGTTCCAGAAAAAAGGGGGAGTAAGACAGGTATTAACATACAGTAGTGTGATGCTAGATAATACAGAAATGAAACATCCACCTTGCCCTCAATACGCAGCTGGATTGGCAAAAATTATCCAAAAAACGGCTCACATTGTAATGAACCACCCACTGACAGTGTTAACCTCTCATAGTGTGGTGGCATATGTGCAGTCACACCTTTTCACCATGACTCCCCTGAGACAAAGAAGACTAAATGCCATTCTAGAAGCACCACACATCACATACACACATGAAGGCATCAATATGGCTGACCACATGGGCTCAGGGGAACCACATCAATGTGAAAGGCTAGTGGTGACAGAAGAAAAAATCAGACCAGATCTATCAGCAACACCACTACCTGAGGCAGAAGAGGACTGGTTCACAGATGGATGCTGCCACAGGACCACAACAGGTGAGTTGAAAGCTGCCTGGGCTATTGTGCGGCAAAAAGGAAGCAGATGGGAAACGGTAAAAGCAGAACCCCTAACAGGATCCCAGTCAGCACAGAGAGCAGAACTCACAGCAGTCATTGAAGCCTTAAAATTAGCTGAAGGAAAAAAAGTTAACATCTACAGTGATTCAGCATACGCTGTAGGAGCAGTGCATGTGGAACTAAAACAGTGGCTTAGAGCTGTTTTCCTCACTACATCAAACAAGCCCATCAAGCATGAAGCAGAAATGAAAGAACTGGCAGAAGCACTGCTGCTACCTGAGAAGGTGGCTGTCATAAAATGTAAAGGCCACAGCACAGGTTTGGACTTGGTGTCTAAAGGGAACCAACAGGCAGATGAAGTGGCAAAACTAACAGCAGGATACCGAGCCAAACACATGCTAGTCTGCTCAGAACAACCAACAAACAAGACACCAGAGGAAATGTCCATGGAAGTACTCACAAGGCTCCAAGATAAAGCCTCGCCACAGGAAAAGACTTTGTGGGTGGCTAGAGGAGCAACAAACACAGACTGCTGGAGGGGTCCAGATGGAAGACCAATATTACCACCGGGAGTAAGACAAACTGCATTGGAAGAAGCACATGGGATAGGACATGTGGGAGCAGCACAAATGATGAGAAACCTTGCCAATTGGTGGCACCCCAACTTACAAGATATGGCTAAGTATTACACCAAAACGTGTCAGGAATGCAATCAGTATGGGGTAAAGCCAACGCTCAGGCCCATGCATGGAACTTTTCCAATTCCCACTTGCCCAGGAAAAGAGATAATCATTGACTATACAGACATGGGGGAAAGAGTGGGTAGGTACAGATACCTGTTGGTGTTTGTGGACGCTTACTCAGGTTGGCCAGAATCATGGCCTACTATGAAGGAAGATAGCAAAACTGTAGTCAAGTGTCTTGTTAATCATTATATCCCACAGCATGGCTTCCCCGAAAAAGTAAGGTCAGATAATGGCACCCATTTCAAGAATCAGGATCTACAAAAAGTGGAAGAAGTACTGGGGTTGAAACATAAGTTTGGGACTGTATATCATCCACAGTCACAGGGCAAAGTAGAAAGAATGAACCAGTCATTAAAAACCAAATTGGCTAAAATCTGTGCACAGACTAAATTGACATGGGTGGATGCTCTGCCGCTAGCTTTGATGTCTATCAGATCTTCAGTAAACAAAAATACATCTCACACTCCATTTGAACTGCACACGGGACGCCCCATGCCAGGCCCCCACACAAAATTACCTCTAACTGATTATGAGCCTCTAGAGCCCAAGACATATTATAACCTTCTGCATAGCCTTGTTTTACAGTTTTCTCAACAGAAAGGTGATCCAACGGAGTCTGGAGAACCAACGTCCATTCTTCCCTCCGTGGACTACGTGTACCTAAAGGTCATCAAAAGAAAGTGGTCAGAACCAAGGTGGACGGGACCATACCGAATCACTGAAAGAACATCACACGCAGTCAGACTGGCTGGAAAGGGGGACACATGGTACCACTGGTCCCAATGCGCAGCAGCAGAAGAACCCTCACGATCATTGACTGAAGTTCAGAAGGATCTGATTCAAGGAAACTAGATAAGTCATTAACTGTTTTAAAGAAATACATTGTACATTGAAGATTACACACCAATTACCAGTTCAGTGTCTAGGTCAATTGCAACGGCCACAGAATGTCCTGGCCATTTGCTACTCCATTAACATGCAAGCAGAGACTAATTTATATCCTGGCATGTGTGTTGCTAGCCCTGATCCCAGTTGCCATCCTACTAATCTGTGAAGGCCCGCCAAATCTTTCCAAAAACTCAAGCCTGCCCACCCCTCAGCCCACTCAAGCTCCACCAAATAGCTCATTGGTTAGGAAAAAACGATCTTCCTCGCCTCAATCATGTAATCCCTCTACAACTCGGATGATAACGTTTTGTATACCCAAAAATGATAGCTATGTGATACAAGTAGACTTTGCTAGTTTCCCACAACCACCAGGCCATTACTCACAAAAATTGAAAGGGCATAAAAATCTGGCTGTTACACTTTCCTCAGCAGCATGGTATATCACATTAGGTAATTGGTATTAATGGAAATGGAATAATTTGATTGATGAGACAGGTCCAGATTGGAGTGTATACTCCAAGGGGGCAGCAAAAACTTGGAGGACTCAAAAGAAATTAACAATGGCAAAAACTTTAGCAGGTACTGGCCTGATAATCACAGTAAAATCATTCCTTCTGACCTCCTGCCAACAGTTTGTTCTGGCCCCTTGGACTGACCGAACAGGCCTTTACTGGCAACTGGAAATATGTCCCTCAACATCCACTCACCTGGCCTCAGCAGTATCAGATGATAGTGAGCAGTTAAATGAGCAACCAGTTACTTACCAAAATGGAGGGAGATTGGGAAATATTAAAATGACCAAGCCTGAGAATTTAACCCAGGATGAGATTTTCCAAATGTTAACTGGTGTTTCAGGAAACACAAACAATTGGCTATTAATGGCAGAACAAGCTGCAAAAAATGTACAGTCTGACTGTGTGGTTTGTATGGGTGCTAGACCAGTTCTAAAAGTAGTACCAGCACCAGTAAATAGCACCTGTATGCTACACTTAATGAATAACACAAAATCCTCAGAATGCAAAATTTTGGAGACTTACTTTCCTAAAACCCCTCGTGACATAACCAGCAAACCACCATTCTTCTCCTCAGAAGTAGCACCTAATAACTTTACCTGTATTGTATTAACTGGAAAAACCCATCAGTTGGGTAATGTGCCTGAGGAATGGTGTGAATCCAGTACAGAAGTGAGACCAAATTTTAGACCAACTGCGCGTGCTGATTTATGGTGGTGGTGTTCAGGAAATAGACTCTATGATGGCTTTCCCAAAAATGCAGGAGGACGTTGCGCATTAATAACTTTACTACTCCCTGTGGTAGTAAATCCGGTTAAGTATGTCACAACTGAATGGCAAGACACCTTTACACTTACTAGGTCTAAAAGATCAGTAGTACCGAGTGCAGTGCCCAATCCCACCTACATAGACGCAATAGGAGTACCTAGGGGTGTACCAGATGAATACAAATTGCGTGATCAAATTAAATCAGGATGGGCATCTCTTCTGTGGCCCATAGAGATCAATGTGCATACTGATCTGATTAATTATGTTCATTATAATGTTCAACTATTGGCAAACTACACAAGGGATGGGTTTTCAGCTGTACATACCCAATTGTCTGCAACCTCATTGATGGCATTCCAAAATAGAATTGCAGTTGACCTTTTATTAGCAGCGCAAGGGGGAGTGTGTCACATATTTGGGGAACAATGCTGCACCTTCATTCCAAATAACACAGCCCCTGATGGATCTTTAACTAAAGCACTTACTGGTCTTACTGCCCTCACTCACTCCATGAAGGAACATTCAGGGGTAGATACAGAACTGTGGGACTCTTGGTTGAAAATGTTTGGCAGATATAAAAATTTGGTAGCATCTCTGCTAGTGTCTATTTCAGTATTTGCAGCTGTCTTGGTTACCTGTGGGTGCTGCTGCATTCCCTGCCTTAGGGCTTTAATGCAGAGACTCATTGAAACGGCCCTCACAAAAGAAAGAGGTGACATGGCAGTTCAGATGCCTCTGTTGGCTGCAGATGGTAGGATAAATTCTTCTCAAGATCCCTCAGATCTTGAATCTGATGATGAAGAAATTGATGTACATCCTCTCTCCTTTGTTTAAATTTTTTTTAGTATAATGCAAACATATAGTAACCACTTTTTGCTTGTTCTCTGGCTATTTTGACTTATTTGCTTCATAATATGTTGACTGTTAGGTATAATAACACATTTTACATTATGACAGTGCTGGCTGCACTAACTCAGTTTCTGTTACAGGTTATGCAGAATACCATGTTTGCCTGAACATACAACCATGTGAGAGACTGGGACCAAGTGCAGCCGACCCTTGGGAAAGGTGGTGTCAGGATCCTTTTCTCCCCACAAAGTCAAAGAAATGAACTGTCTTTCCACAAAATATCCCGGGGAGTTTTTCGGACCTGACCAGATGTGTCCCATGTTTCTGTTATGGCTATTTTTTCACTTGATTAAATTTGACTATTGCTTATTTTTGTAGTTAATCTATTAAAATAGATTAAAAGGGGGAATGTTGAATATATTCTATTATACTGTGCTTTATGAAGTGCCTTATGAGATGTTTTACTTAGATTTTGATGCTTGTTACATACATTCTCAGCTTAGTTAAGATAACACTGTGCGTGCAAAGATATTTCCTTCAGAATGTTCTGTTCTCATGCTCTGTGTTACTTCCTCTTATCTAGGGAGTTGTTTCTCTGTGTTACTTCCTCTTATCTCAAAGCCACAGTTGCTTATGACTCATGCTACTGGAATTGTATTGTGCAATGAATATGTAACCACCCTTGTGCAGCTTTCAATAAAAGAAGCTGTCTGTGCAAGGGGAGTGAGAATCGTTTGGACGGCTGTGCAGACTTGCACTCTGTGCAGTTTCTGGTGATTCTCCTTCGCTGCAGCGCAGACTTGGAAAGACATTCAACTCTCCTCATTTCTCAACATACTGAAGGGCTGAGATTTCCTCCATATAGTTTAATACCTGTGTTAAGATAAAATATAAGAGTAATTAATAGGGGATCCTACACCATGATTGGTCAAGTAAGGATGCGTGATACGTCACAAAGATGTTTTGCAGACTAGATGGAGGGCTCCACTTTCTTTGTGAAAGAGACCGTTTGATGTGAATGCCATATTTGGTCTCAAAAACGTTGATTTTTCCCTGATAAACAACAAGTTTGCAGGTATGAAAATAGTACTTTTATTTAGCTGGTTTTAATCAGCCCTAAACAGTGGTGCAAAAAGTGGGTATGCACTATATGCGGCGCATAGGTCCGCTGCACCGGGAGGAGGGGGCGCCAAAGCCATGGGGGGGATATTTGAAGAATGCAGTTTCTGTATATAACAGCTTTTGTGCATGTGTAAATAATTTATATGATCATCATAAAATAGGGAAGTTACTGACTATCTTGGTCACGAGAGGGCTCCGCCAGCACACGCTCGCGCTGGAGCCCCTCTCCAGAGCGCGCGTGAGGGTGCACTGTAACTGTGTGTCCAGACCAAACGCGATAGGAGCGACTAGAGCTTCAGGTTCACATGTAAAATCAATGGAGGAGCACGATGAAGCGCGACTTGGTGTCCCGCGACACTTCAGAAGCAGATTTGCGTTGCGAAAAAGCTTTTCTGCTTGATTTGCGCGAACAATTCGCGCTACAGATGCGATGGAAAATTCGCGCTGCATTTTATGTGGTCCATTTTGTGCATTCGCACTCATGGCGTCTATCGCTCAAGTTGGAAAAATCTGAACTCCAGCGTCAAATCGCGCCGCGACAACCAATCAGGGGACAGAGTTTCAGTGATTCTGTGACTGTCATGGAGTCGCAGCCTCAGCAGGACATGGAGGAAACACTGATAAACACTGTGGATAATCACCCCGAGCTACATGACACAAGCAGTTTTCAATACAGAGACAGAAATAAAAAAATAAACTTTTTAGTCAGGAATGCTCTTAAGAGCTTTGTGGGTGGCTCTTAAAAGAGCCGTTGTTGCTGTAAAAGCACCTCTCAGCCTAGAAGTCAGCCTTGAAACGTCCTCCTCACCTGAATTTCCTGGTAGCAGCTCCCGCACCACGTCCCACGCTGCTCAAATATTATAAACTTTTACGAACCGCAGACAGATGAACAGCTGCTCAGAAATGTAGTTGGTGTTTCGGCAGGCGAAGCTTGGACCTTCATGGCAAACACTGGGCGAGCAGGTCACGTTCTCCAGGCGGCGAGGAGCCAGTGTTTATGAGAGGCTCGCTGCTGTTTATGGATCCCTCTGCCGTAGCTAGACTGTATCTGTAGCTCAACAAACCCTTAGTACAGCGTTCCCCGGTCTACCGGAGGCCAGGCTGAACACTCTGTTCTCCGTCAGCTCGCTCCATAATCCACCGCCAGCTGCACTGTAGCCCCAGCTCCACCGAAGCCCGGGCCGAACACGCAGTACTCCGTCAGCTCGGTCCTCCACCGCCAGCTGCACTGTTGCCCCAGCTCCGCTGAAGCCCGGGCCGAACACGCTGTCCTCCGTCAGCTCGACCCATAATCCACCGCCAGCTGCACTGTAGCCTCAGCTCCGCTGAAGGCCAGTTCGCGCGTGAAAATACCATATTTGAAGCGCGACCAGTTCGCGTTGTACACGCTTCAAGGTGCGAATTTGCACGCGAACAGCTAGGCGTGTGTCGCGCTTTATATTCGCTCCTATCGCGTTCAGTGTGGACACACCGTAAGCGAGGAGGTGGCGAGCGTGCGTGAGGGTGCGTGGTAAGCGAGGAGGTGGCGATATGGCGCCTTATTTTACCACTTGTTTGGACTATGATGGACAATAAGAGAAGGAAGCTCTCGGGGGCTCAAAACAGGAAAAGAAAGAGGGAGAAGGAGAAAGATTGTGTCGGGATGAAAGATGGTTTATGGAAGTGGTTGAAAGACAGCAGGTAAATTATTTCAGATGCAGCTTGAGCTTCTGTGTGGCTTGGTTAGCTAGCACTTGTAAAACGCAAGGCTTACTGTTTTCTCTCAACTGTGTACTGATCAGTATTTATAATATAATAGACATATCATGATCAAATATGAAAAAGGTTGTGTTGTGTGTGTTACAATAATCAAATTTAACAATAGAACCGCCAAGGGGGTAATTTTTCACCTTCATTAACAGTTAACCCTTTCCCCTGCTATTGACCCGTTTTCACGTGTAAAATATGTGTGGTGTGTGTGTGTGTGTGTGTGTGTGGTCCAGATATACTAATCAGCTTTTTAGAATTGGTGTCACTTTTCTCAATTCAGTGTACAATGTATTTTAGCTTAACATCAACCTTTAAATGACCAAAACTTCAAATGAATAAAGCAGTAATGAGTGGAACTGTTCGTTAAAACAAACCATTATTTTCAGGATGGATGATATCACCATCTTGTTTTAAAACCTGTTATATCTCATGATGCTTTCTCTCTGCATCTCAGTTGATTCTTATTTTGAGCAAATTTTTTAATGCAACAGCTCATTCCTCGCAAAACTAAACCCCTAATCTCACCCCTTCATCCCTAGTGAATGTTTATAGTGCAAAGCAAAGCAGTTGAGGGCCTTGTCCCTCCAGGCCAGACAATTTGGACTTCATCAGTGTGTATTTCCAAGGACTTCTGGAAACTTCAAAGTAACTTCATCAAGGATTCCTTTTATCTTCTCAGCCAGTCTTATAACAAAGGTTCACAGACTAGCTTCTCTCTCTTGGTTTTACACATATCACTAAGGATTACTCCCAGGGATGGTATGATGTCTCACTCAAACAATTTTACTTGCTCATTATTCGTTAAGAGAAAGGGACTGACAGCTTCACATACACACATTCTTAACTTCAGTATGAATGCAAAATGTAATGATGTCTAAAAAAGAAACTGAATGTTAAGAAATGAGGCATTATTTTGAGGACAACTCATCCTTATTTCGTGCTTTTTATCAGCGGTTGTATCCCTGGAGACAGTTATTTAGTGCATAGCTATAACAAAATAAATATAAAAACGTATTCATGATAAAAAATATATACAGACAAATAGAAATATATGTTGTTGCTTTTTTATTTTTGTCAAAATATAACAAACTTGTTATATTTAGTCATAATTTTTACTCTAACATTTCTCTGCAGTTGTTTGTATTTTATTTCCTATGTGTTATAGATGACAGGACAAAAAGTTTTGATCTATAGCTAGCAAGGGAAGCGCCTGTTGTTGTTGGCTCTGATTAAAGCCCAATGGTTTGTATCCTGCCGTTGTGGTTCTTAAAGTTAGGAAGACAACAAAATTATAAACTTCTTTCATCTCAACTGTAACCCATCTTCTACCCACAGCCTCCAGAGACTGGTGAGCAGCGAGATATCAGGGTTACAGAATGGTGGCAGCAGTTTTGGGTTTTTTTGGTCTTTAGACTGGCTCATTAGCCATGGAAGTTCAGCTGGCTACGTAGCCTAAGTGAAGCTTGCCCAGGACATGTGTTTAGTGCAACCAGCAGACAGCTTTCTGCAGTCCCTGAGATTTATCTGCGTGTTTCAGTTGACAGATAATACCTCGGAAGAGCAACAACTGCAGCAGTCGAGCGTCACCAGCAACAGGGTGAAAGACGCAGCTATTGGAGCCCAGCTGCAACAGGACACTTCAAGGGCTTTAGTTCACTACCGAGTGGATTTGCTACCATGTTTTCACGGTAACGTGTAAAAAAATTTTTTTGGGGGAAACAAGATTGGAGCAATCTGTAAAGGCATGTTCAGATGGTCAAAATCTAGATGTTGCTACCATCCTCCCCACTCGCCTGAGCGGTGATGCTTTAGCATACTTGCTATCCGTGCCACAAGATGTGCAGAAATACTATGAAGGATGTACAGCTAAGTTTATTGATGTTTTTGGGAGGAAGCAGTTTCTGCTCCATTTTAAAATGTTTGTTAATGTCACACAATGCCTGCCTAAGGAACTGCTTGAAGTGTATGCAGCTGAAATAAAGAGGCTAGTCCAGGAAGAATTCCCCAACAATGCAGTGCCGGCTTTGACTATGGAGTGCCAGTTATTACTATCGAACGCTTTAGGAAGTTTGTTGTGGGACTCAACCCCATTCTTCAGTCAAAATGTCTCAAGCATGGACATGAGGCCCTTAAACTGTTGCCTCCTACCTTCCCACCTGGACTCATGTCTTCTATAGCTTAACCTCAACCTAAAGGGGACCCATTGGCTGTGATGGTATCCACTAATCAAGAAAAGAGTCGAGGAATCTGAGGAATTAACTGAAGCAGTTAAACAACCCTCCAGGGAGGTCCAGGCACTTAAATGTCAAGTCACCCATGAAGACGACAGAAGCTAGGCCAGGCCACCCCATGTTTTCTGGCCCGGATATGAGCCTACACAATACTTCAGAGTGGAAAGAGGTAGAGAAAGATATCATTGCACTCCATCACTGTCTCCTGTCTGCCATGCCCACTCCTCTCCGCAAACACATCATTGATCCAGCAGAGGTCAGAGTGAATACAGCTATGCCAGATGTTCTCCAGATCCTCGTGATCAGTGAGGTTCCCGACCCCTCTGTTGTCTCCATCCCGGTGTCATGATCATCTCCTCTGCCATGACAGACACTCCTACAGCCCAGTAGGGAGACAGCTACCACATCAACATGGTGGAGGTCTTCATATGCTGACAACTGTGACTGGTACTGTCCTTTTGATTCAGGTGGACACAGCTCACCCTCTATACATTCAGCCAGAGACCGACACAGAACATGTGATCAGGACACACATGTTACCTTTAATGATGACTACCATAGTCAGGGAAAAGAATTGTAGTAGGCACTGAGGGCCAAGTGTCTGCTCCTGTTGATGGGGCCCATTCCATAGGTGTACCACAGCTCAAATGACATAATTGTACACATAATGTGCTTGCCTCCATTGAGAATGTTGCCACTAAAGTGTATGTTGACTCAGGTTCTGACATATCAATCATTAATGAAGCCTTTAGAATTTCCATTCCCTCTTTGAGAACAAAACCGTTACAGCGGCCTCATTTAATTCAAGAGCTGTAACTGGTGATTATCTGGACAACTTAGGCACCCTCAGCAAGAATCTCACACTAGGCAGCGATATGTTCACACACACAGTCCTAGTTGTCAGGAATTTTACACAGCCTGTAATTATTGGCTGGGAATTTTTTGCTTGCATATTTCGTTCTTCTGGATTTGAAAGGGCCAGTGTTCAACTTTTAACCGCATCTCAGACTATCCTGTTAGATTGTAACGTAATCACTGCCACACCACTCACAGTGCCAGCAATGTCACAGATGTCTGTTCTAGCTAGGGTGCAGCCCAATATCGGTGTACTGGATCTAGAATCTGACTACACTGCAGTTATTGAGCCAGGACCCCCTAATGGGCAGGGTTTATTAGGAGCATGTACTGTGGCTTTGGTTTCAGGCAGGGATGACGTATGTTAGAGTTATGATCCTCACAACCTGTGACCTTTGCCTTCCAACTGACATGACACTGGGTTGTCTTCACACCGTAGGCGAGGATCCTGACTCTGACTACTGTATAGTTGACATGGAAGTGGATGTTAAGTCAAGGGTAGCAGGATTACCTGAACAACAGCTGTAACCTGATGTTAATCTAGATGACTCTGCACGTACTATCGATCAACAATAACAACTTCAGTCCTTACTGTTAGACTACTCTGACGTCTTTGGTACCCACGACCAGGACTATGGACGTACTGACTTGGTTCGGCATCGCATCAGGACTGGTATCAATCAAGGACTACATTTAGGACATCACCAAAAATCAGAAGAGGAGATTGATAGACAGGTCCAGCAGCTGCTGGAGCAAGATATCATCAAATAAAGGTGCAGCCCTTGGTCCCCCCCTGTAATTCAATTCAATTCACTTTTATTTATATAGCGCCAATTCACAACAAATGTCATCTGGCTTTGCAAGATGGCGCCGCGTATGGACGCCTCGGCACTTCGCTCTCTGGTACTAGTTACTGTTTTACTCTTTTGCGTAGTTTTCTGCACTCCGTCTGCTATTAAAATTAGCAGAGAGGAACTTTTAAAAATTGGGCTATCCAGTGCCGGACTTTTTTCACCGGTCTTTACACAACCTGACTGCTTTATGGAGATTCTGATCGGAGGAGCAGCAGCGTTCTGTGGATTTAGACGGAGACGACGACGCGGGAAACGAGCTGGTGTGCTCGTCAAGCTGCGACAGCGGGGATTACGCACCGCTCTCCCATCCATACACCTGGGAAACGTCCGCTCTCTGCCTAACAAAATGGATGAATTGCTCCTTCTCCTATCCAAGAACTCAGACTTTAGTCGTTCTGCCGCCTTTTGCTTCACTGAAACCTGGTCCAGTGAACTCATCCCGGACAGCGCTCTAAAGCTGCCAGGCTTCCAGCTGTTCAGAGCGGACCGCTGCACGGAGCTGACTGGGAAATCAAAGGGAGGTGGAACGTGCTTCTACATTAACGAAGGTTGGTGCACAGATGTCACAGTGTTAAAGAAGACATGCAGCCCTCACCTTGAGTCGTTCTTCATAAACTGTAGACCATTTTATTCACCGCGGGAGTTCGCCTCGTTTGTGCTGGTCGCTGTATACATTCCACCGCAGGCGTGTGTGACGGAGGCATTACATCACCTCGCCGATTAGATCACAGACGTGGAGAAAAATCACCCGGACTCTCTGCTAATCGTTCTCGGGGATTTTAACAGAGCTAATCTCAAACTTGAACTGCCTAAATATAAACAACATGTGACGTGTCCCACCAGGGACATGAACACTTTAGATCACTGCTACACCACAATAAAGAATGCATATCGCTGTCCCCCGTGCTGCTTTGGGACTTTCCGACCACTGCTTGGTCCACCTCATCCCATCTTACAGGCAGAAGCTGAAATCTGCTAAGCCTGTAGTAAGAACTGTGAGGAGATGGACTGATGAGTCAAAGATGCAGCTACAGGCCTGCTTTGACTGCACTGATTGGAGCGTCTTTGAAGCAGCGGCTTCATCCCTGGATGAACTGACCGACACTGTGACATCCTACATCAGCTTTTGTGAGGACATGTGTGTGCAGACCAAAACCTTCTGCTCATTCAAAAACAATAAACCGTGGTTCACTGCAGAACTGAGACAGCTACGCCAGGACAAGGAGGAGGCCTACAGGAGTGGGGATCGGGACCTGTACAAACAGGCCAGGAACCAGCTGACAAGAGGGATCAAAGCAGCAAAGAAGAACTACAGTGCTAAGCTTAAGGACCGTTTTTCTGCTAACGACCACTCTGCAGTTTGGAGCTACCTGCAGACCATTACTAACTGTAGGAGACCATCCCCCCACCCTGTGGAGAGCCCCCGCCTGGCTGAGGACCTCAACGACTTCTTTTCCAGGTTTGAAAGGACTTTCACACCTCCCACCTCCCCCACCATCTCCATCACAAAAGACCCAGCTTCACCCCAAACCACCCACGTACCTGCCTTGACGATCTGCGAACAGGACGTGCGCCAGCTATTTCAGAGTCAGAAAATTAAAAAGGCTCAGGGACCAGACGGAGTGTCCCCAGCCTCTCTGAAATTCTGTGCTGACCAGCTGGCTCCCATCTTCACCCAGATCTTCAATAACTCCCTGGAGCTGTGTGAGGTCCCCTCCTGCCTCAAACGCTCCACCATCATACCGGTTCTCAAGAAGTCCCCAGTCACTGGATTAAATGACTACAGACCAGTTGCCCTAACATCTGTGGTCATGAAATCCTTTGAGCGTCTGGTACTGACCCACCTGAAGGACATCACAGATCCCCTGCTAGACCCCCTGCAGTTCGCCTACAGATCAAACAGGTCAGTGGATGATGCCGTCAACATGGCTCTACACTACATCCTGCACCATCTAGACTCTGCAGGTACCTACTCTCGGGTCCTGTTTGTGGACTTCAGCTCTGCGTTTAACACCATTGTCCCAGAGCTCCTCCACCAAAAACTGTCCCAGCTCACCGTGCCTCCATCCACCTGTCAGTGGATTACCAGTTTCCTGACTGACAGGACGCAGCAGGTGAAACTGGGTAAGTTCACATCCAGCTCCCGTTCCCTTAGCATCGGCGCCCCCCAGGGATGTGTTCTCTCCCCACTGCTCTTCTCCCTTTACACCACTGACTGCACGTCGAGGGACCCTTCTGTTAAACTCCTGAAGTTTGCAGATGACACCACCGTCATTGGACTCATCCGCGACGGCGACGAGTCTGTGTACAGAAAGGAAGTGGAACAGCTGGTTCTCTGGTGCAGTCAGAACCACCTGGAGCTAAACCCGCTCAAAACTGTGGAGTTGACAGTGGACTTCAGGAAGAGACCACCATCAACATCTCCTCTCATGATCCTCAACAAGCCAGTCCCCACAGTGGAGTCTTTCAGGTTCCTAGGATCCACCATCACACGGGACCTGAAGTGGACTTCACACATCAACATAATAAGGAAAAAGGCCCAGCAAAGGCTGTACTTTCTGCGTCAGCTCAGGAAGTTCAACCTGCCCCAGGAGCTGCTGATCATCTTCTACACAGCAATAGTCCAGTCTGTCCTGACCTCATCCATCTCTGTCTGGTTCAGATCCGTCACCAAGCAAGACAAGGACAGACTGCAGAGAACAGTCAGGACTGCAGAGAGGATCATAGGAACCGATCTTCCCTCCATTCAGGACCTATTCCGGGCCAGGGTCAGGAAGCGGGCCAGGAAAATCACCTCTGACCCCTCACACCCTGGCCACAATCTGTTTAGGCTCCTCCCCTCAGGTCGGCGTTACAGAGCGTTGTACGCCAAAACCACCCGACACAAAAACAGTTTTTTCCCCCAGGCTGTCGCTCTGACGAACTCTGTCTAGTCACAGTGTGTGAGTGCACTCACATAAAATTAAACTATAACTCTGCACTTCTGTACATACTCACTGTAAAATAACCCCGGCTTGGTGTATATATTATCCTTTATTATTTACGATCTGATATTTATCTGTATTTTTACTTATTTTTGTTCTTATTTTTCTTTTTTTTCTTTTTTTTTATATCACTTATTCAAGTTCTGTACTGGAGAAAAAAGTTTGCCGGAGTCAAATTCCTTGTATGTGACATACTTGGCCAATAAACTGATTCTGAT
The DNA here is from genome assembly GCA_028564705.1 of Apricaphanius iberus. Classification (NCBI taxonomy): domain Eukaryota; kingdom Metazoa; phylum Chordata; class Actinopteri; order Cyprinodontiformes; family Aphaniidae; genus Apricaphanius; species Apricaphanius iberus. The sequence continues at coordinate 14,515 of JAPXFQ010002862.1, forward strand.
TCTGATTCTGATCTCAAGGCACTTTACAACAAAAAACGTTTCAATACAATTACACAAACATTCCAATCAGTTAAAAGTTTTCTATGTAAGGAATCCCAGCAGATTGCGATGAGTCATCGACGTGAGGTTGTGCCCGGATCATGCAGACTCCAACCACAGCTATTCATCTGCAATCCCTCATACTGAGAATGCATGTAGCGACAGTGGAGAGGAAAAACTCCCCTTTAACAGGAAGAAACCTCAGGCAGAACCTGGCTCAGTACAAGAGGTCATATGACACAACCGTCTAGGGGTCTGAGAAGACAGAGAAGAGACAGCATGGACGATGCTCGGTGACTTGACCATCATCTGGACCGATTTTTTTTCCCATCCAACAGGGGGCATTGTAGTTGAGCAGGGTACCAGACCATGTGGAGTTACTATGGGGAGAAAAATACTGAGAGAAAACTGGGTTAACAATAACAGCAGAAAAAAAATCTCTGGAGAGTGGTAGAAGAAAAAAGTAGAAGAGACAAGAAAAGTGGTCAGCCTGTCCTCCAACAGTCTAAGCCTATAGCAGCATAACTACAAAAATACCTCAGGATAACCTAAGCCACTAACCATAAGCTTTATCAAAAAGGAAGCTTTTAAGCCTAGTGTTGAAAACAGACAGAATATCTGCCTCACGGACTAAAACTGGGAGCTGGTTCCACAGGAGAGGAGCCTGATATCTGCCTCCCATTCTACTTTTAGAAATCGTAGGAACTACCAGTAGACCTGTATTCTGAGAACCAAGAGCTCTGTTAGGGACATATGGAACAATCAGATTTTTGATGTACGATGGAGCTTGATTATTAAGGGCTTTTTTAAGTAAGGAGGAGGATCTTAAACTCTATTCTGGATTTAACAGGGAGCCAGTGGAGAGAAGCCTAAACAGGAGAAACCTGATCTCTCTTTTTAATATTCATCAGAACTCTTGCTGCAGCATTTTGGATCAACTGAAGGCTTTTAATTGCATTTTGTGGACCTCCTGATAATAAGGAATTACAGTAGTCGAGCCTTGAAGTAACAAATGCATGGACTAGTTTTCTCTGTAGTCTTTGTTAGTAAGAAGGATGGCACCCATTAATTCTGTATTGACTACAGGACGATTAATGCTGTCATGGGGAAGGATTTATACCCATTACCACATCCAGGGGAGGCTCTCGGCAGTCTGTCTGGATCCTGCTGGTTTAGCACAATGGACATGCCAAGTGGTTACTGGTAGGTGGAACTCAAACCAAAAGACAAGGAAAAAACAGCATTTTGCAATCGCAGTGGTCTGTTCCAATTCAAGGTTATACCCATGGGACTGACCAATGCTTCCCCGACCTTCCAGAGACTGATGAAGCTAGTTCTTCATGAACTGTTTGATATACTTGAATGATGTATTAGTCTTCAGCCAAACCTTCTCAGACCACTTAAAAAGCCTAGCTCAGGTTTTTGATCGGCCTGTCTAAAACTTGAAGCTACCAAATATCATCTAGGTCCGAAAGAGGTGCCCTTCCTTGGCTATGTAGTCTCCCGTGACGGACTTAAGCCCGATCCTAAGAATCTGGACAAGGTACGTAAGTGGATGACACCCAGAACAGCCACCTAAGTAAGAACATTTATTGAACTGTGCTTCTCCTACTGTTTGTGAGTTTGTGAAAAATATTTATTTCATTGCTGGTACGCTACACTAACTGACTCATAAAAGTGCTGTTTTCAAATGAACACCTGAATGTTAACATGCCTTCTACACAATTAAGCATGCTAAGACTAACCCACCAGTTTTAACCAACATCCTATCTTTTCTCAACCTTTTTTGCTATGGGGAGCCCAAAAATAATGAATGGAAGTCAATGGAGCGATAAAAGTTATTTTCTGGTCCGCTTTGTCTTACGTTCTGAATCACACAAATGTTGTAATTCGATTTAAATGATAACTAACGATGTACGTTTCGACTGTGTTTGTCCGGTGTTTTGGGATTGATTTGATTGTAAAAATTTGCATTTAAAATGCCTACAAATCAGAAGTCGCATATATGATGTAATTTTGCTAACAGGATCTAGCACTAGCTATAGCACGTAAAACACTCATCTAGAGCTTATAGAGCTTCTCCTCTATGCTGGCTCTCACTCACCGACTGCTTTACCCCCGCATGCTGCAACTTTCTACAAGGTCACATTTATAGAGGTTTTCTCCGTGTTTGATACGCCTTTCTTCATCGTGGAGGCTACGGCCCTCACTCTCCTTCTTCTTCTGCAGTTGTAGTCCACTAAGCGTTTTTACACAAAACCTAAAGTAACTCTTACCTCCGGTCAAAAATCATCGTTTTCTCTGCATCAAAATTAGTTTTTAAAATTCACGGACATCATATGTTCGATCCAGGATGTATTTCAAACTGGATCTAAAAATAACTTTAATCGCTCCATTGACTCTCATTCATTTTTTTTGGCATTTGGGGGACCTAATGACCGGAAGTAGAAGGGTATGACTTAGGCTCGCCATACACTGATGATTGACTGGAGGGTATTGGTTCAGTTTTAGCTAAGTGTCAAGACAGTAGGGAGCATGTTGTTGCCTATGCAAGCCACATTCTTAGCCCCTCTGAGAGAAAATGGTCTACATTTGATGGTGAACTTTTTTTTTCTTTTTTTTTTACATTTTCTTTCTGGTAGCTCCTTTTTAGTGATGACAGACCATAAACCCTTATTGAGCGTGAAGAAAATAGCAATGGGCAATCATCTCACAGGGAGACCAAGTAAATAGCTCCTGGAACTGGATTTTTACGACGAGGATGTCTTGTCCTGGGATCCTGACCCATACAGCCAGTCTCTGACTATATGAGGTGCGACCGTAGCCATTACTGACACAGACAGCCAAGATAGTCCTGTTAATCATGACGTTGTTGACATTTCTTTGACTGTAAGTTCACAGAAACAGCAACAGGATGATGTGTCTCTTAGTACAGTCATTTCGTGGTTATGGACCAGAGTAGGTAGACCCTGTTGTATGTTATATTTTTTGGGGCTCCTTTATATAACAGTCTCGTATTAAATATGTTTTATATAATCTTTAGTTAGCATTCAGAAGATAAAAGTCTGTTTTTCTATTATGCATGGTTGTAAAACATATCCTTGACCAGTATTTAACTGGGACAAGCTTTTAAGTCATAAAACTCTTGGGTAAGTTTATTGCAGGCTGTAAAAACAGGATGTCTTTAGATAAGAATGGAAGTCAGGTGTAGGGAGGAAGGGCCAGAAAAGCCTACTCCATGGTACGGCCATAAATTAGGTCAGGAGGAAACCTTGGGACTAACGTGTGGTCTGATAAGTTCTGATTGGAGCAGATTAATCCTGGGAGGTTTTGGATGTTTATAAAAGTTATGACACGGAAACTATTCTTCGTCAGAAATCTTTGTCTGGCCCTGAGAAATAGGGCATGTTTTCTCTGTAAACCGCATATTTGTTAATCTGTTCAAAATAAATGTTAAAACTGGAAATTGGTTCCTTGTCTCTGTTTTGAACATGCATTGAATTAATTTTGATAATATTTAATTCTACAAATGGTGACCTCGACCGTGTGCAGAGTTTTGGACCAAGATCCAGTTATTTTTTAAGTTAATTAACTGACATGTATTTGCTCTTTTGACAATTTGCGCTGAGTTGCGTAGTTTTTAATTCTGTTGATTGGTTAATCTAACATTGGGTAATGTTGTCATGCAAGCTGAGGTGACGAGCTGGTGTGTGAGGTGCATGCGCGTTTATGTGTGTCTGTATATGTGTGTGTGTGATGGTTTTTTACGCAGGCGCTTTGCGAGACGTGCTGGAGATGTTGTGTTTCTGTTAGAATGTTATAGTATAAATAATGAACTCGAGTATAATAAATAAATTAAAATAGATAAATAAATATCTAACTAAATATGATGGATAACTGAAATTAAAAATCTATGAGAATTAGTTGTGAACATTTACAACAGGCCATCAGAGCGGACGCCCAATGCTAGGTGGTGAGATGGCGGAGCTAATTCTGTGTGATTTTCTGCTTAATAGCACGGCTAACATACAACAGCTTTGACTATATGTTTTGATAAATAAATTAGTGGTAATAGGCGGTTTTCTGCCATCTGTTCGAGTCTTTTGAGTGGTTTTCTGGAGGCCGGCGCCGAGAAATTTCTCAAAGCGGACTACGAAAATTGTAACAGATTGGTCTAAACCTCCGCGATAAAATAATTAATAAGGTCTTAAAATCACCGCTTATAATGTTGTGTTTTTTGTTAATGGTTTTGGGTTGTAACGGACGTTGTAGATTCGGTGTTTTCTGCGCGGAAAGGCTGTTAGGAAACATATGTTTCAGTCCGTGTTGGACGGACAGGAGATTGTTTTTGTTCATGCCGAATTAAAGTTTGGTAAAGTGGTATAAATTGTGCGGATTAAGTCCTGGTATTGCGGTAAGTAATTTTCTAAAGTGTGTGTTGCGATTTTCTTGAGTGTTTTCGCCGTACGTTTTGTACTGTTTTAGGTTTCGTTGCACAAAGAGAGTTTACGGTAGCACGTTGCTGCAGGCTGCTGTGCTATGCTAGCGTTTGTTGCTTTTGTGTGTCAATATGTTTTGTGGTTGAAACTAAATGCATGTTCTGTGTGTTGTAAGCTAAAAGTTGATTTTGGATAGAAAGTGATTACAGACTCCTGCAGACGATTGCCTTGTTAAGACTTAAACGAATTTGGATTTTGTTAAATTTTTCTGGTTAATTAGGATGTAAAAAACGGCCTCAAGATAACTGTTCAGATAAATTTTGTTTGCAACTCCCTTAGGCAATGTTTTAGCACATTTTTTACGAAGGGCAATTTACGGTGTTTCACATTTAACTGAACTGTTACGGTACGGAGATTAAAGATTAAGAAGTACATGCTGAATTTAGCTAACTGGTTTTGCCTGAGAAGGCTAAATTTATCACATGAGGAGAGCATGTACAGTTATTGGGATAATTATGCATGTTACAATTAAACGCAAATGACTGAGAACAGTTACTCATGAGTCGATTCTGACTTGGTGAAGTTTTAATTTTTGATTTCATCTTTAAAATTAAAAAGAGGGGAGTGTATAGTAAAAATAAAAGTTGCATTTTTTTGAATCTTTAATTAGGTGGATTTGTTGCTTTTTGATTGATCTAAGCAGGAGTTGATTAAGTTGGCCTAAATAAAGATAAAGCTATAAGCAGTAATTATAAGAATGGAACGAAAAACTAACGGTGTTAATTGGAAAGCAACAAACTGGTTTAAATTATTTTTTTAAGCACCGTGTTGAATGGTACAGAGAATGAGTCTGTGATTTTAAATAAGTATCATTTATGCTAAAATTATGTTTGGCTGATTTCTGATGGCTCTATAGACTTTAGAAATATAGCTTAGTCTCTGAATAAATGACCTAAAGGAGAAGGATTTTGTGGACACTAAATGCTTATTGGATTTATCAAATTTCAACTGGGGCTCAAGGAGTAACCCAGCATATTTCAATTCCGTTACAAATTGAATGTTTTTACCATGCAAAACAATACTTATCATAGTATATTTTCTAAACTAGTGGGATTTGAATGTTTAAGTTTGAAAAAAAGAAAACATTAAAACACAGAGTCATCTTTAAGGCATCAGTTTGTTTGTAAACAGGCTGGGGATAAATTTGGAATTGGTCTAAGGATTGAAAGTAACAACTAAATTCTTTGGTAGATTTGTTTATCAGCGGTGATCGAAATGATGGTTTAATTTAGAAGTAAGAAGTAAATTCTAATTCATTTATTCTGATCGTGTAGAAGCAAAATGTGATTGGACCAGCTACATTGAAATAATTTTTACCATATATTTGAATGCACATTTTGTTTTGACAAATAAGAATTGGTTTTAGTTTTAAAAGTTTAATATTAATTTTTCAGAGGTTATTCATTAATTGTTAGCTAGTCTACTTGATGCTGAGAGTAAATTTACAGGTCCTAAAACATTTTAGAACAGTTCTGATCATAGAATAATGGCATTATATATCATTTGATTAGTGGGGACTCTGTAACTGACAATTTATTTAGATTTTTTGATTTTATTTTCTTTATTTTTTCTTATTTTTTATTTTTTTCTCTTTCTCTCTTAACCTTTATATATTTGGTTCGACTTGGATTCTGACCCAGGTTTCTGAACTGCGGTCTGCTTATTAATGAGAACTTTGGAAAATGTTAATTTGAGAAGCTGGATTAAAGAAACATGATTCAGTGGTAATTTATTTGACATTTCTAGAAGCTTCAATTCAATTTGGTGTTTATCATTGGAGAAAAGAAAAAAAAGAAGCCTGAGAGGATAATTGGGATACTGAAAAATGCTAGTTTTTGTTTTTATTTTAATGCTACTAGTTTGTGTTTAGAGAAATCTTATCTCTTGAACCTCTTTTATTGAATTTTTTTTGTTCTACTGCTAAGGGGAATTAGACTACTATGTATCCTACAAAAATTTAAGAGGAGTTTTAGTTGCAAAAATCAGTTTGACTATGTTTGATTCACTTCACAGAATCGGACAGATGTTTTTGAAGTATGAAATGTTTGCATTATTTACAATCTGAATATTTGGGTTGAATTCAGATTGGATTGTGTTAAAAAAAAATACTTTAGGTTTGGCAATTTCTAACAATAAGCAACCACCTGGTTACTTTCACATCAATTTGATCAGGGAATGAGACGTGCATGTTTTGCACTACGGTCTTAAAGTCCCACAGGAAATATTTATAGGGAAGCTGGTTTGTCAGTGATTTAAATCTTGGATTTTTCTTTAGAAATATGGATAGAATTTGAAGTATAGCAAACTGAAGACTATTTTTGTAAACTATGTTGTGTTTATCAGTCAGTAATATTCTCTGATTTTGTTTTAAACATTTGATGTTTTTAATTTTGATATTTTTTGTCTGAGCCAGCTTGATAGAGATCCAGTACACTTAAGTGATGGGGAGTTTGGAGACTGGATCGTTATTGGTAATTGCTCAGATGGGAGGAGCTTCACAGGTAACCTTGATAACACCAACAACAGTTATAATTGGAGGGGAACCTACACAGCAAATTTAGAAGAATTGTTTTTTGGGTGTTGGTTAAATTTGAGCAAAAATAGAGTTAATTTTACTCTCTGTAGAGTTACATCCCTTAAATTTAACACTATACTGACAAAGAGTGGTGTTGAAAAGGAGTGTCAAATGTAAGTGTTTCCAAATTATATCTGTAAGTGTCATTCTGGTAAAATTAACTCTGAACTTGTCACTCTAAACTCCCACATTCGATCTAACACCTGAAGTGTAAATCTGCTAAGCTCACCGACCTCACCCCAAGTTGCAACTATCGCTTCACAGCAGACAGTAGGCTACTTTCAACCGTGGTTTGCAGTCGACATTGTCGGATCGGTAAGTAAAAATGGGTGTTTTTTATTACTATTAATTATTCTAAAGATATTTCTGTCTTTGCATCTGGCTTTATTTCAATGTTAACTCTCCATGCGTGCATGGGGTCAATCCCCATGGTAGGCTACAACGCACGTTAGCCACGCTGTCACTGATAGCCTATTAATGTATTGTTTTAATGTAGCCTATGTTGCACCTGTAGTCAAAAACTGTGGCTAAAGTAAAGGTCAGAAAAAACCCAAAACGTTTTTCGGTCGGACTGTTGATTAAGCTAGAAAAGTTAAAGCTAATGAAGACGGACTACAGTTGTTTTTAGGATGTGAAATGCTAGCATGACATTAGCATGCACAACCTGCACAAATATCCCATTGTCAAGGCTCTCCATGATAAAAAAAAATTTTTCTTTCTTTCTTTCTTTATTCTTTTTTTTTTTTTTTAGATCAATGCAACTTGAAAACGACTTGTGTAATCCTTATGTTCAGTTTCTTCAAGATGGTTTGTATCAATAGTTTATTTTACTTGAAGCAATCCACGAAGTGGCCAGTTTTCAAATATAGACATGAGAATATTATAATGACAATATTATAGCTCAGTGTAGTTTCCATTGTATTTCTTTCAGTAACCGATAAATTTAGTCTGCAAGCTCAACTTCTCACTGAAGGTGTGCTTGTGTTGATGGATACATCAGGAACTGAAGTCGACGCAGATATCTTTGATGAGCTGTTGAAGTCTGGGGTTCAAAACTTTAAAGTTGGATACAAAGAGCAGCCAATGATGGGTAAATATGCTTGATTTGATTTTTTTTTTAAGAAGAAAAAAGCCCTCTTGTATATATATGTATATATGTGTGTGTGTATATATATATATATATATATATATATATATATTTATACATACATACATACACGCGCATGTATGTATATATAGATGGCTATTATTTCTGTATATATTAAATCACTATAATGAAATATGTTCATGATAATGACTAAATATGTTGAAATTTGATTTGTTTTAAAAACTGATAAGAACGTGTTTACCAATGTTTTCTTGGTCAATTTAGATCTTACATTTAATTTGGTGGCAGAAGAATCGCTATTGCCATTACCAAATCAAGCAGCAGCATCATTATCAGCCCCCCCACCATCACCAGCTTCATTATCAAACCCTTCAGCATCTCCAGCATCTTCCACCTCATCAGATTCAACTATACTTCTCCCATCAGCAAAGAACAGAAGAAGTTTTCAAAAAGAGATGGATCGTGATGAGGCTAAGCAGGTAAGTGTGAACCATCTGAGAAATGTATATTATCACAAATTTATTGTTAAAAGGTTAGTAATTCAAATTTGATCATGCCACCCATATTTTCTTAAAATATGTGTTTGTATCTCTTTGTTGTTATTGTGTTTATTTCTTTTTCCAGATGGTTTACTCTATCTTAAGGTCCAACCCAAAGGGTGAGGAAATCTTTAGGGAGTATGACAATACTAAATCACTGTCAGATGCAACACGAAGACAGATGGTCAATATTTTGGTTGCAGCAATGACTGAGTCATATGGGTAAGGTATTACTTACAATGAGCAATGAAAACGCATGGATTAAATATGAATGTAATAAACATTTTGTTTCAAAAGGAGGATTCCACCCATAAGTGCTCGAACCAGCTATGCACTGGGCATCGTGACCCTTTTTCCCTATCTTCAAGATCCATACTCAAAAAATGGCTTTGTAAGTCCTAATACCTTGATTTAAAGAGAAAAAAATGCTTTATTAGTTTTGTTGTTCATGGTTTTACTTAACATTTATGTTTTGTCTTTGTATGTTTCTGTAAATGTGTGCATGCATGGATGAGCAGGAACATTATTATGATCCGGTGGCCAATTCTGGCTATCTTGCTTGGAGACTCAAAACAGTCCAACGTAACACCCCTGATGGCACCCGTTCGCATTCAAGGCCTGATTACCAGGAAAGCCCAAGAACCCAAAGAGATTCTCTGTTAATTGGTGGACAGCTCTTTGGTGAGGAGTGCAGAGAGGCTATCTCCATAATTAGACACTCAACAGATAATTCTGTGATTAAAGAGAAAATGAGAGCCACCTATGAGTACAGACAGAAGCTGGTTCATGACCAGGATGCAACTTCTTCAATCTTTGATGTCTTCCCTCGTTTCCTTGACACACCTAAATTGGTAAGGATATGTACATTCCAAAATGTAGTTGTAAAACGGAATCCTTCCTATTAAGTAGCATAATTAAGTTGAATACTGTATGGCTCTTGTTTTGGTTCAAAGATTGACCAGGACTTTTACCTGATGTTTGGGGAAGAAGTATCTGGAAGGTTTCTTGCAAAGTGGCCATGCTATTTCAAGAACAAAGTCATTGCCGAAAGCCAGAGTCTTCCATCAAGTCCCCATATAGAGGAGTTGCGGGCATCTGTTGACCCTGAGGCTGAGGATTACTTGGGTAAATATGGAACCTTTTTCTGTATTGAAAGTGCCCTCAATTGCTATTCAATGCTTCAGTAAATGAATGAACAAATTGGATAAATATATTCATCTCTGCTACTTTGAAAACGTTAAAGTGACACACCACTATTTGGGGAAATATGCTCATTTTCCACCTCCCCTCGAGTTAAACAATGGAGTTTTACCTTTCCCCTGTTCATCCAGCCGTTCTCTGAGTCTGGAGAGAACATTTGTGGTTTTAGTTTAGCATGAATCATTGAATCAGATTAGACCGTAAGCATCTAATGTTAATTGCTAACGGTCTAACCCGATTAAATAATTCATGCTAATCTAAAGCCACAAATAGGGTTGCCAGACTCAGAGAACGGCTGGATGAACAGCGGAAAGGTAAAACTCAATTGTTTAACTCGAGGGGAGGTGGAAAATGAGCATATTTGCCCAAATGGTGGAGTGTCACGTTAGTAAAAGAAGTGAAATTCAGAACTATTTAAGATGGTTGATAATTCATGGCGTCGTCCACACATAAACTAAAACATTTTTAAAAACTCTTTTCTTCAAGGTTGGAATAGTGATATATCAGCTCTTCTGCTGCTGCTGCATCTTCTGCCCCCTACACCAAAAGGCCATAAAAAAATCAGCCAAGATTAGCTCCGCACAAGCAGCCAACCGTCTTGTACGATTTGTGAAGGTATGTCCTATTAGCATTCCTGTTATTGAAATTATGGTGGCTGTGCTTTATTGTTGTTTGCAAGTACTTGTGTGTTGCAAGTCAATAAAGAACATGTATTTAGACATTTATACATCTTTGTCACTCAAATTAAAGGAAGGAGCCAGCCTCACTACATTCCTGGAGAAAGTTGATGCAAGGCAACCCTTCCTCCTCTGTGTCGGTGAGCAAAGGAAGGATATCCAGAGGTTCTTCATTGTGGTGGACCAGAAACCTATCACATGCAGTGCTTCAACATCAGTGGCTGCTTTTGATGATCTATTCAAGGCACACTTTGTCTTCAGCCTCTCCTATGATGAAGCCCTTTCCAGTTTCTACACTTTCATCCAAACCACAGTGTATAATATCGATGTTGGAAGCACAAAGGAAAGCCCACGAGTCAAGGAACTGAGAGCACGACTTCTGCAGGAGCGTTAGCATGTCACCAGTTTCAAAGGTCACAGTAAACAATAACTGTGTGACAATGTTCTTATGTTTCATTTGTAAAAAGCACCACAAAACTTGTTCAAATCTTTGTAAACATTTAAAATTTCATCATGGTTTATATCCAGCAAAACACTTACGTTTGAAATGTGGACAGCTCGGATGTCTTTCATCTTTTTGTACATTCAGTGGCTTCAGAAAACATCTTATTAATGTACATAGTCATCAGTTTGATGAACATGCTGAGACTAATCAGGAAGTAGCAACACAAAATCCTTCTGTAGAGGACTTTTCAGTTGATCGGCCAACAACTTCAACCACTATGTTGCAGGTTCCCCCAGTTGTCACGCAAAACTCTCTTGTTGGAATATGTGGTTCGCTTGTTGCTCATTTACAGGCCTCTGGTCTTGCTGAAAATACAGTTCAATCAATTGTTTGTTCAATGGAAGAAGTTGTCAATGATGTGCATATGCAAGCACGTGAAGCAGCATTTCAAACATCTGCTGATGCTAAGGAATCAGACATTTACAAGAAAATTGAGCTCAATTTAAACCAATTAGAAAATCCTTTTTCAACATTTAACACAGAGACAAAGAGGCGGAAATATTATGATGAAAAATGGCAAATTGTTGAGCCTAAAGAATTTGTTCTTGGTGTGAGATTGGATACACGAAGAGGTTGGACTACAGGTGTCTATAGTCAAATTCCCGTCACAGACAAATACACATATGTACCTATTTTAGGCACATTAAATTCAATTTTCAAAAATAGTGAGATTAGAGAGTTTTTCTTGAAAGAGAAATGCAGAAAATTGGAGACATACAGTGACATAAGTGATGGATTATATTTCCAAAACCATCCTCTATTTTCAAAACAAAAAAATGCTTTACAGATTTTGCTTTATTATGATGATTTTGAAATGGCTAATCCTCTAGGGTCAAAAAAGGGGGTCCACAAACTTGGCTGTGTTTATTTTACTTTAAAAAACCTCCCACCAAAGATGAACTCAGTGCTGATGAATGTACATCTAGCTGTTCTTTTCTACACAGAAGATTTAAAAAAATATGGTTTTGAAGAAATACTAAAGCCTCTAATTGATGATTTAAAAATTTTAGAAACAAAAAGAATCCAACTTCCATTCATTGACGAACCATTATTTGGCTCTGTAATTCAAGTTACAGGTGATAACCTTGCTTTAAATAGCTTGTTAGGTTTTGTTGAATCATTTAGTGCAACACACTGGTGTAGGTTCTGTCTGACAAACAAGGAAGAAATTCAATCTGTGTTTACTGAGAATAATCCAAGCCTTGTTCTGCGTTCTAGGGAACTCATTGTTGAACATTGTAAAACTCTAAGGGAAGATCCTGCTCTTCCTTCGATTTATGGTGTTAAAAAAGTTTGTGTGCTCAATTCATTAGAATATTTTCATAGCAGTGACAATTATGTTCTTGATATAATGCACGATTTGTTGGAAGGGGTTGTGCAGTATGAACTGAAGTTGGTCTTTCAGTACCTGATTAAAGATGGCTACATCTCCATGAACACATTACTGGACAGGATATATAGTTTTAATTATGGTTATTTGGAACGTAAAAACAAACCAAATGGGTTAAAAATAGATGACAGCAGCAAGCAATTAGGTTTAAATGCCATTCAGTCTTGGTGTATTGTCCGCAATACTCCTCTTATATTTGGTGACATAGTTGAAAGGGACAATAAATACTGGAACTTTTTGCTCCTTTTGTTGCAGATAGTGGATATTGTGTTTTCTACTAGTCCTACTGATGGCATGATATGTTATTTGAAACATCTGATCTGTGACCACCATAACATGTTCAAAACTTTGTTCCCTGATAAAAAATTAATTCCTAAGCACCATTTAATGATCCATTACCCAAGATGTATTAAAAAGATTGGCCCACTTGTCCATATGTGGTGTATGCGATTTGAAGCCAAACACAAATTTTTCAAAAAGTCTGTAAAAAATTTCAAAAATCTTACAAAATCTCTGGTAAGACAACACCAGCGTCAATTGGCATTTTACTATGAAAACTATTCTTTTAAAAGATTTGAATTTGGTCCTGTAAAAACAAAGACTCTTGATAACCTGGAAGGAGGAAATTTATTGTGTCAGATATTAGATTTAAATTCATCTTCAAATGTCTCAACTACAAAATGGGTGAAAAATTATGGTACTGATTACCAGCTCGGTCTATTTGTGTGTACTGAAACATCCCACGACCTACCAGAATTTAAGAAAATCTGCAATATTGTAATACATGACCAGCGGGCTTTTATAATAGGTTGTGCTGTCAACACACTGCACTTTGATGAACACTTTCATGCATATTGTATCGAAGAGAAGAGTAATGAACATGCTGTGATTTGCATTGACCAGCTTACATACTTCAGACCTTTTGATAAGCAATTTTCTAATGAAGGTGAGAGAGCATACATTGTTCCATATTCATACATGATTTAAAACATTTGTGGTGCAGTTAAAATAAATGTTTTTCAACTAAACATGGTCTCTTTATTTTAGTGAACTATATTTTTAGAGATGTTAGCAGGTGTACAATTACTAACTCTCCAGAAAGAGTTAGATTAACAATATCTAGTGTGGACTCATATAGACACTTTAAAAGTGTTGAAACCAACTCTTGATGGTGTGAATTTTGCAACGCTGATTTTGCCATGAGCAACTCTATTTAGAGTTCAATAAACAACACTGACAGTGATAACTTTTAACTCTGTGCTCAAGTGTTGAAAAAATTCAACACTACCCAGTGTTGATTAGTGTTAAATTTTAACAACTGACAGAGTGAAAAGCAACTCTATCACAGTGTTAAATGCTCAACACTTTCAAAAGTGTTGTTTTAACACTTTGCGACGTGGACTCATATAGACACTTCATAAGTGTTGGATTTGACTCCCTTGGAGTTGAATCAACCCTGCTGATTTTGCTGTGTAGTTGGACATCTTTATCTCACTGTAAGTAGCATACGTATATTAGCAGAAATTATTAATTGATTAAAGGGACAGAGTCTGGGAAAAGTGGTGTGAAGTCTGAATTTCAAAGGGGTTTAGTTCAATAGGAGCTATTCGTCTCAACCTCAGTGAAGCGGAACCAGGAGAGCCACTTTTCCATAGAGACTATTTACAAGAGGGACAGAAAAAAGGGGATAGAACCTTTGCAGATGGTTATTGCCTTTATTTTTGTTATTGCAATGTTTTAGTGGTGCTTTAGCAATATCTAACAGAAAAATCCAGCCTTTTTTAATTTTATTTTATTTGTCTATTTACTTTGTGAACAGACCACTAAACTTTGAAGAAAAAAATTAGTGAATGGTATCAATGCAGTTTATATCTGAGGAATAGATATTATGTTATGTTTGCTCTCAGACACCATTTTGTAGGACATCAACATAGAGCCTACTGATCTTACTGATTAATTTTCAGATATTTTACTCACCTCAAGGATTTGGGAGACTGGTGAGACTGAAATGTATTGCCCAGGAAGGAAGTTATGGGGGTGATGAATTGAAATAAATATAAAATGGTTAAATCACTAAAAAAGAACTAAGTGTGTTGATAAAATATTGCGATGGTCAATCTTTATAAATATTTAATTTACACATGAGATGAAAGAGACATTTATCAAATTGACAAAATAGAGAAAGGCATTGCATTGATAAAGTATAGAATATAAATTGGATGAAAAATGAAGGAAGCATTAATTAAAATAAGCAGGGGAAGAATTAGAACAACAGTTAATTAGACATATAAGGAGTAATTATCATTCCTGTTGGAGAGAGCAAACCTATTAATTAGTATATTTTTACCAGAACTAATACTGAAGAAATTATAACTGATTAAAATAAAATTAAAATAGAGCCCACATAGGCAGTCTGAGTGTGAAAGATATTTAAATTCAGCATTCGAGGAAGGAGACTAATGAATATGAAAATAAAAAGTTTAAATAAAACTTGATTTGAATAGGCTGAGAGGATCGACTCTCTGTCTGTCTTTTTCTTCCTCTAATTATATATTTTTTCTCTTTTTCCCATCCCGCAACAGAGACCCCTCAGATAACATTCTTGAGATGTAATTTATGTTCCTGGGGAGATAAGATGGGTGGGGGTGCGTGGGCTGATGACGGATAGTGCCAGGCGCCCGCCATAACTGCCAAAGAAAGAAGAATCTATACAACCAGCGCAGAAGTTCTTATGTCTTGTGCTCTGCTCCCAAAACAAGGGGGGCACCAGTGACTGAATATTTTCAGGGGTGAAGCGGAGGACACCCTCAAAAGAGCACATTTCCTCATGCTGAACTGCACTTTCAAGGACAATATGTGTGAATCCACTTGGCTGGCGTACAATGGACAATTTCTGCTGAAGAAGTGATGATCAAAGACTGCTGATTCAATGTCAATGTTGCTGAACTAACCACAAGAGTTTCTGTTTTTCTGATCGAAGGTGGCCCAGGTTGCTTGAATTCTGAAACCCCCGTGCCTTCCCCAGAATTATCTCCAGGTTAGACACCACCATTTACCGGGAACACAATTTGGAAAGTTGGGTGGAAGGAAGAAATGGGCCTATAGCATGGGGTTGCTGGCTGGTGAGAGAGAAATTTTTTTTTCCTTATTTTTACGTTTCATCCACAGGGATGTACTAAATTTAAGAAAGGATATATTGTAATGGAACAGCTAAATCAAAAGTAAGTCAGAATTTTATTTGATTTCTAACAGAAAGAATGAATCAAAGTGCTTAACGGTTTAAGATAATTAAAAAGTTGAAATGGATAATAGAATAATTGATAACATTTAAAAGTAGGCATAGTAAAACAGACATACGTGTCCTAAACTTGATAAATAAAATAAGTAAATAAAAGAATCAATTTGGGTGAACAAGCAAATGGATAGTAATCAGTTGAACTGTAGACAAAAAGTAAACTCTTGAGCCTGCTCTTGCTTTTAAATCCATTAATGAGGGAGGTGTTTTTGTTTAGTTTTCAGGAATAACAACGGTGTTGCACCAAAATAAGATGGATTTGCTCTTTCCCCAGGGATTATTTTTTAATTAGATGGGTGAAATCATTTCTCAGCACAATACAGTTGGATTAGATTGAAAAGGAGTGGATTTCAAATGAAAGAACAAGGAATCGGGAAGTAACTTTTACCTTATATTTCAATGTTAAATAATAGGTTATTTTTTTGCATTTTAGATGGTGCATTTGTATTGTTATGTTATTAAAATGACATACTTGGTCATGTTGGTATATACTGTTTCTATCAACATGGATGCTACATAAGAAGGAAGGCTGAGGTAACTGGCAGAAACTAATCTGTAATTGGACGACACATTCTGCAGGGGTACTCAGGACTCAGAAAAGAGGAAAACAAACATTATAGTACAATTTCAAAGTATTATTAATAGGGAATGATTGATTACATACATGATGACTTCGGTCAGGGTTGCGGATTTCTTTTGGTATTCACTTGTACGTCTGCATCTTAATTTAAGATCAAAATTGGCTAACAGGACTGCACAGTCGGAGCTTATTGTCGAAAGGCCCTCTAAATTCTTTTGATGATCATCAAGAGTGATCACAAGACCGGATCAAAAACTGTCATTTTTTAGATGTTTACAAGCTTATGCCCCCAGGATTCAGCAGCACGTGAGGAGCACACAGTCTCCTCTGGTCACAGCTGACTACAGCTGCTGAAGGGGTCCAAGGTACAGCTCCACGACCCTTTGGGACGAAGGCGTGAGGAGTCCAAGTGGTTCAGCCAGTTCCAGATGACAGCTGGGAACACACACGAAGTGCAGCTCCACGGCAACGACGAACCTGGTCGAGGATCAGCAGGAATCTACCTAAAGAGGGTCAAGAAGGTTTTGACCAAGCTGAAACGGAAGCTGAAGCCACAGGCGGCGGGGCCTAACTCACCCAGAAGTTTGTTTGGGTGTTAATATTAATCATCCAGTGTGATCTATGTGCCATATGAGGGAGATGGGCAATTGAAATTGCCATCTCAAAGAGGGATATACAGAAGAAGATCACAACTCATCAATCAGCTTCACAGCAGGTTTTGACCACCCCACATCGGTGGGGTAAGCTATTGGAAGAGGAACCAGCTGTGCATTTGTGTATATTGGGGGAAATGCTCAATTAATGAAGTAATTGGCATTTCAGAGAGTGGTTATCTGCATATATGGGAGTAAAACTGGAACACTGATCAGCTCTGTACAGCTGCCAGGTGCCACCATTGGGGGGTTAACCACGAGAGAGAAGAAAGAAGACAAGAAAAAAAAAATATATAAAGGACTGAATAGACTTTTTAATAATTTTTTGCATTTTACAGGTTGTTTAACTATTTTTTATTCACAAGTGCAGATTGTTAATACTGCCTAAGAGGGTTTCTTAAAGGTTTCTTAATACCTTCTATTTCACAGGTTTCTTAACACTCTAAGTTTGATCCGTTTCAGAACAGATAGTCAATTGTGTTTTCTCATTATCTTGTGGGTATTAAATTGTATTGTATTTCTCTGGGGCCTCCTCCACAGTATTCACATACATTAAAGCTAGACTTAGTTAACTTTTCACATGTAAGACATTCTTATACATTTTTGGGTTTTGAATTAGTTTTTGGGAATTGTTAAAATAATATTTTTTGTATAATGCCAAAAGAGGGTGAATTTATAATTAACAGATTGACATTTTTGAGTAATGGGAGTTAAGGTTAAAAAAGGTATTTCAACAGGTTGTGTTTTGAATTTTAATCTGGAAGTCTTGTTGTGGTATCATATGAAAGACTTCATGTTTTAAACTGATAAAATTTCTTGGGTTTGAATTTTTTGCATTCTCAAAACGCTTTACAGGTTTTAGATCTTAAGTTCTAAACACTAAGCCTGAAGGAGAAGTACAGAGGAATGGTCAATCTAATTTCAATATAGATTGAAAGAGGGATTTGTTGTATGTTATATTTTTTGGGGCTACTTTATATAACAGTCTCGTATTAAATATGTTTTATATAATCTTTAGTTAGCATTCAGAAGATAAAAGTCTGTTTTTCTATTATGCATGGTTGTAAAACATATCCTTGACCAGTATTTAACTGGGACAAGCTTTTAAGTCATAAAACTCTTGGGTAAGTTTATCACAGGCTGTAAAAACAGGATGTCTTTAGATACGAATGGAAGTCAGGTGTAGGGAGGAAGGGCCAGAAAAGCCTACTCCATGGTACGGCCATAAATTAGGTCAGGAGGAAACCTTGGGACTAACGTGTGGTCTGATAAGTTCTGATTGGAACAGATTAATCCTGGGAGGTTTTGGATGTTTATAAAAGTTATGACACGGAAACCATTCTTCGTCAGAAATCTTTGTCTGGCCCAGAGAAATAGGGCATGTCTTCTCTGTAAAACCGCATATTTGTTAATCTGTTAAAAATAAAAGTGAGAACTGGAAATTGGCTCCATTTTGTCTCTGCTTGAACATGCACTGAATTAATTTTGATAATATTTAATTCAACAACCCCCAATCGGCAAACTTAAACATTGCTCCCCTGAACTAAGAAAACTGTGGCATGAGTACCCTAACTTAACTATGAGAAAGGGGATTCTCTGTAGGCGTTCAAAACGAAGTGCTCACTCACCTGCTGATTTTCAGGTTGTCTTACCTACAGTTCTTATTCCCACAGTCTTAGCTGCTTTATCTGTGAACCAGATTAGAGGAAGCACAGAGTGGACACTTCAGAGAGCTAGGCATATTTGCTATTGGCCCTATATGTCTCGTGATTTGCATGCATTTTGTACTGAGTGTTTTTCTTGTCAGAAACGGGGTTCGCCTGTTCCTCATGAACGTGCCCTGCTACAGTCCATTCACGCAGACAGGCCCTTTCAATTAGTGACAGTGGATATCACTGAGTAATCTGTTACTTCGCAGAGTAACCGGTATGTGTTATTGATTATGGATTACCCCACACATTATGTGAATCTGTTACCACTTCATGACCAATGTGCCATCACAGTGGCTAAGTGCATTTTCAAGGCTTTTATCAGTCACCATGGACTATCAGAGTTTATTCATACATTTCAGGGTGGACAGTTTCAGTCAGATCTCATGTGCTACTTGTGTTAGGCAAAACAGGCGCATCTCTCTACCACGCACAGTCTGATGGCATGGTGGAACTTCTGAACCGGACTGTAAAAGATCAGATGGCTAGATATATGCGCCAAAAAGGTGGCGAATGGGACCAGTTCTTGCCACAGGTAGAAATTATATACAACTCCAGTGTACATTCTAGTACAGTTTTTTCCCCTTTCTTTCTTGTACATGGCAGGGAGCCTTATTTGATGTCATATTGAGTGGTAGCCCAGCAGTGACCTCACTTACCTCAGGTACACCAGCAGCTTATGCCACTCACCTTACTTCACGCTTGACACATACCTTTGCGAGTGCGACTCAGAAATCTTTAGCTAGCAAATTGCAGCAAAAGTCACAATAGGACAAAAATGTTGTGTCTCACCCTCATGGGCCAGGAGATCTTGTCCTCCAGGATGATCCGGCTCAGAAAATGAACAAGTTGGCACCTAGGTGGAAAGGGCCATTTGTCATTTTCAAATGCATGACAACAAATAGATGTCCCAGTGTGTAGTATGAGATCACCAGTCTTGCAACGTCACATTCACGGACATGGGGTATTACACCGTAACAGACATAAGTCCTACAAAGGACCCTTGCGGACTGTGCATTGGACAGAGGCTTTCAGCTGGACTACACAATACACAGCCCCCCCCTCCGGCTTTGTCAGGGCCTATGCCATTTTGCCCTCCCACCCCTCCACTGGTGCCTCCTGAGCATCTTGGGGTTTTGTCCTCTGGGCCTGCTGTTGAGTCTACTTCCTGCTTCCTGGGTTTACCACCTGTGCAGAATTCTGAAGTGATAAGTTGAGAATCACTCCATCTAGCATCCAGGCACTAAAAGAGGTTATTCTTAAAGAATGGAAAAAGATAGATGTTGCAATATGTCGTCAAATTGTTCACTCCATGCCCAGAACACATGGTGCTGTCCTTAAAAATCATGGTGCGCATACAAAATACTAGATGTAGTAGTTTTTGTTGCGGGTTTGTATTCATTTTTGCTTCAACCAATTTGAGTAAAACTGAAGATGTTGTGATCTAAATTACATTATTAACCTTATTTTAATGTTATGGAGTTAAATAAGTGTTCAATAAAACTCAGCCTTATGAAAAAGCTGGAAATGTTGTTTTTTTTGTTCATTGAGCTACTGATTGAATTCATACCTTTTAAAGGGGGTTAACTCATTTATGCTGAGCACTGTAGCTGCTGATTGGGCTGGTATTGTGTCAAGTGATGCCACAGAATGTAAAAACAGTAACAACACCAAAATCAGAAATGTTTTTCATAAAATTGAAATATTCACTCTCAGTGAATATTTTAATTTTCTTTGTTTTAAATAGCTCCATATTAAAAGAAATGAGTGCTTTATAACATGTTTTATAGTGTTAAGTAAGGGTAATGGTTTTCATAAAGCTGAAGCCGAAAGGTGACAGGGAGAATCTACATTGATACGGGCTGTAGCTTACCAGCAGCATGAGAGAGAATTGTCTTGATACCAGCTGCAGCTTCGGCATCTGGGACATTCGAAAACTGTGAGTGATGGCAGATTTGTCTGGTCGCCAATGGAAATGGAGCTGTAAGCGGGACTGGTATCATCTTCCACACGCGGTGGAGCAGCGAAGTCAGCATGTAACACAACGGAGAAGCTGTGAAATGCCTGCAGTGTCGAGAAGGGAGCAGACTGGTAGCTGGTAATAGTAGCAGAGAAACATGAGGTCTCTGCTGTGGTCAGAGAGCAGGAGCAAGAGTCAGCTACATCGGGCTTAAAGCTGTAGAGTCAGATGAGATACCGTCCACGGCTACACAAACAGCGGGGGAAAGAGATGAGGAGATACAGACTGCTGCTACACAAGCAGAGGGGAGAGAGAGGACAAGATGCCAGCTATAGCTTTGGTATTTGGGACATTGGAAAACTTTGAATGGCTGATTTTTATTACCCGCCAAGAGGAATGGAGCTGCGATGGGCCCTGTTATCTCCTCCCGTGCGCGGGTTGGAGCAGGTTTCCGTCGGGTAGTGGTGTAGCAGGCGAAGTCGGTATATGACAAGACTGAGAAGCCACGACGAGCCCGAGGTGTCGGGGAGGAAGAGCCGGTATAACAGCAGAGAAGCAGAAGGTCTTCGTGGTGGAGTCGGCTGGATGGCTGCAGAGTCTGAGTTTCCACAGATTGGACAATCGCTTGTTAGATCAGTGCTGGCGTGAGGAACACCGTTCAGGAGATGGAGGCATGAACGGACGGATGTCTGAGTATGTAGGGTGAGTATAAAGTCTTTTAACTTTTGAGAGAGACTGTGTTGTCTAGATGACGTTGTGACTGATTTTTTCTTGAGCTTTTGTTAAACTAAGCCCATCCATGCTCCACATATTTTGCATGTCCTTTGACCCGTATTGACTGTTCTGTTGACCCAGATGTTTACGTTACGTTCGCCTGTGGTCCCGCCATCCTCTAGCCGTTATTTTGTCTGGTATGACTTAACAACTTAAATGTTTGATCAGTCAAAAAACTATTACAGTCATCAGTAACATTGCTTCACGTACATTTATCAGCTGGAACTGCGGCGGTATCAATGGTTGACAGTCCGTCTGTAGCCATTTTTAGCTAGGTCCTTCTTCTATGATTTCGGGGCGTCCTCTGCATTTTGGGATAGCGTATCATCCACCGGCTGCTTACAGTGGCGGTAATACACTTTGGGGAACTTTCTTCTTACTAGTCAGATCTATAATTGAGATTTGGACCTACTACATTGCTCAAATACTGTTTTTCATCTGCTACGTAGCAAACGTAGTGCAGCCATTATGAGTTCTGAGTGGCATGTGCGTGATTTTTATTTGGGCAGCTTAATGAAGCTTTAGCCATGCGTTTGCCCCCTGGTGGCTCGTAAAATATTGATTGAGTTGATGTGTGATAAAGAACAAAGCAGAAGAGCTCGCATTTTGAACGTAAATATCGTTGACGATCAGGTTAATTTAATTGTGGCCACCAAAATCGTGATCACGATCAAAATCCGATTAATTGTGCAGCCCTAATACTGACCCGACCCATTTGGGTCTAAAGCGATCTTAGTGGAAAAGGGGCATATGTATTTGGACAGTAGCTACGTTTACATGTGTAAAATATCTTTAATCCAATCACAGTTATTAGAATTTGAGTGTGTATGTGGGCCCTGAAGAAATCTTTTCTATTATGACAAGTGTTTACATCCTATACATGTCCGGGTGGAATAAGTCATTTGGACAGGCGCAGAACCATGCAAAACTATCTAAAACACCGGAAATTGACATAGAAGAAGAAATAGAATTCCATTGTAATCAAACATGGCCCATTTAAAATGGAGGACCATGATGTTCTTGAGAGCATTATTTTCTTTTTTTCTTGTCACGGTTTTATATCCATAAGCCTACACAATCAAATTATAAACTGATTCCTTTAATTTTTTAGGCTGAAGTATTAGACATCTATGCATGACTTAACAGACTTGTGCAGGAATGAACTTAATTTAGAATAAGGGTTTACAAGAACCATGATTGGATTTCCTATCTGCATAAACCACCCCTCTCAATCGGAATTTTGATCCAAATGAGTGTAATTGGGTCACAGTTGTCTAAATGGCATATTTACAAGAAGCATTTTTATTCCGATCATGCTTTTAATCTGATAATTGTGTCCATGTAAACATAGCCAATGCTCCCAGTAACCTTGATATATACTGGTGATAAAAATACTTAATTAAACTTTCAATTTAATTCAGTTTAAAGGAGCACGGTGGCCCAGCTCATAGCACAGATCACCTCACAGCTAGAAGGTCCTGGGTTTGATTCCTGCCGGGGACACTGTGGGTGCTGAGGGTGTGTTTGTTCCTCCATATCATCGGCACCCACACCCTTGGTGGGTTTGGTGAAAGGGCCTTTCTGTGTGGAGTTTGCATGTTCTCCCTGTGTTCCCTTGAGTAGCTAATGTGAGCTACTCCCACAAAAACACTAGTTTTGGGCTGTATACTGCCCCCTCCTGGCTGACCGGGGCTACTGAAGGATTGGGGACGATCTGGCTGGAATAACGTGATCCTTCCACGCGCTACGTCCAGCTGGGGAATCCCCACTCCTTCAGGTGAAAAGAAGGGTTCATCACTCCTCAAAGCATGAAGGAGGCTTGAGCTCAGCGTAGGACTCTCCTGGGGTTGGCGGAGGGAGAGCAATGCCCAGGACTGGATTTAGGAACACTGGATGAGGAATAAGGGGAATAAGGGGAAAATAACTGTGGGATAAAAAAATAATAATAATAATGTAATTCATTTTAATTATATATCACCAATTAAACCAGATGTTATCTGAAGGCAATTTACAAGAAGTTTTTTCATTACAACCATTTTAATCAGTTTAAAAGTGTTCTAGGAATCCCAGCAGACTACATCAAGTCATTGACTGGCAGTTATGCCCTATTGCTGCAGACTCCAGCCTCAGCAATTCCTCATACTGAGCGAGTAGTTAGAGACAGTGGAGAAGAAATACTCTCTTCTAAAGGTCTCCTTCAATGAAAATCATGAAAAACTTTATTATCTTTATTATATTATAAGTATTATCTGTTTGAGTTGTATAAGCATACTGCATGTGAATATTTTATCTAAACTGAATTCCCTGCATTAGCTACAGAAACTAAACATAGAAGAAAACGTGTGAGTCAGGAAAAGCCACGTTACGTCACAATGAAAATTTGTATAAATGTCCTCCTGTCTTGGGACCAGCCAGGAAAGGGCAGAGTGACTAGAAATGCTATTATTTAGCAACTCCACAACATGGAAGTACAATGTTACATTAACGCTAAATTTTTTTTACCCACGGAAGAGGAGCTGAAAAAAAAATGGTTAGAATTTGTTGTTGGAACACAACCAGCAAAATATAATGCTTGTTAGTTTTGTGTTTAGTCACTTTGAGCACAGTGATTTCATAACTACGGACCTTACAGTAATGGCTTTGCTTCGAAGTAGTATTTAAAACCAGGATCTGTACCGTCAGAACAGTGGAACACCACCTCCCAGGCTGCATGTAAAAAATAAATTGTTCACCCAATCTTATACTTTTAAACTACTGTTTTAAAATGAGCCATGACTGAAGGAAACCTTGACTAACACGCTAATATCCCCACATCCACCCAGAGATGCAGATTGTTTAACTATTCTCAAAACTAACCTAGCTCGCCGTAAGCCTCCAGCAGGGATGGGGTGGGTTGATACGCTGGATCTGACTCTGACCTTAGATCAGAAGACATGACCCTTTGAATTTAAGCACATTAGTAAACTAACAAGGATTACCTCGGTATCGAGGAGCCCAGCGCCGAATCCCCGTCTGACTGGTGGGTGTGGGAAATGTGGTGTACAGTGGTGCAATTGCCCAGGGTCACTCTGGAGCCTGAGTTCTTCTGATTGAGGCTCAATGAGAGCCAGGTAATGGTCCCGGTCACAAAGGGTACTGGTCTTATTTAGGAACACAGCCCAAAGTAGGTGGTAAACACTATCTAAAGATAAGTACTGGCATGATTTAGGCCTTACATGACAATTTATTGATTTGAGGAACGAGGAAACGTGAGCACATATGCTGGCCTCACTGCACTGGCTTCCAGTCAGTTTTAGGGTTCAATTCAAGATACTGTTGATGGTTTTTAAATGCCTGAATGGGCTGGCTTCATCTTACCTTTCTGAGCTTTTGTTGATCCGTGATCCAGGTCGTATATTGCGATCATCCAATCAAATGACTCTGAAGGTGCCAATATCTAAGCGTAAAACCAGAGGAGACCGGGCTTTTGCCGTAGCTGCTCCGAGACTCTGGAACAGGCTTCCGCGGAATATTAAGATAGCCCAGTCCATTCAAGTTTTTAAGTCGTTGTTGAAAACTCATCTTTTTGCTTTGGCCTTCAACACAAGCTGAGCAGATCCCATGTATTTTATTTTTATTGCTTTATGTTGTATATTTTGTGACTGTTTTTACTCTTCAATTGTACTTTATAATGTTTGTTGTACAGCACTTTGGGCGGTTGTGGCTGTTTTAAGTGTTCTATATAAATAAAGTTGACATTGACATTTTAGTAAACAAAGACAGTGTAGGAGTTGTGTTGCCATTACCATTGTATTCTGCCAATCAGAAGACAGAAACCTAAATGTCATTAATCTTCATGAGCAATACACCAAGTCCTTCCTGTTTCTCTCCAGGCACTCACATGCTGAACTGGAACATACTGAAGAAAGGAGAGTGGAAGTTTTTTTTCCAGAGAAACCAACTTAGACGGCATTCTTTCATTCCAGACAATACAGAGAAATTTATAACAGCATCAGTAAATTAGACTTAAATGGAATAAACCTCCAGCAGAACCTGGCTCTGTACAAGCGGCCATTTGCCACAACTTTCTGGGGGTTTGGATCAAATGCAGTCAGATTTAAGTTATGTTAGATCTAAATGTACAGAGCAAAATTACTGTGATTGAGATAGTAATTTTGCTTTGTTTAAGCCATCAACCCTGGTCAGATACAAAAAATTCTGGGGTGTATAATATAGTCTTTCTTCAGTCGTGGTAATTACATTCTCAAGTCTAATCAGCGTCCTGTATTTTTGGTTATGCTAATCCAGGTCTCTTGTTAAGATTTCTGATTTCATCTCAACTGTAGCTAAGTTTTTGTGTTTATCTCTGTCTTCAGTTGTTTGAGAACATGCCAAGAGTCAGTCACTTTCCAAACAACTTATTTGGTCTCCAGTGACTTCCAGAGATTTTTCACTACTGCAACCACACCTTGAAAACTCACTTTCAAAAGAAGAGTTTCTGGTCCTGCTTACCTGATAAACTTACTTGGGTCTCTTCCCTCAATTGAAAGTCCTGCTCCTCATTAAATTATAGAATACACTAACTGCATTACCAATATGTTAACCTTCCACTACTGATATCATTAAACATCTACATTTTTGCCTCTGTTCCACTGTTAATACATTCACCTTAAAATCCACTGAGTTTGAAAACGATCCTTCTAAAAACGAGACAGACGGTAAAAGAAAATAACCCTTTCAACTCCAACCAAACTGCTAGACAAGCAAAGAGTTAATACTAAACTGTTTAAACCTTTATCATGTTCTTTGAGTTTGAGTCACTTTCCTGGACAAAAAAACGCGCACACAAAAAAACAGAAAAACGGTAGAACGATGTCCAGAGGTTATTTCTTGTACTCCTGTAATATATAGATCGATTGTCACTGTTAATGAATAATGATTCTGGTCCAAACAAATGGCATGGTATTAAAAGCCTGGAGACTTTAGATTGTAAAGTTTTTTTTCCCCTCCATCATACATCCATTCAAGGTGATGAAAAGCATACATTCAGCCATTGTATTCGTGAACTGACTCCAAGACAGATTACTCAACAGTTCTTATCAGGCCTGAAAGCCAAAGCATTTTTGATGTCAGAGCAAATTTGACAAATGAGTCGAGGGCACTCTAATACAGACTGTTTGTCATCCCCACGGTGACAAGCACAGCACCTATTTGGGTAAATGCAATCTGCTTGTTTTCCTTCTTTGCCTATGACATAAAGAATTCTGCCTAAATTGTTTGCACTAAATTACCATTGCCAGAACCACAAAGAAGTAGCATAAATTACTTAATTTCTCTAAGTCTTCATTTTCTGACTCTCACTGTATATTTCACCTGAATTGAATTACCACTGTTGAAAAAAACAAAAAAACAAACAAAATGATTTACCTCTACAAAGCCAATTTACCCACCCTGAAAAACAAAACAAAAAACTGTTCTCACAAAGAGCTGAGATTGTTGATCTCGTTTGTGTCACTGTTAGAAAGCCATCCACCAAGAAAAATATTTGATACCTCATGCTTCATGTGTTTGTACTTTATGATGTGGATTATAGAAAATTACTTGCACAGGTTTTCTAATGGATCAGTTACAGAAAACAAATCCACAGGGCTGCGATAATTGAACCTGCATCATTGTGACCTCTCCACCATTCTCTCACAGCCACATGATGGCGAGCTGCATACCCCAGTGAGAGAAGGGGTCTCTAATGAGTTGGTTTACCCCAAAAACCATGGCTGAAGAAGAACTTGGAGAGAAATGGATTTGCCATCTTTCTGGCAGAGCATTTTTTTCTGGATGTTCCATCCACTCAGGTAATAAAAGACCAAGTCGTTAGAGAGCTAAAGAAAGATGGAGACTCAAATGTGGGACATGATGGAGTCATTTTCAAGGTACAGTGGATGATTTAGGAGCCGTAATAATAAAAAGCCCACTTGCCTATCGGGTTTTCATTTAATCATTTTTCTAATTTTTTATTTTTTTTTGTCCACTGTGGCTTTTATTTGAGAGTGGACAGATTTTTTTTTTAAAGGGGAGACAGGACTCGTGCCAGGGACAGCCACATTAAGGACTAAGGCCGCTGCTCTAACCACTATGCCATGCGATGCACCGTCTGGTTTTTGGAAAACTGGACTAGCTCTACACCCTAAGTGGGGTCCTGGAGGGTGCGTGGGAGTTCGCCCAACTGGTCTACATGTGTTTTGTGGACTTGGAGAAGGCGTTCGACCATGTCCCTCTGGGAATCCTGTGGGGATGACTCTGGGAGTATGTGGTACCAGGCCCTTTGATACGGGCTGTTAGGTCCCTGTATGACCGGTTTCAGAGATTGGTTTGCATTGCCGGCACTAAGTCAGGCTTGTTTCCGGTGAGAGTTTGACTTCGCCAAGGTTTCCCTTTGTCACCGATCCTGTTAATAACATTTATGGACAGGATTTCTAGGCGCAGCCAAGGTGATGAGGGGATCTGTTTTGGTGGCCTCAGGATCGGGTCTCTGCTTTTCCCAGATGATGTGGTGTGTGAAGTGGCTGGGATGAGGATCAGCACCTCCAAAACCGAGACCATGGTCTTGAGCCGGAAAAGGGTACGATGCCTTCTTCGGGTCAGGAAAGGGTCCTTCCTCAGGTGGAGGAGTTTAAGTATCTGGGGGACTTGTCCATGAATGAGAGAAAAATGGAGCGGGAGATCGATAGACGGATTGGTAAGACATCTCCAGTTATGCGGGCGCGGCACAGGTCTGTTGTGGTGAAGAGAGAGCTGAGCCGAAATGCAAAGCTCTCGATTTACCGGTCGATCTACGTTCCTACCCTCATCTATGGTCGCGAACTCTGAGATGTGACCGAAAGAACAAGATCACGGATACAGGCAGCTGAAATGAGTTTCCTCTGCAGGGTGGCTGGATGCTTACAAGGTTCTGGTAATGTAAGCCAAACAGTACACTCAGCACTTTTGCATAATAGAGGCATGTCAGAATTACATTGAATACACTTTAATGTTTCTAAACAAAATAGGAAAAATTTTCATTCATTCTGCATTCATTCATTCATTCATTCTCCATTTGTCACATTATGCTTTGTAGATTCTCCTTTAAATTTTTCTGCCTTTACAGTGGGGCACATGCAGAAATTATTGTAATATTATGCGGGGTTTTTTTGTAGCAAAAGAAGAGTTTTCAATTTTAATTGCGGTTTTTATTGAAATGAGAAACATTTCTTCCAAAAGTAGGAAAAAAAACTAAGGCATAAGTGGTAAAAATTAAACTGCTTGTGTTTTAAACTTATATATTTTATACCATAGAACTTGATGGATAGATGCTTATTTACAAAATACAGCTATGTAATAGGTATGTATAGCTGGTTACTTCGGTTTAATCAAAGGTTTGTAGAAAAGTTAACTGAATTATTCTTATCAGATGAAATCCATTTGGTAACCTATTTCTAAATTTGCCTGTGCATTGACTTTGCATAAACTTTGCAATCAGTAATGTCTGTAATATTTATTAGTATTAAATACAAATTCACCACAGTGATTGTATTACACTTGACTCTGTGTTCTAACAGCTCTTACTTAGAAAATACAGGATCCTTTGTATCCTGATAGATAAAACAAAGGACTGCATAGAGCTGCAAAACTTCAACCTTTCTTAGTATGTTATATTTCTTGACAAAGAAACAAATTTTTACATTACACAATGGCTGAACAACTACAGACCATCAGAAGCGCTATAAGTACTTAAAGGAAACTAAAATAGCCATAAGCGATGTGTTGAATCAATAGCATGTTTTTCACTCCCCTGTCAGCCCTCATTGTTGATATATCCAACATTCAAACAAAAGGCAGACAGGTTGCAGCATAAAAAATAGCTGGTAGGTTGCATAGCATCCTGGGAATAAATGAGAGAAACGATTTTTGAAGCGACAAGAAGATTAAGTGATTAACATCCTGTTACAGGGAGGCCAGACCTCTGGCTTAATCAGATAGATGCCTGCTGGATAAATAAAAAAATGAACTTGAATTGTTTTGCTCACCTGTAAGCTAAAATAAGGCTTTGATTTTTTTTTAAACACTTGAACAATCTTGGAGGAGAATATTGAAACTAACACACTGATGCAATCCTTCTCCTGGTTCCACCTTAAAGGTAACACAAATGCTTGTAGTAATGCAATTTTGAACTAGATGGGGTTCCATTTTGTGTGTCTGTGTGTGTGTGTTTGTTCCTAGTGTTTCTACACTACTGAAAACCAGTTTTGGGATATTCACTAACCTTCTTGGGACTGATGGACCGAAGCCTGGTTATGAGTATGGAGGAAGGTAAGTCGGGTTCGAGTGGCTGAGATTAGCTGGGAAGTGGTGAGTGAATCCTGACTTCTCTTCGGTGATGTTTTGCAGATGGAGACCTGGAGGATTTTCCAGTTTTTCCGGAGTGGCTGGTTGATGGAGATCTGGAGGTTCCAGATGAGAGGTGAGCCACAGTTGAGTAGGATAGAGGAATGATATTGGGTGAGGATCAAACTTACTGAGGAAGTGTTGTCCAAAAGGTTGTAGCCAGATTTTTAGTTGGCAGACAGATGACCAACAAGAGGGATGCTGAGGAGAAGGTGTGACTGGTTGTGTTCACCAGCCGTAAGTGGTGCAGAGGATGACCAGGGAGATTACCGGAGCAAGGAGGAAACCAACTCGGGAGGAAGGCTAGAGGATTGTCAAGATTCCCTCTGGAAAATCTGAAGAGCACAGATAGGGTAAGCGGAAGACAAAACTTAGTAGATAATAATCTGCTTGAAAGATAACTAGGGATTGTTCTGCCATATACCACGCTGATAGCGAGAAGCATCCGGCGTCAGCTTGCGGGGTCCACTCTCTTTTTAAGCTTGTGAGGTGATTAGGTTGAACCAGCTGCACCTGATGGTTGCCATCTGCTATGCCCTAGAGAGAAAGTTTGAGAAGCAGGAACACACCCACTCAACAGCACACAACCACAGGAACCCAACAGAGAGATGAAAAAGAGGCAAGAGAAGGGAGAGAGCTTGGAGTATAGGATATCTCTGAGAGCTCCACAGGGAAATCCAGGCAACACAATGATGGAGGACAGAGGAGGAAAGACAGATGGGCAGTGCTCGGAGCTGTCAGACATAGAACTGGGAACCAGGCCTTATGGGTACACTTGATAGGTGGATCACTGGGAGAAATATATTCAGGAGGAACCTTTGAAGGAGCACAGGCACTGTAAATCACAGGTAAATTTAACATAGAATTAAACAAGGAGAAAGACTAGAAAACAGAGGGCTGGAGGACAGACAGATAGACACTCACTCACTCACTCACTCACTTTATTTATCCCCAAAAAAGGGGAAGTCCAATTTGTCAAGTGCTCGTATATTTACAAATACAGTGTAGAAGCCAAAATTTGGGCCTGCGTGGCACGTGTAATCAACACGTGCATCAAGTCTGAGAAGCTGAGAAGATGTACGTGGTATTTCCACGAAAGACTTGTCATTAAGCGATTCTAGGAAATGTTTTGCTCCCAGCTTTTCTGGCCTCTTCAGAACCAGACAAATAGGCGCCTGAGGATAAACTAATGTCAATTGTTAAGCCAAGCGGTTGCGCTGGCCAAGAACACCAGATGTTTCCCGTGGGTGACGCAATGATTAAGTATAAGAGATAGGGCTCCTTTTAGAGGAGAGAGGGTTTTCGTTGGTCTTTCTGGGATCTCAGCGTGGAAGATAGGATGCTTTCTGCTCAGAGATAAGGTATGTCAATTGTTAACAGACAATGGATACAGAATGTTGGATATCGAGGTCAATGACCTCTGTAGCATTGTATTGAGGACCGAAGATCCAATAAAACCCGGCTGAGGCTACATTCTAGAACAGAAGCTGTGTTGTCTTGAGTCTTCATTATAACTATATATCTATATCTATATTTTGCATGTAATGAACACCAACAACAACAGTACATATTAGATTGGGAAAAAAATTATAATAAAATAATTTAGGAAACATGTTGGATGTCTTTGTTGAATAGTCTTATGGCTGCAGGAACAAACGATCTCCTGAACCTCTTAGTCCTACATCTCAATTAGATCAATCATTCACTGTTCACGGTTATGCAAGAGGCGAAAAAAAAGCATCAAGGGTCTGACAGACAGCTCCTTTTGTCCGGCCAGTGACGAAGCTCAACAGTCCGACGCTTTTTGAGCTCCCCAGCATGGCTCAATCCTAGATCATGATGTACAGGTCCTCTTGAAGACATTCCTAGGAAGGTGGAAGTAAAGGAAGGCGAACAAAAAAGACAAACACCTCACAGTCATGACATATAGATGGACAATGCTTTCTGGTAAGATTACCCTGGAATGCACAGGATTTTAAGAGCTAAAAAAAAGTAAACATGGGTTTGAATACAACCACAAAGCTATATTTTTCATTAAAAAAAGTTATATATTCCTTTTTTAGTTGATGGTGATGTTTTATCACAAACATTCACATTCTTTTGCGAAGGTTTGTTAAAGTTGGCACAAGCCTACTTGTAAATGTTTTTTACAGAGAGGCACTTAAAGCTGCCATACCGAATCTGTAAAAAAATCTTAGCTTAAAACATAACAAAACTTTAACCTCTCCCGTCAGCGATCATCTCTAGACCACCCTCCCCACAACCCCACCGCCGTCACCCCGATTTGGGTTATTGCCACATTCAACAAGAGAGTGCAAAATACCAGTTGTAGTTTGGTCACCAGTCTTTATTTCCCCACATTACTTCAAATGGCCTTTTTTCTTTTTAGTAGTCTGATATTTTGTTCAATAGTTGAAGTGGTAGCAGTTGGCTGTTTCTCCTTCTCTGAAATTATTGAGGGGAGAACGTCTCACATCAGTTGTGTTCTGTTGCAATACGTGAGAACGCATGATGAGTGGAGGAACCATGTAAATGCTGATGATTTTTAGACAAATGCTACAGAACCACTAAATTATTTTTTTCAGGGGAAATTTTTTTAACCTAGCTTGTTTTGTAGATTTAGTATAGCAGCTTTAAAATAAGCACATGCAAATAAGACATCAACTCACTAAGAATTCTATTTCATTATAAAGCCTGAAGTATCATAACTGCTTAATTAAATTACAGGGTTCTTTCTGATCAGATTCAAACACCTGAGTTGAAACATTTTCCTTTATTCTCAGTACAGTGGTTAGAGGTGGTAAGAGCAGAAGATTGTTTGAGGGTGTTTTACAAGGAGCCTTTTCTGCTGCCCCGGGAGATGAGCAGAAACTGTTTCTGATCTCCTGTTACACTTCATTTGAGTCTTTGAATGCATTCAGGGGACGTAATTGTTCTGAGGCTGAAGAATAATGGGATAATTTAGAGAGAATACAATGGTGATTTAATATACGTGCCTTGGCTTGTCCGGTGTTAGTGTGTGTGTCTTTGCTATGTATCCAGTAATGTTTTTGTATTATGAACCTGTTTCTACAGCTTCTGTATTGATTGGAAACTCCATTCTGGGTGACTGTACACTCATGTCATGGCTGTTTGTCAGTTTGCTAATTTGTTATGGTTCTTCCTGACATTTTTGCTTGAAAGGCTGACTGTTGATACAGGACTATGGTTAGGTTGTGAAACATATAGGGGAAAATAAGCATGTAAACATGCCACAAGCCTCTACAAGAGGCCTGGGAGCCCGAGGATCCTGCTGAAGCCATTCCTCCAGTTTTGGGGTTACTGCCCTAAGTGCTCTGATTACCACTGGCCTTCTCTAGCTCCACGACGGCTTTCTTCTGCTCTTCATCAACCGCCACAATGTCTGGTTGGTTTGCCATTACCATTCTGTCTGTCTGCCATATGAGCTTCACTTTGTCATTCTCCATCACCTTTGGAGGTGCTTCCTACTTTGAACTTGGTTATGGGGTTCACTGAATGCTTTTCCTGCCAGCATTTTACACCCTGCTGTTATGTGCTGGACTGTCTGAGGTGCCTCTTTGCCCAGTCTACACTTTGGGTCTTATGTGGTGTAGACATCTTAGCACCTATTGCTCTGGTGCTCAGA
This sequence comes from Apricaphanius iberus, assembly GCA_028564705.1. Lineage (NCBI taxonomy): Eukaryota > Metazoa > Chordata > Actinopteri > Cyprinodontiformes > Aphaniidae > Apricaphanius > Apricaphanius iberus. Next base: position 48,064 of record JAPXFQ010002862.1, read on the forward strand.
GCCTGCTCTTGTTCCGCCACCTTATTATTCCCGCAACGGTTTATTGGCCTGGACTTTCTTTACATAGTTGAATGCCCTGAAAACAAAATCACACAACACATATCAATGAAAATCAAATTTATCAACACATGGAGGTCTGGATTTGGAGTCACACTCAACATTTAAATGGAAAAACAAACTACAGGTTGATTCAACATCCTTAAAAGATCCTTAAAACAAGTCAAAATGAGGCTCATTAGTGCATGTGGTCTCCACATGCATGTATGATCTCCCTCTGTCTTGAACACATATACAGTGTTTAAACCAAAAACCTCTAATATTGAGGATTCATTTCTATCATACACAGTAAGGCATCAAAAAAGAAATATCTCCTACACCAGTTGCTTGAAAAGGGTAGATAAAACTAACACCTGTGAATCTGTATATATGATTGAATATGAATATATGATTGAACACAATCAGAGTTGATATGACAGTTGGTGTTACAAAACTTTGAGCTAAATCCCGAAAATTATAGTTCCCTGAAGCCACGAAACATCAACTTGACCCTCAAATGCTATTAGTCTTTTATTCTTAGTTTTAAACACTTCCCTTCTCCAACACACTAGGCTCAAATTATTAAGAAAAAGACATTTACACACTGTTTTGGAGAAGTAAGTAATTTGAGTTTGATTTTAAAAAAACGATGAAAGGAAATTTCAGGCAGAAACCTATTTTTTTTCTTCATGCAAGTTCTGTATATGCATCATCGCTAGGGATGGGTATCGCTCAGGTTTTATCCGATACCGGTCCCAAACCGGTACTTTTGAAACGGTGCGGTTGCTTAAACGGTGCTTGAAACGGTGCTTCAAGAATGGAAAACATACATACTTCGTCCAAAAACCCTCTTATTTAGTTATTTTTAGTAGGGCTGTCAAACAATAAAAAATTGTGATCTACTTAATCACAGGGTAGCTGTAAATTAATCACCATTTCTAAATATGACACACAAAAAAATACAGTTTTCAGTGTACAATAAAAGGACAAATCTAGATGCAATTGCTCTTTTAAAAAAAATGAAATATAGGAGAAATTAATTAAGTTGTTTTAATTTCACAATTACAATTTGTCTCCCTTGGGGAGATTTGCCATGAATGGGTGGGGGGTGGGTGTTTGATAACAAATTGAGGTAGAACTAAGCAAGATATATGAATAAACTTAAAGGGACTCTAAGGAAGTTGGAAATTTCTTGCCCCATCAGGCCAAACGCGTAACTGCAGCCATATTTTTAAGATTGTGCATGAGGCGTGCATGTTGTACCTGCACTCGGAAGCAATCATAGACAACTGCTGAGTCAATACGATACTCAGTTTGAGTGTATTTGTAGGATGTGATACGTGGGCAAAGTTATAGCAAAGTGAATCAAGTGAAAAAGCCAAATAATAAGGATAAATGAATGACTCACACTAGAAGGATGAATAAAATAAATAAAAACACTTTTAACACATTTTGAATGCATTAACTAATTAATCCCACTGGTAGGTAATAATCACTTTACTAGTTGCTACTTTACATGTATAGGCTCTGTACTAGGATAAAAAATATCTTCCCTTACATTTCCTCGGACTGATGCAATTAGTGTAGTAGCTTATTGGTAAAGTTATAAAATGGTTTTAAACGACACAAGTCCTGTTCAATTGAATTTACTCTTATTCATAGGTGTTTATTTTTATTTACCTGATTTATTTTTTTGGAAAAAAAACAACTTTTTAAATGTTTTTTTATTATATTACTTGAGCAATATAAAAGAAAGTGCATATTTTTCATTATTATTTATTGCTAATCCTACATCATTAACATTTCTGGATGCTTTACACGCTGCGTGTAGCTTTACAGAATGAAAAACAAATTTTAACCCAAAATAAACCAGATACATACCTACACTTTATTAAAGGAAACCTCCTTCGACTTAAGATTTCAAATGTAATCTGTTTGAAGATCTTTTGGTCAAGAAAGTATACAGTAAACGACATGTTGTGGAAGTACATTTTACGTTGTTCTAGTTCTATTTATGCATTACTTACTTTTTGGGTTTTATATTTAAATTAATGACTTAGAAATGGGTTTCCTCTACTCCTAACAAGTTATTCTGTGATGTTATTGATGTAATTTGTTTTTCGCTCTATGAAATAACTGAATTTGCCAAGAAATCCATGTTTAGGTTTGTCTTATGACAATTTTAAAATCAGATGTTACTCAGTACTCAAGCAGTCTGGCTACCAAAATGTTTTTCAGTCTTATGTGAATAGCATGTTGGGTGGATACCTTTAGTCAAGTAAAAATATGTTGAGCTACTAATACTATTATTTGAGTACAACTTGTATGTACCTTTACCCAAATCTGTTGAAATTTCTCATTTAGGTAAAAGCAGTATTAGCAACAGTGTTTATGTCATTGTAAATACATCACTATCACCAAAACAGTCGATGGCTTCTTTTTTAGTGACGTTTATATAAAACATGCATTCCATCACATTAACATGTACACCTTGTTACTTCTCCTTTGAGGAATCCATTCCAAATGTTTATTCTGAAGTTTCTGAGGAGAGCAGTGACTCTGGGGTAGAGGGAGAGCAGCTAGAGGAGCAGGGAGACCAATTACTTTAATCTGTCAGCCCAGATGGTTGAAACATGGACACAATTGGATGTTTAAACACTTAGTAAAAGTAGACATCTTTGTTGAGTTTGGATTTACCTCAGCAGGTGGATATTCTGTAAAAATTGGAAAAACCTGGATGAATGAATTGTTTTTTAACACTTAAATGATATTAAATTAGACAGAGTGAATGTTTTTTATTCATAGGGCCATATTATATTTAGTGCTGGTCTGGCTATCAAACTTGGCCAATCAGACTAACAATTCAGTCATTTTTTTGACTTATGCTTAGATTGCTCAATATGGCGTCAGTAGGTCTTGAATTGTATTTAAAATCAATCAGCCAAAAAAGTGTCTGGCACAGACAAGAAATGAAAGACTCCAGATATTTCTTAAGAACATTTGCTGTCAACACAACAATTCTTTATTTAGTCTGGCACAACAGAATTTTTTTTTCTTCTTAAAAAAACACTGCTTTATTGAGTTCTTAATAATAATAATAATAATACATTTTATTAAGTCCCTTTCTAAACACTCAACATGACTGTATAGAATCAAAACGCAAAATCATAAAATAAAGCATGATTAAACACAAATAAAACAATACAACAATACAAATAAACAAGGAAAAATAAATAAGGCACACTACATTTAAGGTAGATAAGTGATTTAAAAAAGTGAGTTTTGAGATGGGGTTTTTTGAGGGGGAAGGGATCTGCAAAGTTTAGGAACCATGAAACAAAAGGATCTACTCCCCATGGTGCTGAGGCGGACGGAGGTCACAGATAGATGAATGGAGGAAGACGATCTTAGGGAACGGGGCAAGGTGACAATGTGAAGGTAAGGAGGGGCAAGGTTATGGACGGACTTGAAGGTGAGCAGGGGAATTTTAAAATCAATCCTGGCTTGCACTGGAAGCCAATGGAGCTGTTGAAGGAAGGGGGTGATATGGTGAATAATGGGAGTTTTAGTAATGACATGTGCTGCTGAATTTTGAACCAACTGGAGCTTACGGAGGGTTTTGTGGGGGAGGGCCAATAAACAAGAGTTACAGTAATCTAAGCGTGAAGTAACCAGGCTATGAACAAGGATAGAAACAGCATGCATGGTAAGGAAGGGGCGAAGACGATTAATATTATGAAAATGGAAATAAACTGATCGTGTGATGCTATTGATATAAGATTGAAAAGATAGTGATCTATCAATGATGACACCCAGACTCTTGACCTGTGGAGAGGGGGAAACCGAGGAATTATCATTGATGAGAGAGAAAGTGTCAGATTTTGAGAGGGTGTTTTTGGTACCCACTAAAAGAAGTTATATTCTGTCTGCATTTAATTTTAAAAAGTTTGAACTGAACCAAGATTTTATTTCTTGTAGGCAAATATGAGGCAGGAAGGGGGAAAGTGTGGAGTTTGGTTTACTAGACAGATGGAGCTGGATATCATCCGCAAAGGAGTAAAAAATGGATATTGAATCTACAGAAAATATTGCCAAGCGGAAGGATGTATATAATGAAAAGGAGGGACCCCAGGGCAGAGCCCTAGGGCACTCCTGAAGAAGCAGGAGACGGCTGCGAGCGGAAGGATTTGAGAGTGATGAACTGAGTGTGGTCTGATAGGTAAGAGATAAACCATTGAAGTGGGGTGTTAGCAATGCCAATGGAGGATAACCTATGGAGGACAATGGGATGAGATATAATATCAAAGGCTGCACTCAGATCAAGGAGGACCAGAATGGATAGTAGACTGGCATCGGAAGCATTGAGAAGATAATTTTTTATTTTGAGGAGGGCTGTTTCTGTGTTGTGGATGGAAACCGGACTGAAAGGGTTCATAAAAGCAATTGTGGGTTAGGTGAGTGTGAAGCTGGGTGGCGACAATTTATCTAACATTTTGGAGACAAAGGGTAGGTTGGAGATGGGGCGAGATAAGTCAAAATGTTTGGATCTGAACCAGGCTTTTTAAGTATTGGAATAACTGCGGCAGGTTGGAAAAAAGAGGGAATCATACTGGGGGAAAAGGATGCATGTATGATAGCAGAGATGAGAAGGAGCAGGGAGGGTATCCAGGATTTAACCAAGGTTGTGGGAAGGGGGTCGAGAAGACAGGTAGAAGGCTTTGACTTAAGAATGATTTCTGATCTCCGAAGCACTGGGAAATTGGAAAATGGAAAGTAATTGTGATGGTTGGGGATGATCATATGGGGAGTCAGGGAGGATGCTTTGGTTAATTGAACTTTGAATGTTGACTATTTTTTCATAAAAAACAAAACAAAACAAAAGGGCATTACAAGTCGCAGTGGAGTAAATGTGGGGAGGAAAAGAGTCAGATGGCTGGTGAATTTTATTAAGTATGGAGTACAGGCACTTAGTGTTGCCTCTATCAGAATTAATTAGACAAGAGTAATACTGTAGTTTGGTATGTACAAATAAGTCCCTATACTGAGCCATATGGGCATTATGTAGTCCTTTATGAATAGTGAGACCAGTTTTCCTGTACAGGTGTTCAAACTTTCTGGATTTGGTTTTCAGAGTCCGGAGTTGAGGAGTAAACCAGGGCGTAGCCTATAGGTAACAATTTGCCTCCAATGTAACCTGTAATAATCTACACAGAGTCAGAGTAGCCTATAGGTGACAATTTGCCTATAATGTAACCTGTAATAATCTACACAGAGTCAGAGTAGCCTATAGGTGACAATTTGCCTATAATGTAACCTCTAATAATCTACACAGAGTCAGAGTAGCATAGAGGTGACAATTTGCCTGAACTGGATCCCCAAAAGTCAGTATGAAGGCTTTGTGTTAACAGCTTTGTTTCATAATAACCTTGTTTAATGCATTTTTAATCCATTGTTCTATCAAACTGATGCTGTTACACTGTGCTCCACACAACTTGTAAATTAATAGGCTATGTGCATGTTGGATGATGACATCTTGTTAGAGTTTGTTAGCCTAATAATGCACTACAGCTTCTCCTGAGAATGGAACATCCTGTATAATAAAAAAGAAAGATAATTTTTTGTTTTTGTTTGTTAGTTACTTGGCATGAGTTAATTGATTTAATCATGGACTGAGGTTTAAAGAATCTGACTCTTTCTAATCTTAAATGGTTTCAGTAAGAGGATGTTTTTAGTAAATCTTTGAGGTGTGCATTTGTTAACAAAGACTGTTATATTGTACCCATGAATCTATCCTTGTACCTTTACCAGGGGTTTAATATAGCCTACAGTGTGACAGTGACAATAATGATTTTGAAGCTTGTACCCGTAGACTAGGCATTTATTTCATATTGCGTACATATTTAAATTTTTCTTTTATGTATTAGGGGTTCACACATGGCACAGTGCATGTTCACACATGGCCCTTTTAAACTATTGATCTTTTAGCCAGTTGCTAAGGCAAACTAACTGGCTAACATTTTCTGTATGTAAAGCTGACTGTTTCTTAATCATATTGGACAACCCCGAGCATCCTCTTAATAGGACTATCATATGACAACAGAATGCTTTCAGTCAGAGTCTTCAACAGTTTTGCTAGAACAGACTGCTACTGTAGTGGAAGAAAAACTGAGCTGTCTATAGAGGTACTGGTTCAGGGTGGGATCACTATGTTAACACTGGGAGAACCTGCCAGAACTCCACTTAAAGCCATTCAGAGTATGAGAAGATGTGGTGGAGAAAAGGCTGTTATATTTCTTCTGTTCTTTATTATTTCAACACAGCTGCTGATACAGCTAAGGGTGATATAAATGTGAGGAGGGAGATGATATGTGTGATATCATATAAAAAATAAGAACGAATGCAAGGTAAAGTAGAAATAACCAAATATATGACTAAACATAATATTTGGATATCAGCAGCTGTGCTAAATATCAAATCAACCAAATGTAATATAGACTTAGCTATCAAAGGTCGTGATTTACCGTTTTGCTGACCAGCTGGTTTGTGTGCTGGTGCCTATCGCGCCCTCCTGCCACCAGTCACAGATTAAGGTAGTATGGACATTAGGGGTGGTTTCAGACATTTGCACAGTACTTAACATTCTACATATTCACTGACATGTAAAATACCAACATGTGCACAACATCTGTTTGTGATTGAAGAGACAGCAGATTCTAATGATTCAGAGAGAATTATCTTAGATATTAAAGAACATGATGGCATTCAGTACAGATCAAATGCTTTCAAAGACAGTCTTTCACGGCAAAGAAGCTGTTGATGTGTTTAGACACTTTCAGCTTTGCTGCGCATAATGCACATATATCCTAGAGCAAAGCTGATCGTATCAAAGTTAAGCCGACTTTTCAACTCTCTGGCAGCTTGGCTTCAGATAAGGAAATTTGCATTAATTAGATAGGCTGTTTGAGAAACAAAAATATGCTGCAGGATGAATATATAACATATTTTCAGACATGCCATCAATACTAAACAACAGTGTTTTTCATGCATTAACATAGATATAGTATGATGGCTGTTTCCATGAAGAAGATCCTCTCTAAACAAAATGTTGATGGTCTTATTTTAATAACCATGTGCAACAAGTTAAATTATCTAAGCTTCCAGTGCTTAATGACCCCACCTTCCGGTCAGCCCATGGGTCACCTGACGGAATAAATAATGAATGAAAGTCAATAGAGCAATAAAAGTTATTTTCTGGTCCGCTTTTCTGATCTGTGATTCATCCCCCTGAATCACACACATGATGTACCTCAAATTAAATGATTACTAATAATGTTCATTTCAACTGTGTTTGTCAAGTGATTTGTGATTTATTTGCTTGTAAAAATTTGCTTTTAAAATGCCTACAAATCAGAACTTGCATATATGACATCATGTAGATAACATTAGCTACATGACTTCTAACTAGACGCTAGCACTGGCTAGCACTTAAAATACTCACTGACACCTTGTAGGGCAGAGGTGTCAAACTTATTTCCATTTCGGACCACATCAAGATCATGATTGTCCTTAAAAGGCAAACAAGGCAGTAAGTTTGGATTAAACTGTCTCTAACAAAACATTTAAATGTTAATAAATATATTTCTCTGCATTCAACAAGTAATTCTTAAAATTAAATAATATATAACATATTTTCACAATGATGTGATTTAGGACTATTTAAATAAACCCTGATTTGAATAATAAAATAGTATTGAGGTGCACATACGTAAATACAACTTAAAAGTTCTATTTATATAGTCCTTTACAGTTTCGAGGACCACAAAAATGACTATGGCACGCTGGATGTGTTCCGTCTGGCCTTGAGTTTGACACCTATATGGTAGAGCTTATCCCGTATGCTGGTTTTCACTCCGCCGACTATTTCTCCCCCAGTATGCACTTTCTACATGGCCAGATTTATTTTGGGTTTTCTCTGCGTTTAATCCTCCTTTCTTTCTCCTGGAGGAAGGAGGCGAAGCTGGCTTATCTCACGTCCATTTTTCCTCATCTTTTTCTTCATTTGTAGTCCACTACGTGTTTTCACACAAAACGTAAAATAACTTTTACCGCCATTCGTAAATCAGCGCTTTCTCTGTATCAAAATCTGTCTTTAAAATTCATGGACATCATATATTCATTCCATGGCATGTTTCAAACGGGATCACAAAATAATTTTTACTACGCCATTGACTCTTATTCATTTTTCTTACTGTAGGGGACCCATGAACTAGATGGCCGTGACTTCACTCCCCATATTCATTTGCATTCAAACTAATTTATTCACCAGTTTAGAGTAGAGCATGTTACTGGTGGTTATATCCGCTGAATAACTTTGCAAAAAAAAAAAAAAGTTTAAAAAAGCACAAAAAAAATGAATAAAAAACAATGAGAGGAAATTTCAGGCAGAAACCCATTTTATTCTTTGGGCCATTTGTGTGTTTTTATTATTACAGGTTGTTGGTTTTGATTGGCCTTTATAATGTGCTGATACAGTTGTTGATAGCTGCTTCAGCTAGCTGATGGCGGTAGCTAATCACAGTTAACTCTGACGTAGTGGTCCTACAGGCTCGGCTTAGCAATCTTCTTCTGGGTTCAACCCCTTTCCATGGGACTTCAGCTCACCGGCTTCGACTCATGCAGCTCAGTTGTCTAGAAAGGCCTGTGATATAGCAGAGAAGCCCGCTCTTATAGGTGGCCAGCTAATTGTAGCTGCTTGGGGTGCAGCCAGCCCTTTTGGGTTCCTGAGTCTCCATTAGCTCGGACCGTCGAGAGAGAGGGTGTAATTTTCCATACTATTTCCAGAATGAATGTGATGTTACTTTTTTTGAAAAAATATGAAGTCAAATACATTCTAATGCCTGTATAGCAGGGATCCCCACCTCCAGGCCCCGAGGGCCGGTATCCTGCAGGTTTTAGTTCTTTCCCTGGTTCAACACACCAGAATCAAATAATGGCTCGTTAGCAGGCCTCTGCAGAACTTTGCAATGCTGAGGAGGAAGTTAGAGAATTTGAATCAGCTGTGTTGGAGCAGAGACACCTCTGAAACTGGTAGGACATCGGCCCTTGAGGCCTGGACCTGAGGATCCCTGCTGTATAGGATAGTCATTTGGGTCACTTTCAGGAACTTATTTCTGAGAGGTGACCACCAACTCTCTGTACATCATGTTAAAGGGACATATATACAGTGACCACAGTAACGTTTTTGTGAATTTACTATAAACGTTTTGGAGAACTTTGACATATTCCGTCTGTCATCATACGGCATTTAGAAATAATTTAAGTAATTCTAAATTACCTCAAATGAAATAAGTTTGTTCTGATTTAACTTAAGACAGTGAGCAAAATAGTTTGTTTGTTTTATGTGTATATAAACTTCCTCGACTACATTATATAAAATCAAACTAAACAAATCTTTGAATGATAACAAGTGGTCAATTTTATTTTTTTAGGTTCATTTTGTAGGGAACAGTTACATATTCAACATGACAGCTGTAGTTGGTTTTAACATTTGTGACGTCAACAGATGAATCCAGCTGAGTTGACAGCTCTAAAGAGAAAATAGTGGGACTGCACGGTGTGTCAGTGTTAGCTTTATGTAGTAGTTTAAGATTTCCATGATTTTTTATAAGCAAAGAAGAGTTTTCATTTATTCTGCCTTATAGAAATTGTCTCTGTTTTACACCAAAACCTTTGTTAAATAATAAAAAAAAACTTTTACAGGAATTATGCTACACTTAATAACTGCACAAATATTTTTTTTTTATATTGCCAGTAAGCCAGGACACGAAATTGGTGTTTTACTGAGCAAAAGATTGAGGGGTTACCTGGATAATGAGTATTATATAGGCTAATACACTTGGGTCTATCTATAGTTGGCCTTTAACTTCATGTACAGAATGTTTGTGGTAACATCTTAGAAATAAATTCCTTAAAGTAACTAATAGAGGTATTATGAAATATTTCACTTCATATTTTGACAAAGATTGACAGTAATATTATATGAATTCTGGACATAGTATGGAAAAAGTAGCAGGTAGTTCGTAAATTAAAAAAAATATATATATATATATGGTTAAAGCCTCACACTCATCATTTCATTGTTTTCGCCTGCGAGGCTGCATTAATTCCTGGTGAACTCTCTATTACTGTAATGCACCGTGTATGCGCAAAGCTAATTCATAAGAGCGCTAACGTCGGCCAGCTTGACTGCCAATTTCCAAGTTTGCTTGACCGCGGCCTCCCCCCCTCGCCAGTGAAAGAGGTTCAAAGCACATGCCTCTCTTCTGTGGTTTGCCCATTGATGAAAAGAGAAAGAAGTTCCAGCCAGCATTTGGTTTTCTTTGGGGAAAACCCCCTTTTTTCCTGTTGAAATTTACCGAGAACACTGGTAAACTTCTCAAACTGGTCATGGTTCTACGTTTTTTTGTTGTGGTTTCCTCGTCTCTTGTACGAAAGCCTTCCAAGATACACCTGCTGGCTATTAGCAAACATCAACCATGGTATTAAAGATCATTGCCCATCCAATGCCCATCCAGTCTCATCCCTGGTAATACCCATACTCATTTATCCTGATGTCAAGTCTCAGTTCATCCTGGAGGTTGACGGCTCAGATACCGGAGTAGGGGCCATTTTCTCTCAGCGTTCTTCCTAGGACAAGAAACTTCACCCCTGTGCTTTTTTATCTAAGCGTTTTACTCCAGCAGAGACGAACTACAGCATCGGTGACCAGGAGCTTCTCGCCATCAAGTTAGCCTTGGAGGAATGGCGTCATTGTTTGGAGGGCTCTGAGCTCCCTGTTTTTGTGTGGACAGACCACAAAAACCTGCTCTATGTTCAAACAGCCAAGAGATTAAACCCTCACCAATAGGGTTTTTCTCTTTTCTTTTCCCGTTTTAATTTTAACATAACATACAAGCCTGGATCCAAAAACACCAAGCCCGATGCCCTGTCTCGGCAACACTCCCCGGACGTCCAACCCGAGACCCCTGCGTCCATCCTTCCTCCGTCCTGCACTGTGGGGTCACTCACTTGGGATATTGATTCCCTTATCCAACGCGCTCAAGTCGATGAGCCTGACCCTGGTGGTGGTCCTCCGCATCGCATCTACGTCCCTTCATCTGTCCGCTCCAGAGTCATCAAGTGGGGACATACATCCAGGTTCTCGTGCCATCCCGGTACCAGCCGTACCGTCGCACTCCTCCGTCGCTATTTCTGGTGGCCGGGACTTAGCAAGGATGTAAAAGGGTACGTTGCTGCTTGGCCTACATGCAACCAGAGTAAAAGTCTTCATCAACCCGCCTCCGGTCTGTTACAACCTCTCTCCATCCCAACACGGCTCTGGTCTCTCATCTGGTCTGGTCTCTCATCTCCTAGAATGATCAATTATCAATGGAAGTGACACTCCAAATGTAAGTAGAAAACCCATTACAGGATGAACTTTGATTTAATGTTCTTATAACAAGTCAGAATGAGGCTCAGTATTGTGGCCTCCACCTGCCTGTATGATCTACCTACAACACCGGGCATGCTCCTTGCTCCTGATGAGGTGGCGGATGGTCTCCTAAGGGATCTTCTCCCAGATCTGGACTAAAACATCCAGCAACCCCACGTTACACCACAGACTGTCAAAATGATGCCCTAGATGAGCTCAACTGGATTCTGGTCTGGGAAACGGACGGGCCAGTTCAGTATCAGTGTCTCCATCATGCAGGAACTGCTGACACACTCTAGCCACATGAGGTCTAGCATTGTCTGGCATTAGGAGGAACTTAAGGAACTCATCTACCTATTGTCAGAGCACAGGGTTTCTCCTCCTCCTTTTCATGCCAACTAGTAACGATAATTTACAGAATGTCTGCTGCAGTAAGCGTTATAACATTTTTTTAAAGGCAACAACTTTGTTACCAGTGTGCAGTTGTGCTTTTAAATCAACTGGAAAAGATTTAGGTGCCTCAAAATCCCTGAATTTCCAGTTCTAGAATACAAAATCACATCCCACTCTTTGTGGTTAATGTGCTGTATTCCTGCATGTGCAGATTCAAAAGTGTATTCTGATACAATACAACACAGAACAAAAAAATCAGTACATTTGAGTAATTATAGTTTATGTGACCAAATGGGCAGAGGCTTATACGCAGTAAAAGAAAAAGAAAAACAGCAGCTGAGGTCATCATTTGTATACCTTATTTTATAAATTTGGTGCACCCAAAAGACTGCTAATAGATTAAGGTACAGAGTTAATCAACAAGGTAAAGTAGTGAAGGTTACTGTCAGAGAAAACAGTGGTGTTGATTTATGTTACTTTGAAAAGTTAATCTAAAGAAGTTTAAGCTCACCCTTCCATCCCTTAACACACAGCCTTGTTGAAAACTTCAACAGCACCATCCAAAGGTTGTTATCCATATGTCTGTTTAGGAATCAACATGCACCTTGACAATTTGGTACGTTGCTTGTTCCAAATTAAAAACTTAGTGAATTCCTCACATTAAGGTCACTGAACAAGTTTGTGACAGAGCACCCCCTAAAAATGGGATGAGGTGCTACAATCAACAATGTTTGCACTGCAGACAAAACACATTTTAACGAAACACTCCTCTTATTATTTAATGTTTGGCAGGGAGGCCTGATATCTCAAAGAAGTTTCGGAAATCCCAACAAATTGTGACGTAAAATGTTGTCACAATTAACTTGGTTGTGGAATTAGTGCAGCACCAAATGTGCTTTTTTGTCATCTCAGAGTCATAGCTGACAAGACTCCACTACCATGAGGTTCTGAGCAGAGGCCAGTCTAAACGGGTGTACCATGAGGTGTGTCATGAGTTATTCAAAAGCCAGGTGAAGATAAGATAGCGGAACGAGCGCCACTGCCACCGCACCCCACCACACACACACACACAAATACACGTACACACACGCTGACGAGCAGAGAGAGCTCAAGGCGGCTACGTAGGACTGGGAGATTTAACCAACTGCGGATTCAGCTGCTGATATTATAATTCAAGGTTTGAAGCGTCAATTACGTTTGAGGATAGTTTAAAAAAACATATCTGGGTGGATGTGGTCACAGATATTAGCTGTTTGCCAAGGTAGTGTATTTGATTGTCATGGCACGTTTTAACACAATACTTGAAAAGTAAAACACTACTTACAGCCTGGGAGCTGGTGTTCATCGGCTGTGACTTTACAGATCCTTCTTTTAAGTTCAATCTCGAGGCAAAGCGTGTGCTGTAAGCTTTGTAGCCTCTAGCAGCTGCAATAGGCTCGGCTTTCACCTTGCCAAAAACAACAACAAAAACAACAACAACAACAACATAGCCTTGCCTAACAGCTTGTTAGGCAAGGCTATGATTGCATGGCGTGTGGTTGTTGGGCTTTTTCAAACTCAGGCATTTTCTGGTCTCTTTTCTTTATGTAACTGATTCAGAGATTGGTGTTTGTCCAAAATTTTCATACGAAGCATGCTTTTAGAACACAGAGTGACAGATTTTAATGAAAGAAAACTCATATTTTTTTTCAAGATTTTCAGTAAATGACAACCTCGGTGCCAGATTGGGGCCAACAAATGTAGAGCTCTTTTCCAAAACGCATTAAACACCATTTAAAAAAAAAGTTTGTCATGTCATTTTGCTGTGTGCTGAACCTATTCACTGCTTCAACGTTTCTTGCCAAATTGCTATATTTCCTTGTTGAAATGTAGGTAAAAGATGCCGTTGTTTTCCATAAGTGCCGGTTTTCTGACTGGTAATTGACCATGGCTACCGTACCGTCCATATATAAGGCGCTTCGGATTATAAGGCGCACTGTCGGTTTTTGAGAAAATTAAAGGGTTTTAGGTGCGCCTTATAGAGCGGAAAATACGTATATTATGTTGGAGCACAGTCATGAAGCTCTGGGTTTCACGTGATGGTAGGTGGGTAGAAGCAGTTATGTGATGCAATCTCTTTAGAAGCTCTAAACTATTTAACCTAATGGTTTCTTAACATCTCTTTTTATTATTCTCTTAATCCAGTTATATAGTGAGGAACAAAAGTATTTCAACAACCTGTGATTTTTCAAGTTCTCCCACTCCGATATTATGGAGGGGTCTAAAACATTGTAGGAGCATATACACTGTGAGAGAATTTTTTTAAATACAGAAAATCACATTGCATGACTTTTAAATAATTAGTGTTATATTGCTTCAGAAAAGTATTTAAACACCTGAGAAAATAAGTGCTACTATTTCAGAGGAACAATTTCGGAGGTCATTGTTGGCTCTGATGTGTGGGTCATTGGAATAGGAGCGAAGATCTGGTGAATCAAAGACACACGTGTTGCTCAGCAGAGAGAGAGATAGACGCTGTACTATTTGTTGCCCATACACATCAAGATTGCTGATTTGTAAATGCATGTTTTGCTTTTCGAGCACATATGTTGTCTGCAAGTCTGGAATTTTAAACTTTAAGAAAGCAACAAACTATTTTGAGATCTCAGCAGAGCTTTTCAACGCATAATACCTAACCCCACCTCTATACCTTAGCAGTCTGTACATCACTTCCTGGAGACGCTGGAACAATAAGATTAATTTAATCAGCTCTAATATCAGTTCATCCTCATAAAAATTAGACAATTTAATTCCTGTGTAGTATTTTGGACATGTGCTTTAATGTTATGTATTTAAAACAATGTGGTCGGGTTTTTTATTTTTTATTTTTTTACAGAATCCTGTGTCCCTGATCTTAGCAGACATGTCCAGTAAGCTGCTTAGGCCGGGCGTACACTATGGAATTTGGACCGTTTTTGAGCCGATTTGTCACTCGTGCGACTTTTGTCTGGATCGTGCCGACTTTTGGCTTAATCGTGTGTGTTGCATCGTGTAGTGTACATTGGGTAACAACAGACAATTTACACCTCACAACCAGCTCCCGATCGGTCGCGTAGAAAATCAAACCTGTTTGAAATCCTAGTCGCCCCTCGTGAATGCCTCGCACTGTGGAAGCAATGGTACGAGCTATTTCTCATACAGATGCGTGTCACCATCGTTACCGCGGAAGTACTTCTGGTCTTTGACATAAACAAACGTGTTTCCACACAAAAAACGGCACAGATTGCCAGGCCAGCGCGTGTGTCTTTTGAGCACATTATCGCAATTCTCAGGCGGGCATCTTCACTCCAATGTTTTTCTTCTGCTTCTTCAGTTCCGGGTCAGGCGTGCATCTCACTCCCGTGTATTTCTTCTGCTTCCGGGTCTGTCGTGTCGTGCAGTGAGAGCAGTCAGGTCGCATCCGTACAGTGTGAGCACATGAGTCATGAGCTGTGAACTTTTAACCCCTGCAATTCCCTCGTACAGTGTGACCCGGAGCTGAAGACCCGTGACTGAAAAATCGCACAGTGTTCGCCTGGCTTAACAGGACAGTAACAGAGATGTAAAAAATATGAATCGACCAAGAAGCTGTTTTTGCATCTCATTATTTTTAAAATAATGATAAATATTACTGAACAAACCAGCCAATGAAGATGTCAGCTAAAGAGATTTGGTTGTGTCCTTAAACTTTGGGCTGTTGGAGGCCTCTGGTATGCGTTTTGGTAAAACTAAGTATATCCATGTAAGATTAAAATTATGTATTTATCTGTGACGATTCAACACATTTGAGACCATCGCCATGTTACAGAAGTTTACTGTTCTTATGGATCCAGAGCAAAGCAAAGAAAACTTGAATCCAAATCTGATATAATATTTGGTTGATTTAATGTTGATAGCATAAGGACTTCAATAGCAGAATACATTGCTGTCTTGTGTTTTATATCATGGTATTCATGGATATTTTTTAGCATGCTGACAGCTACAGAGCCTTGCTCAGGGTAAAAATAAATGAGCTGACCAGTCAGTCATTAAAGCCTTAAGGATGGAGACAGCCTGAGCTCTTCCAGAGTATCACCTTCATTTTGAAACAAAAAAATCACTGTGATGTTCAGCTCACTATTTACCCTTAGAATTAAGCAATAAATTATCTAGTTTTGTAGTAGAAAGTGTTTCCATTGAAATGTTTTGTCTTTGTAACAATATTAGATTAGTTTAGTCACCATAATAATGTTACAGATTCTCTGAGATCAGTGATGTTAAAGATTTTTTTAATCAGTTGGTACAGTAGTAGCAGTTTAAAAGTTCTCATGTTTCCATGATTGGTCCTTGACTGGCCCTTGACTGGTACGTGCCTGATCCGTCAAAGGTCCCTGACAGGTCCGTGGTGGTAATGTAATCCCCCGCTATGACGTCTTCAGTGAGGCCTCGCCCCCAAGGAGCCTGAGTGAAAACCAGCTGCAATGCCTCTTTTGTCCACGGGGAGGAGCAGTGATTTTAAACACACCGCTGCTGGAGCGTACATGGCGTCTGAGGGGATCAACTGGGTGAAAACTCCGCCAGAGTCACCAGACTTTTATCCCATTGAGCATTTTTTGGCACTCAATGAAAGATTTTATTCGGAAGGAGGCTAAGCCAGGTACCAAGCAGGAGCTTGTTGACGCCATACATAGGTTTTGGGACACAAGAGTCAATGTGAACTTTTGCAACAGACTTATCACAGGACTGTCAAAAGTTGTGAGGTGTGTTATTGAAAACGAAGGGGGGCACAGTGGAAAATAAAAGTTCTGGTGGTCATGTATAGTAAAAATAAAAAAAAATAGGCCTACCGCACTTCTTTTCCATTTCCTGTTATGTTGTTTAAATAATAAATGTTCACCAAGCGGCAAATAATGGTTTGTGTCTTTTGTTTTTGCCTCAATGTCACGGAATGAAATAAACGGAATGAAAATAAATAAAAATTAAAAATGGTGTGTGCAGTAGGGATTCTCATCCGCAGAACATCTGCTAAGATGGTGACACCAAGTTATCGTAACAGTAACAAGGCTACTTTTAGTAAGAAGTTTGTGGAGTGCTTTTTAACAGAGAACAAGAGTACATACTGCACATAGGATGTCAGGGACTCATTGCCACTATAAGTTAATACAAGTCAAATGTTTCTATAGAGTAAAGCTGGCTAACCTATTGTACTCGCTGATGATCATCCTGAATGCATCCCCCAACTTAACAACACACCATAGACTCCAGATCATTCACACCTCCTAAAGAACATTACCATCTCCAAGCATCCCCCCACCAAGCTTTCGTGACCATCCCTACAGTATGTAACCATGTCTATTCTGTTGTTATTGTAAACATTTCACAACTAATCTGCTGCAATTATCCAGGCACATTTAGCTTTGTCACCATTCAAACCAATGTGTCTAACCCATTACAGTGGATATCAACCTTTTTGTCAACCAGATGTGGCTAAAACAACAACGCACATGTTTTTAATTTTTTTTTCGTTGTCCCCACCCTGCATACGCACACACACACACACACACACACACACACTACTACCACCACAAATTCGCCGAGTGCTTCACTGACCAGAATCTGACCCGCACAGATCAGAGTCGCATACAAACGCACTGTTGATACAATGCATTTTGGAGAAAACAATGAAGCAGAAAACAACTCTGTGTTTGAAATTATTTAATTTAATATGAATTTCACAACGCTTTATTTTAGAATGTTTAAGTAAACTAATGTTTAAGTTTACAATTAATATATAATATACACAACAACTTAATTAAGAATTTATTATAAAATATATAAATTGATAAATATGATAAATACGCTATTACGCTGTTTTTGCGTTGTGTATCTCATTACCATCTTCAAGCATCCCCCCACCAAGCTTTGCTCCCCATCGCTACAGTATGTAACCAGGTCTATTCTGGTGTTGCAAACATTCCGTGGTGAGCCGAATAGTCATGTGATTGCATAAATATTATAAATAGGCTATTACGTTGTTTTGCGTTGTGGAACTCTGTCATTTTCATCCAACAACAATAACATAAAAAAACACGAGTTTATCACAAAATTAAAGGAAAGTACATTAGGTTTTAAAAAAGTTATACTTTAGGTTCATAGAAATAAATCAAATTGTTTACAGATATAACGTTTAAGGCTACTTGTTATAATGTTTTACAGAACTCATTTGGTGAAGTTTGGCCCGTGTTAGGAGAACTTAAGTTTATGGAGCCTATGATAAACTTTGACAATAGAAGAAGCAGGTTAATTACAAAAAAGTGAGCAGTTTGTGTTGTTACATCCAAAATGTTTTTTCTTCAGTGGACGTGATAATAACATCATGTCGATGAGAATTCTGTGAGAGAAGCGCCATCTCCTGGTCATACTCTGTATTTCAATTAATGGGTGGAGTTGCAGTAAAACTTTGACACTCCCACGAGAAAGACGGGAGGCCACTCCGGCCACTGGGATTTGGAGGGAACTCTGCCGTTAATGGCCTTGAAAGGGCACGCCATTCGTCCGGCGTTTACTCTGAATGAGAACTTTTAAACTGCTACTACTGTAACTGCCTCAGAAATAATTGATCTTTACAGATCCATAGTGACTTCTGAGGTTTGGTGAGAACAGTTTGACTATGCCGAAAAGACTGACACATGATTTAGTAATGCAACAATGTTTGCAGAGTTAATCTGTACTGTTTTTCAATGTAATTTCAATAAATGTATTTTGTTTCCCCTTGTTTGATACTCTCATTCTTACTGTGCCCTACTTTTAGACATTCTGAAGATTTGTATATGGGGATAGAACATAGATGCACTACAAACCTTGATATTGTACAGATCAGGGTTGTTTTGTGCCTTCTGCTGAATACCATGAAGTCTAAGGAGCTGGTGGTGGATTTCAGGGGATCTAAACCACCAGGACAGCCAGTCTGCAGCCATGGGGAGGAAACAGAGACTGAAGTCCTACAGATACCTGGGGGTAGTTTTGGACCAGGAACTGGGGTGGACCACAGACACAGCATACAGGAAGGGACAAAGTCACTTTATCTTCTTCAGATGGCTATGGTCCTTCAGAGTCTACAAAAACATGCTACACACATTCTACCACACAGTCCACAGAAGTGTGCTGCTCTTGCCTGTTGGGAAAGTAGCACTGCAGATGTTTGGACAAACTGTATAAAAAGGCTGTGCTGGCTCAGGACCTGGACCCTGTAAGAACTGCGGTGGAGAGGAAGATGAGGAGGAAACTAAAGGGCATTCTGGGTAATACTAAACACCCCCTCCATGATGTTCTGGCCATCCAGAGAAACAGCTGTACTGACAGATTGATCTATGAGTTGCGATCCAATCTGTTAAAATATCTATATAATATATATCTACACACACATACAATATAAAACCCTCTGTGGTTTGGTGGGCACATTTTTAGTTAATTTATATGTGCTACTCACGTTTATATAAAAGGTAGGATATTCTGACGACATTTTTAGTTCATTTATATGTGCTACTCATGTTTATAGAAAAGGTAGAATATTCTGACCACAGTTTTTTTGTTCATTAAAATGTGCTACTCACGTTTATAGAAAAGGTAGGATATTCTGAAGACATTTTCCCGTCCCTTTTGACGGCAGCAAATCGTAAAGCATGCGCGGGGGGTGGGGTGGGGTGTGTGTCAGGTCTGTCTTCGTCAAGCTTCGTCAAGTTTCGTCAGCCAGCGACAACATTGCCTATTTTGGATCTTACCCGGCTAGCAACAAGACATTCTGTTTTCTGATTGGTTTAGAAATTCTATGTTCTGATTTGCTAACTCAAGACAGCTGTACAATTCAATTCAATTCAGTTTATTTATATAGCGCCGTTTCACAACAGATGTCATCTCAAGGCACTTTACAAGAAGACTTATTACAATACAATGTTTAATTTAGAAATTAGAGAACCACAGAAGATTGCGTTGTGTAATTCTCAGCAATCCCTCACACTGAGCAAGCACGAAGCGACAGTGGAAAGGAAAAACTCCCTTTTAACAGGAAGAAACCTCCGGCAGAACCAGGCTCAGCACAAGCGGTCATCTGCCGAGACCGTCTGTGGTTTGGAGAATACAGAACAGAGACACAGAACAGAGACACAGAAAGAACAACACAGCTGATGCAGAAGTTTGTTGCAGGACGTGGAGAACTTTCCGTCACTGCAATCCCATCTTAGTCAGGGTCGTCAAGCAGGGCGGGTCAGGAGCACCTACTGTAGGAAGAGACTAAGAGAAAACAGGTTAGCGCTTGAATTGACAGCACATCATGCAGTTGGGGAGAAGTAGGAGAGAAAGTAGGAACAGACCCTAATAATGTCCTCCAACAGCCTAGCCTAAAGCAGCATAGCTACTAACATTAACCTGTCTCCTAGCTACTAGGAGACCTAGCTACTAACACTTTCTACCTGGCTTACATTAACCTATCTCTACCTAGCTACTCTACCTCTTCCTATCTCTTCCTAGCTTTTGATACTCTACCTGACTACTAACATTAACCTGTCTCCTAGCTACTAGGAGACCTAGCTACTAACACTCTCTACTTGGCTTACATTAATCTATCTCTACGTAGCTACTCTACCTCTTCATATCCCTTCCTAGCTTTTGACACTACCTAGCTACTAACATTAACCTATCTCTTCCTAGCTACCTGTCTAACCTGTCTCTAACTACCTATTAACATATCTCTAACTGTAAGCTTTGTCAAAGAGGAAAGTTTTAAGCCTAGTTTTAAAGATATACAAATTGTCTGCTTCACGAACCAACCCTGGGAGCCTGTTCCATAGGAGGGGAGCCTGATAGCTGAAAGATCTGCCACCTATTCTACTTTTAGAAATCCTAGGAACTACCAGTAAACCTGCAGTCTGAGAGCGAAGGGCCCTGTTAGGAACATATGGAACAATCAGGTCTCTTATGTATGATGGAGCTAGATTATTAAGGGCTTTATATGTCAGAAGGAGGATCTTGAATTCTATTCTAGATTTTACTGGGAGCCAGTGAAGAGAAGCTAAAACAGGGGAAATGTGATCTCTTCTTTTAATATTCATCAGAATCCTAGCAGCAGCATTTTGGACTAACTGAAGACTTTTAATTGTTTTCTGTGGACTACCTGATAATAAAGAGTTACAGTAATCCAGTCTTGAAGTAATAAAGGCATGGACTAGTTTTTCAGCATCATTCCTGGACAGGATGGTTCTAATTTTTGCAATATTCCTAAGGTGAAAAAAGGAAATCCTAGAGACTTCTTTAATGTGAGTTCTAAATGACATATCTTGGTCAAAAATGACACCGAGGTTTTTTGCTTTATTACTGGAGGCTAATTTAATGCCGTCCAGGTGAAGGGGCTGACTAAGTAGTTTCTTTTTCAGAGCTTCTGGTCCAAAGACGACAACTTCTGTTTTATCAGAATTTAGAAGCAAGAAGTTTAGAGTCATCCAAGTTTTTATGTCTTCCAGACATGCCTGTAGTCTACCTAACTGATTGGATTCATCAGGATTTATGGATAGATATAGCTGTGTATCATCTGCGTAACTATGGAATTTTATCCCATGCTGCCTAATTATTTTACCAATAGGAAGCATATATATAGTAAAAAGAATCGGCCCAAGCACTGAACCCTGTGGTACTCCGCAAGTAACTATTGAGGTTGAGGAAGATCTATTGTTTTACCTGAACAAACTGAAATCTGTTAGACAAATAAGATTTAAACCAACCTAGTGCTGTTCCTATTATACCGACACTTTGAAGCCTTTCTATGAGAATATTGTGATCAACAGTGTCAAAGGCAGCACTGAGATCTAACAGGACCAGAATGGTCACCAGTCCATTGTCTGAGGCTATGAGAATATCATTAGTAACCTTCACCAGAGCTGTTTCAGTGCTATGATGAGCTCTAAAGCCTGACTGAAACTTCTCAAACAGCTCATTATTGTTTAAATGCTCACATATCTGGTGTGCAACTATTTTCTCAAGAATTTTAGATAAGAAGGGAAGATTAGATATCGGTCTATAGTTAATTAAGTCGTTTTGATCAAGAGATGGTTTCTTAAGTAGAGGTTTAATTACAGCTATCTTAAACTCCTGTGGTACATATCCATTGACTAAGGATAGATTCATTATATCTAAAATTGGAGCAGCGATCAGAGGGAAAACTTCTTTTAAGAGTTTAGTTGGGATTGGGTCTAAAACGCAAGTTGAAGGTTTAGATGAAGCTAATAATTTTAGTACATCAGAAGGTTCGGCTGCATTAAAGCAGTTTAAGCGTATATTAGGTTCAACCATTTTTGATGTTGCCTCATTAACTAGGGAGGAAGCAAGCATATTGGGAAGGTTCCCAATTATTTTATTTTTTATAGAGTCTATTTTATTTATAAAGAATTGCATGAAGTCATCACTACTAAGAGCTTGGGGAATGGTTGGCTCGATAGAGCTATGATCCTGTGTGAGTTTAGCAACTGTATTAAAAAGAAACCTAGGATTATTTTTATTCTCCTCGATTAAAGATGAATAATATGCTGTTCTAGCTGTTCGAAGGCTCTTTTTATATAGCAATAGACTATTTTTCCACACCAAATAGGAATCCTATAAATGCGTGGAGTGCCATTTTCTCTCTAGTTTTCTAACGTTCTTCTTATGGGTATGTAGCTCTGAATTAAACCAGGGAGCTAATCTTCTAAGGCTGGCCACCTTCTTTTTCAGTGGGGCAACTTTGTCTATTGCCAGACGCAGGGAGGAATTAACGCTATGAACTAGAACGTCAAGTTGTGAGGGGTTACGAGTTAAATCACTGTTTTCTATTGTACTTTTATGTACTGAGGAAATTAAAGTTGGAAGAGCTTCTTTAAAACTTGCTACAGCATTGTCTGATAACATTCTGGTATAATGAAGTTTTCTTTCAGGTTTGATATGATCTGTTAGAGTAAGTTTAAAAGTGATGAGGAAATGATCAGACAGGATAGGGTTATGTGGAAAGACTGTTATTTCTTCACAGTCAATGCCATAAGTCAGCACAAGATCTAAGGTGTGGTGACCGCGATGGGTTGGTCCCTGCACATTTTGAGTAAAGCCTATTGAATCTAAGATAGTGTTAAAAGCTGTATTTAGACTATCACTTTCATTCTCAACATGAATATTGAAGTCTCCGACTATAATGACTTTATCAGTGTTTAAAACTAAGTCAGATAGAAAATCTGCTATCTGATCTAAAAATTGAGAATAAGGGCCTGGTGGACGATATTAGACCACAAATAAAAGTGGCTTTACTTTGTTATGTGTATGAGGAAGGCTAAAGATTAAATGCTCAAAGGAACTGTAATTATTATTTTTTTGGAGATTAATTAGTAAATCTGAATGAAAGATGGTGGCTACACCACCATCTTTGGCACCACCATCCCAGCTCAGGGATCAGGGATCCCTGAGCTGGAATCTGGGTTGTCACGGCATTGGGGAACTAGAGATTACCCTATCAATGTTCCTGGAAAGAAGCGAAGCTCCGTCCGCGGTGGGATGGATTCCGTCTCTACGTAACAGTCCAGGTTTTCCCCAGAAGGCCCCCCAGTTATCAATGTAGCCCACATCATTTTCTGGACACCACCTTGACAACCAAAGGTGAAACGACAGCACACGGCTGTACATGTCATCGCTAGTACGATCAGGCAGGGGACCAGAAAAAATTACAGAGTCAGACATCTTTTTGGCAGCCCTACACACCGAAGCTACGCTAATTTTAGTGACCTCCGATTGCCGTCGCCGGGTGTCATTGCCACCAGCATGGATAACGATCCTGCTGTACCGCCGTTTGTCCTTGGCCAAAAGCTTCAGATGGGACCTAATGTCCGCAGCTCTGGCCCCTGGAAGGCATTTGACTGTGGTCTTTCGTGTCTCTGAAGCCACGTTCCTAACTATGGAGCTGCCAATTACAAGAATCGGCCTCTCCTGCTCGGCGGGTGCGTCGCTGAGCGGGGCGAACCTATTGTTCAGAGAAAGGGACTGGAGGTTGGCGCTAGGCTTCCTACGAACCGTCACCCAGCTTCCTCAGATCCCGGCTGCACGGGAGCTGTTGGAGGACGGTTTAGGGGTCCTGTCCCTAAGCGATGGAGAACAATTTCCTAATTCCAGTCATGAAAATCCATCACCTGTAGGTGGAATTCACCGTTCTGAATCCAAAACAGTTCAAATACGTGATTTGTATGTCCGATGAGGGAAACAATCAGCTGTAATCAGTGACGCAACAACAAGCCGCAAGTTTTCAGAACAGTCTTTATGTGACTGACAAAAGCTGTAGTTTAAATTACTTTTTAAATATTCGGATATATTTAGGATTGAAACTGTTTGAACCAAACTCAAGTCCAGTTTTCTTTCATTTTGGCTTCACTATGGATCAAAGTACTTTCTCGTTTTCTCCTGACACAGGGATTCCAGTGAGTTTTTAGAATGATTAATAAGTGACTATTCCTAAAGTTTAGTGCAGCTGAGCAGAGGCGTGTCCAGTAGGTTAATAAAGAGGAGCTAAAAGGGGGCCAGGGTGGGTTTGGGACTGTAGCACCATGGCCCTTTTCAATGTCTCCCTACTTCTGAGGTCTCGAGGTTGCGTATGCTGACAATGCAGTCCTGGGTGATAAGGAGAGATCCATCCTAGTGGATCTCTCTCTCTGGAAATTGATAAATTTATAGTGTTTTGATGTTTTTTAACTAACTTTGAATTTATCATCAACAGTATTGCTGTTTGATTTAATAATCATTGTTCAAAATGTTTTAACTGGGGAAAAAAAAAAATAATACCAGGATAATTGTGGGTCTAGGTAAAAAGTATAATTTTCCTGAAAACTATTGAAATTGATTTATAGCACTTTGGAAAAAATATGCTCAAGTATTTCCTGTGAACCTGTTTTATCTGGACCTAGGAAGGCAGTTAAAGCGTAAAGTTTATGAATATCAGTTAACCTTGTAGGTCCTCTTAGCTGATTGGGTTGTTTTAAAGACACCCCAGATAGCACACTTACGTCTTGCCGACATCTTGCCGGTGCATCAAGCTCTATCGCCGAGATGTTGCATGAAGAGCGTTTTACTCATTGCCAAGATATCGCAGAGACGTCGGCCTTTGATCGGAAATGGCGCCCGCGGCCAGGCATTCCATATATTTAGCCTATAAATGATTAATTAATACAACCTTTATTAATTTAGGACGAGCCTTTTGAACTAGGTAGCCTACAATATTCTACAAACCAATATACTTACATAACAAATAAATCAATAAATCATGTTTGACTGAAGTACAGCGCTGTCAGGTTTTCAGACACTTCAGCTGCAGAGAGCAGGTGTCAGTGATGACGCTGTTGTAAATATGAGTGGCGAGTGGGCAGATGCTCTAAGTAGTATTACTGTCTTCATGCTGTAAGAAACTTAGTTGTGAACTTAGCTTTAAGTTGGATATTAGGTGGACATTCATTTCAGTAAAGCAGACTCCCTCCACACTCTAGTTTTAAAGGGACTCTAAGGAAGTTTAACAGCAAATAAATGTATCAAAATTCCAAATTTCTTCCTCATACATGATCCAGCAATGTCCTGGTCAATAAAAAGAGCCCTGGCCTTTCACCGTGGTTGACTCTATATGCCTGTAAAATCATTTTATTAGTTATTAATAATTACTGTTCGGGTCGAAAAAGCAGTGCTCCCTCAGCGCCTCCTGGAGGCAGCCTAGTGTGTGAATACGTCATGCGCCTTCACGCTGTGGCTTAGCATTTACTGTTAGCTAGAGTCGCAGAGCAGAGCTAGCGTTGCAAGCATGGATTATGTTGAGAGTAAGAAGAGAGCTGCTTCAAGCACCGGAACACTTCAACCCAGACCCTAACCTCGACAACCAAGAGAACCAGAGTGTATTCCAGCGCGACAAAGAGGGCGAAACTCAAATCGGATCGACGTAGGCAAAAAACAAGAGTAAATATCGGTGCCGCGTTTGAGAAGTTGAAAATGTTGAGAGAATCGGTCGGTCTGAAAAGAGACCCGCAGCTGGTGTCATTTTTACTTGAAAGGTAAGGATTCTTTATTAAATACGTGTGTGGAAAAAAATAGTAGTTGCTTTCAAAGCGGGGGTTTCGGTACATTGCCATTAGTAGGAACACTTTTTTTATTCGGCTTGTCTGGCATGCTCACAGCTGATTACATTGATTAGCTAAGTTTTTGGAATTGTGAGAAATAACTAAGTTGTCTATCTAAACTTAGTAAAACTATGTTGCTAATCAAATAAAGCGTGTATGCTACTGACTGTCCTTTGTAGACGTGTGCACATTATGATTGGAGCAGTAAAAGTGGCTGTGTTGATTTAGTTTTGAGAAGCACACAGCACATAAACACCCATCGGCCATCTCCAGCAGTTTTTGGAGGGACCTATCCCCCCAGTTCAGTCAGTGCGGGGGAGTCAGATAGGTAATTTTACTTGTAAACAAAATGCAACTCCTGTTGCAGGTTATTTGCATTTTAGTTCAGTACTCATAATCTAGGTACTGTATAAGACTTCCAAATTCTAACTGTATTATTATTTACCTTACTGCAAGTTTCACAATTTCAAAACATGCCATTGTTATGTTGAATTTATTTTCTAATAGTGGCTTAAAAGGTTCATATCTGTATACAAATTATTGGTTCATTCAATTAATATTGCTGTCTTTGTTATATTTTTTAACTCTCCACCCACAGAAAGTTGTGACTAGATACTGGAAGGTCATGGGTCAGTATAGAAGAGGAAAGAAACAGAGATCGTCGCAGTCGGTAGGAACACTGCAGTAAAATCAGAAAAATAAAAGCAGCTCATTATGGATTTGCAGAGAAAAATAAAACAGCAGGAAATTATGGAGATCAATTACAAAAATCTCCTTTTAGTTTGTAAATTAATTTTTTTGTCCTAATGTTTTGGGCCAAAAAATAGTAAAATTTTATTTATATTTGAAAGTGCTTTATCTGGAAAAGTCAATATTCTCTTTTGTCAGCAATATAGACTGTGAGAGCAGTTCTATAGTTAAGACTGACCAAAACTGACCAACAACACTTTAGCTACTTGCTAGAAAACACTTGTAAGTTTGGTGAGATTTTCCTAATGCCAAGGAAGCTTGACTTTAATAATATGATGGTCGGAGACCTGTGATGAACTCCCTCTCACGGACAGTTTACTAAGAGAGACTGAAAAGTCTTTACAGTCTAATCCACACATAATGTCAGATTAGGAACAACCCCTTGGTAGGAACATAAAGTACCTGTAAAAGCCCACAGTTTCCTCAAAGGGAATATTGAGAGATATACTTAGATAAAGGTCCACCTATGACCCTAAATAGAGCAAGTTATATTGTCAGGAATAAACAGATGACAGACAGGAGTTAGGTTTGATCATCTCATTTACACAACTCCAATTGAACAGATTAACTGTATACCAGAACACAGACAATACTCACACCAAAGAACATGCATTTTAAATTCAAACATCCTGTTGTCTGGGTGCGAGTGGAGCCCCCTGGTGGACTGCCACATTTTCAGTGGTAGAGCTCTTTACCTAATTACAATAATACTACATTGTATAGAAATCTGTTACCAGTGATAATTCATGAAAATTACTTCAGCAATAAACCCCCCCTTAAAAAAAACAAAACAACAACAAACAAACAAAAAACAAGTAGCACTCAAAATTTGTGAAAACCTAACAAAATAACATATCGGGAGACACAGCTCCCCCAATCCTAAAATGTGTATCAATTATTGTTATCCTGATTGCATTTCTACTCTAGGCTGATTTAGGGCTGGAAATAAATCAGTTTGCAGCACTTCACCCACCTCAGGAGTGCCCTTCCCTTTCCCATCTGTAAGCTCCATTTTATAGGACAAACTTTTGTGTAAGTGTTACACATGGCTATTTATGCACAAGGGAAAACTGATGGATGAATTTTAGATGTGCTTCCCTGGGGTCCGTGGAGATATTCCATTTCTAGACTGGAGAAAATGTTTTGCACAGCCCATGGGAACACAGTATCTGAGGTACCTCTCCTGCCATTTCAATTTAACTACCAGACTACACTCGCTGCTGATAGCCTAACCTGGAACTCTTCTGATTCTGAAAGAAACATAACAAATGCATTAACATTATCCATAATAAATACAGGTGAGTGGATGTTTTAAAATGAGTTTAAAAGTTGCAAGGGAACGGACCAGGCAGATTTGGAGCGGCTGAGCATTCCACAGCTTGGGTGCACAAACTGAGAAAGCTATATCACCCCGAAATGTACAAAGTGATCCCAGTACGGAGCGGAAGAGCCGGTCTGCTGACCTGAGTGAATGTGAGGAGTAAGGGGGAAGGAGATCAGCAGGGTAAAAACAGGCGAGACCAAGAAAAGACCTAAAACAAAGACCAAAATCTTAAAATGATAAAAATCAATGGGAAGCAAATGGTGAGATTTTAACAGGGGAAAATATGTTGCCATTTGATCTGTACAAACCTGTTAAGCCGAGCTTGTAGTTCTAAAGACAGATGCTGAATTTATCCCCAATTTGTACACGAATGTTGTCAAACCATACATCTAAATACACAGCAAAGAATGTTTATCTAGAGGTAAATAAGCAACCCATTCATGCTTTTATCTCATCTCATATAGATTGCTCTAACAACCTTCTTATTTGTTTGAGCAAAAACTACCTCTACCATCTCAAGTCAGTCTGGAATACTGCTGGAAGGCTTTGAACCAAGGCCACGGAAAAGAGAACTCAGTACATCTGTTCTATTCTCATTAGAGTGCATTTACAAGGAGAAAGATAAATTAGAATTATTGCCTTAGTCGGACTGAAATGGGACTTTTGAAATGTATCTTAGCTGGACTTAACCTGAACCGAACTGGAGTTAGGAAGTTGGACTAAGGTACCCAGTTAATGCGATTGGAAAATCACATTTCTCTGCATTTCTATGCCCATCACCACTAGCCGCGTTTTTAGTGCCGTTGGCAATCCCACTTCAGGCAGTGGAAGCAGGAACAGCAACAACAACAACAGACCGAGCAGCAGCAATGGGTGTAACACAAACAATGCTGTACTTACAATATGTTCGGAGCTGCAGCATTGTTTTAGTCGTCCATTTCTTCTCATTGTGCATAACCTGCATTTACTCCGTCTGCGTCACTCACTTCAGCATTTGTTTATTCTGGGACACAAGTTCTATGGAAGAATGTCAGCGTAAAAGGGTACATGTCACCATCTAACGTCTCTAGTCAAACACACTTCACTTAATAATTAGATTTTCTGAGTGACATATAAACTAGGACTCAGCTCTCGACTCTGGCTAAGTCATCAGTCCTATTTCTGCTAAAAGCTCGATTTAGATGTGTATGTAAGCATATTGATTGACTATTTGTCCTGACTTTCACAGTCCTGTGCTGTGACGCTCCTGTCTATATCTCTGATTGTTTAGGACTCCACTCCCCTTCCCACAATCTGTGATCAGCCAATCAAAGCTGTTGGTACTCCCTTGTTTTAAGACCAGAGGAGAAAAATCTTTTGGATAAGTGGCCCCTCAGGTTGTGGAATGGTTTGCCTCCACTTTTATGTTGTCTTGACTGTATTTGTTCATTTAAACTGCAGCTTAAGACACTTTCATTCAGACCGTGTTTTTAACTAGATCTCATATATATATGATTTTATGTTTTATCAATTTTAGTTTGGCTTTTGGGGTTTTGATCTCTTGTTTTATCTACATCGGTTTTATAACATTGTGAAGCACTTCTTGGTCTTTATCCTGAGAAGAGTGCTAGATAATAAAATTTACTTATTAATGCTGCCATGCCATATAAAGTTTTTTACCTGCTCTAAATGCAACTAAATCAACAACTAAATAATATAACTAGGGGTGACCCCAAATAGTCGATTATTCAATGCATCCATATGCAGAGCTGGATTCCACCACCCATCTCAAGGTTGAATCTTCCCATATGAAAAAAGCACTTTACCATTTTGGCAAAATTTCTAAATGCACACAAAACTACTGGTTTTGTACAGTTATCTTAAGTTTAATCCAGCCTGTAACTGTGATAATGCAGTAAAACCAAACGTGAAAAAAAGAAGAGCTCAATTAACATTGTGACAGTGCCCAGCAAATGACTCTCAAATAAAAGATTTAGTAGCATTCTTCAAGTCTTTCATACAAACCAAAAGGAATAGTTTTCTTTGTAGGTCTTGCAAGAATATGCGGAAACAGACAGCAATATAATAGTCAGGGCAGACACCCCATTCCCGTGCACCACCATCTCTAAGATGGGGCACAGACAAACACCACCAAACACTGACAGCAACATAACTCAGAGGATGACTAAAGAACACAAATACATTTGAACACAAACTGTAATGTAAAACTGAGAACTTCTACAATTAACACGAACACATTACCTATAAGTCTTTGCAGCGTACAACCATCCCCCGAGCAGCCTGCACACGTCAATCCTTCGACCATCGGTATAAGATTTGTCAATTCTGATTTTATTGTGTAAATCCTTAGTCAGGGACACCCCTAAATATGACAAGTATTCTAAACCTCAACTTAATGAATTTACCACATACAGATGCTGGTCTTAAAATAAGAATTTTTTGAAAAAAGTTTATTTATTTTAGTAATTGCATTCAAAAGTGAACTTGTATATTAGATTCATTAATAACACAGAGACTCATATATTTCAAATGTTCATTGATTTTAATTTTTGATGATTATTTATAACAGACAACAAATTCCCAAATTCAGTATCTCAGAAAAATAGAATATTGCAAACATGTTCAATATTAAAGACATCTGCTGCCACACTAATCAGACAATAAACTCAAAACACCTGCAAAAGTCATCAGTCTAGTTCTGTAAGCTACACAATCATGGCAAAGACTGCTGACTTGAAAGTTGTCCAAAACACGACCATTGACACCTGGCACAAAGAGGGCAAGACACAAAAGATCAATGCTAAAGACATTGCTGTTCACATTGCTCTGTGTCCAAGCACATTAATAGAGAGGTGAAGGAAAGGACAAGATTTGGAAGAAAAAACTGTATAAGCAATAGGAATAACCTCCCGCTACAGAAGATTGTGAAACAAAACCCTTTTAAAATTGTCGGAGAGATTCACAAAGAGCTACAGCTGGAGTTGGTGCTTCAAGAACCACCACACACAGATGTCTGCAAGACACAGGTTTCACTGTAATGTCGCTGTCGTAAAACCAAATCTCTATGAAGCACATTTGGTCATTATCCTATCGATTTCCTAGTTGATTTTATTAACTCAGTTGGTAACAAGTAATCTAGACTGCACAGTCTGTGTGACAGAAACTCACCTGATTCACTGGGATGTGTATTTTTAGATAAAAATCTTATATTTAAAGCTTTGTTAAACTATGAACATTGGTTGCTTTTCAGCTTCATCAGCTTATTACTTTTCAGAAAGGGAGGCAACATAACATCTTCTATATCTGCACTGTTTTTTCTTTTGATCTCTAGAGCCCCAATAAAATTAATTATTATAAGGTTATTATAATTAATTAATTATTTTAGAAATGGTTTATTTAAAAAGTTCCACTTTTTCCATTTAGATTTTTCCAAATTCTGCTTTTTCCAATCTAACCATATATTTTAAACCAATATAAATAATAATACAAATAATACAATATAATAATAATAATAATAATGGTGACTGAAAACAATTTAGCAAATAAATAACCAAAGAGATCATAAAGAGACCAAGAAACAGTAAATATTCTTACTTAATTCCATATTGATCAAGACCTTTATTCTGGGTTTTTCCCCTATTCCTTCCAAGAATCCAGAGAAATAAATATATGAATATCAGTGTTTTTGTGTTAAGCACGCTTCTTGCAGTGCTATGTTTTCATTTTTTTGTGTTTGTGTGTGTTTTTGACAACCATCAGTGGTCGTCACTGTGAGCTGACGGAACTCATAGGATTGTTCTCCCGATTCCTCAACGTCTGCTGTGAGCTTCAAATTGTTGGGTTTTTTTGTGTGTGTGTTTTGTTTTGTTTTTCTTCGGGGAATTGTTGGCGTTTCAGTTAGTTTTTTTCTCTATATGGCTGTCAGGTGCAGTCTACCTGCATGGAGAGGAGTATAAACCCTGGTAAAAACAGGCAGCCTTACAGGAGCGGCAGCCACCAGATCACTACAGGAACAGCGTATAATTGTGTATTCCATTTTGTTTGTCAAATTCCACAATTCCATCCACCTTTCCTAAACGGTGGATTACAGAGCTGCTCCGTCTGTAAACTCTGTGTAGACTTCTTCTGCAGCACGGAACAGGCAGCCTGTTGATAACTGAGTAGGCTACTGCTGCCACCTAGTGACAGGAGGCTAGATCACCGTTCAAGTATGAATGAAAGCCTCAGCTAATGAGAGGCACAAGAAGGTGAGGGGGTGTGCTTTGGTGACCCCCTAGCCACCCGTCCGGGCGGGCCCCGTTATTTGAGAAGCACTGACATAAACAAACCTGCAGTTTTGACACTTGATCCATGGCAAGTCTACCAAAAAAGTCAAAGAAGACACTATTAGAAGAACCAAGAAAAATAAAATAGAAGTGATAGAGCAAGAGCAGCCCAGTTCCTAAGCTGAACGCTGCTGAAGTTTCACCGCCGGAGAAGGCTCATAACCCTTATTTGAACCAACAATATGTTTCCTGGGTTTCTAACAAAGTTTTACTGATATTGATTGACTACAACTAGGTCACAAAAATGGCTTAAACATGAAGAAAAAATTACACGTTCTTCAAACTTTTACGTTTTATTTTACAGTTAGATCTTACTGCTTTGTTTCTGATCTGTGGTACATTAAAAACTGAAGCCTCT
This sequence comes from Apricaphanius iberus, assembly GCA_028564705.1. NCBI lineage: Eukaryota > Metazoa > Chordata > Actinopteri > Cyprinodontiformes > Aphaniidae > Apricaphanius > Apricaphanius iberus. The sequence continues at coordinate 80,873 of JAPXFQ010002862.1, forward strand.
TTTTTGTTTTGCACTTTAAGAAGTTTCAGCCATGTGGAGTTATGCCCACTATTATTATCCCTTTCGTGCTACTACAAAGGTAGGAAAAGTGAGCCTGCCAGTGTACTACATAGAAATACAATTGTTTAACCTCAAAGTGAAAAAAAGTATTCATCATATATTAATTCCGGCTTCCTCCCACAGTCCAAAAACATGACCATTAGGTTAATTGGTCTCTGTGTCTCTCTCTCTCTATACATACACATATATACGTATACACATATATACATACATACATACATACATACACATATACATACATACACATATATACATACATACACATATATACATACATACATACATACATACTGTACATACACATATATAGACACAGATATATACACACACATATATATATATATATACACACATATATATATATATACACACACATATATATATATATATACACACACACACATATATATATATACACACATATATATATATATATATATACACACATATATATATATATATATACACACACACATATATATATATATATACACACACATATATATATATATATATATATATACACACACATATATATATATACACACATATATATATATATATATATACACACACATATATATATATATATATGTATATACATATATACATACATAATTTTCACTTTTATCTATCCCTGTTCTGTGAAATAGGATTTGTAAAGAGATGAGGTTTCAAAGTTCTTTTAATGTACAGAACGCAAACAGAACACCAAGAGCACTTCACAAGGAAAAATAACATTTAAAAAAGAAAGGATTTAAAAAAATTAAGCATGTTTAAAGAAAGAGAAGGTCTAAAAACATTTAGAAAGAATTAAAACCCAAGGAGTAAAATGGGTTGTTTCAATTGATGTCTAAAACAATGGACAAATAAATATCATGAATAGATTTTGAAGCTTCTCATTTGAGAAAGTGGAATACCTTCTGATGTTTTCATCAAATTACATCATAATTACTATGCCAGTGATACAATACCATATGATTACTTTAAATCAGATTGCGCAAAGGACAAGTTCAGGGGCATCACTTTGCAGTACATGGGTGTATACCTATCCTAGCCAACCAGTAGTTGCTGCTTCACCGACTCTGCTGAGGAGGGAAGGGGATAAGGACCCAGAGGGTGTCCAGAACACCCACAGCCTTTACTAATCCTGGATCACAGAGTTAGCTCTGTTAGCTTCTTTCACTCACTGTCAGGATTAGAGACTCTGAATTGACCCCACTGATGAAACACCTGCAATAGGTTCAGATGAACAGAACTTGCAGGATAATAAGTTACTGTGGGTTTATGAAATGGACCTGCGGTAACTGATAACTCTGAAAAAGTGATAAACCAAGAACTTCTGGGTGAGAGCCAAGGTTATATGGGGCCTCAAGCAGAATTTGCCTTGAGGCCCATCCTCCCCTTCAGAACCTTAGTATCACTAAGGGTGTTTTAATGGTGATGTGATGAGGGAGGGCACAGAGCTTATTCATAGAGAATTGGTTAGGACTATATCAGAGATATATAAGTAGATAACTGGTTGGATTATCAGGAACCTAAATCACACCCATCTACCTCTAAAATATGAATGAAAGTCTGATAAAAGTTTTCTGAACCAGTATGAACATATGCCATGGATTTAACATAAGATCTCTGTGAATTTTTTCAATAAACATTTTGATGCTGAGAAAATGCTAATTTTCAACAGGCAGCAAAGGTTACTTTACTGTTGTGTTTGTAAAACACATAGTGGACTACAACTGATCTACAAGGTCTTGGTGAGTATTTCAAGTTCTAGCTGATGTTAGTTAACATTATATTTGAGACTTCTGAGTTTTAGTCTTTTCAACTATGAATTCTTACAAACAAATGAATAACAAATAACATGACAAATGGTTGAAACACAAATCCATTGAATCTGTGATCCAGGGGTTAAGGCAAAGCAAATAAACTTTTATCACTCCATTGACTTTCATTTTGTTTTCCTGTCAAGGGAAATTTGCTGAGATGTGCTTTATGGACAATCCAAATCTCAAACACATAAAAAAAAATAAAAAATAAAAATAAACTCGAGGCACCAGATTGTAACCATGGTAAAGCAACAGTAACACTGTGAAGATTATGTTTTACACTTTCACAAAGTAAACTTTAAAAATCTTGTTAATGTTAACGTTTAATATATCAATACTGAACCTTTAAATTAAAATTAATATTCAAACATTTTCGATCAGTGAACTCTGTTTAAAGCTTTGATGGGAGGCCAATGGTGATTGCGGGGTCCTCAGTAGTTCACAATTGTGTTTGGGCGGCTTTGCCCTGGGATGAGATTAAAATTTGAATTGATCTACATGTAACACCATTTAATCTCTATTTAATACTCTAGCTAACATACCAGATCAGGTTGAGATGGTTTCAGATAAAAATTTTTTAGGACCAGTTGACTTCAGTACATTTTGAAGCATGTTTTGGAAAACTGCTTAAATTTGTATTAGGTCAAAAAAATGTTATTCATGATATTTTTTCAAGATAATTTTGATAATTACTCTGGTCTACAACATATATCTTTAATGTAACAGGAATTTAACACCCTCAAGAATAAATACTTAACCACTTGTAGACAACTGACACTAGTTCAGCTGAAACTTTTTCTAGTATTAGTGCTGATAAGGTGGCACATGTATCCCACTAATACTAGGGATAAAGTGCATGATATTTCAGTAGTAGTACTACTATATCACAGCGTTCAATAATTCCTTCATGATGAGTCATGATCTGATGCTCCAATGTGATCTGGCTGACTGTGAGTTGTTAATTGCTTGTCGTTACCCGCTGTAATCTACACACCATGACACACGATTAGGTTGAGACCATATACCAGGGGTGGGCAACTCCAGTCCTCAAGGACCACTATCCTGCAGGTCTTAGACGTTTCCCTGCTTCTACACACCCACAGACCCGATTCATTGTGCCGAGACTGGCAACAAGCTGTTTGATCTATTTAATTTGGGTAAGGTGTGTTGAAGCAGGGAAACATTTCAGACCTGCAGGATAGTGTACATAGATGGATGACGTCTCCGTGGTGTGACCCATACTGATTTATGTTGTGAAACAGTCTTAATTATGTAAACCACCTTGAATTGCCCTGTACTGAAAGTATGCTATACAAATAAAATTCCCTTGCCTTATCATATGTTTCCAAAGAACTGAATTGAAGCCATCTTGGCTTAACTCATTTTTGACCAAGCAGGGTTATCTAAAATGTGCAGCAGAAATACAACTTTACTTACTGAAGAGAAATTGAGCAGAGACTCCTGTGAAGGTCTATTAATGCACGATTCTGAACACAAACAAAAATTTGACAATGGTAACAACTGATTGTCAATTTGAGAGAAACAAAATTATTTATATATATATATATATATATATATATATATATATATATATATATATATATATATATATATATCACCAGTTCACAACAGATGTTATCTCAAGGCACTTTACAAGAAAAGTCATGTCAAAACAATTATACAAACATTCCAGTCAATAAAAATGTATTTTTAAGTAATCCTAGCAGACTGTGTTGAGTCAATAATGTTGTGCCCTGAACATGCAGACTCCAACCATAGCAACTGTTCAGCAATCCCTTATACTGAGCAAATATATAGCAAACGTGCAGAGGAAAAAATCCAATTTAACATAAAGAAAACTCCAGGGGTACAGAAAACCCTAGTGGTACATGCGTGCATTACAGGGGGTATGTGAAAACATTTCATATTTCATTTTCCAGATGATGGTATCAGTCATTCAATAGCATTCACTGTCCTGTGGTGGAAAAAAAGTAAAGAAAATTGGGTTGTGTTATGCGTAATGAATATTGAAATTAATAATAAACCCAGCAGAGGAACAGACTAGATGTGGAGAATAGCTTGGAGAACTCTCTGGCACCAGCTCTATCACAGCTTATCAAAGATAACCAATCTAAGGTTCTCATTAAATAAGTTTAGGAAGAAGAATATTTTGAATTTAAACACACCATTTATTCACAGTATTACTATACAGTCAAGAAGAAACGATCATACTAAAATGCCACCCAATTATAGCTTTCCAGAGAACTCCCTTTTCAGACCACTGTTGTTCAAAACTATCCAAGTCTCTACATATGGAAAATTATGCGAATTCCAATCTTAGTCTGGCTCTGACATTCAATTTCCACAGTGTTATCACATCATAGGCTTGTTCTTTTTGCAATTTATCTCTCCAAGATAAATATATAGGCAACTTGGCTTCACCTATCAAAAAGTTTAAAACCTTGTTCCTGATCATGTATTTTTTGTTCCTCCTTACCCCAGAGATAAAAACAGTTGTAGAAAAACATAATGTTAAAAACGCTAAAAATCAACCTAAGCATTTTAAAAAGAGGATCAAGCGTCTTGCACTCAGTAAAAACATGGAAAACACTCTCAAATAAATAACAAAAAAGGGCAAGCATTAGACACATTTGCATTAAACTTAATAAATAATTTGTAGCGATTGCACCTTGCAGAATCCTCCATTGCAAGTCCCCAGTCCTCTTCTTCATTAGAGCAGTGTTAATTTTGTTGACGAAATATTTTCGTGCTATGGCCAGACTGGCAGCATCTGAAAGCGTGGTGCCAGCAACCTGCACAAGTCTTTTTAAATGTACTACTCCAGAACGATGCAAAACAAGCAGAGGCTGATTGGATACGTTGAATCTTGCACTATCAATCAGAGGTTCTTCCAATAACCAATGTAAAGATTTGTGCTCGCCTCCAGTCCACTTAAACAGAGTACATGCTTTAAAAACACTTTGATAAAAAACAGGCAACGTTTGTAAAAACTAATTTAAAACCCGTTAAAAACCATGCAAAATCTAGATCCAAACAACCCAGACGTCACAAAACACAACAGGTCACACTTCTCCATATCAAGTCAGAAGGACCAAATAGAAACCATTTCACAAATTGCAACCTGAAGGCGGCCACTCTACTAGCCAGGTGAACCAGGCCCTGGCCCCCCTCCTCTCTCGGTAAAAACAAGACAGCTTGTGGTACCCAGTGAAACCTGTCCCAAAAAAAGTCAATACATTTGTTCTGTATTTCTGCTATTAGACCACACGGTGGTTCTAAGCACACCAGCCGGTGCCCCAGCTGGGAAGGCAACAAGGTTGTTTATAACCAGGACTCTTCACCAGAACGACAGTTGTGGATGAATCCACCGCCACTTTATCTTCTCCAAAAAAATTCTTCCTCTCCATTCTTTATTCCAATCAACCTGATTTAAATCATCGCTATGATTTTTCTGTAAGAGGATCACATCCATACGTTTAAATTTCATTATCTCAAAAAGCACTGCTCTCTTTCTATGATCCCTTGCTCCATCTAAATTTAAGGAGCACACCTTAAAATTATTCATAGCAGCCATGATATTAAAAACTTGACTGGTGATAAAAAGAACCACCAATACGATTATATCAATAGGCATAATATTCATAAATTAATACTGTTTTTTTATATCTTTGCCAACAGTTTCTTCAGTCTATAAACCTCTTGATTTGTTAAACTGGTCTTTTCCTTGTTTGCAATATAACATTTCACAGATCTACAAAAGGCTTTTACATCAGGGAAGAACGTTTCAATATTCAACCCCTTCACATTCTGTGTTTCATTTAAATAAATTTAGATTGTTGCAGCAGGGTACAATTTTTCCTTCCCATCAGAGGCTTGACTTAGTGCCACGTCACTTATATCAGAAAAAACACTGTCACTCTTACCTGACGGATCCTGATGCAGGCTAGTCTTCCCAATCTGCCTACTGCTTTTTGCACCGGTTCTTGTTTCAACTCTTCGCTCAGTAGACATTTATTTTCTTTTAAAAAACCAGCTGAGGAAATCGAATTAGAGGTTTCTACTTCTGTTGAGAAAAAAAGTTCAAAGTTCCATTACTCTCTCCCTCCCCACTTGGCTCACACACCCTCAAACTCTTCTTTCCTCTCAGCACTACTCTCTGACTTCTCTACATCCTTAGCACTGGCTTCAGTTTCTCCCCCAACCACCTCACTACTACTCCCCACCGGTTCTCCAGCCACAGCTTCCTCCTCTCTTTTACACTACTTCTCTGCTGTGCTTGGCTGGGTTCCACACTCTGGCGCACTAGCTTCACCTGTTGCTTTCCCTGAACTGTTGTTTTCACTATTTTCAGTTGTATCACTGGATCAGGCTGTGTCAGACGCTGACTGGCTCCCCTCTCCCCGGGCTGCCTGCACTGCTCCTAGCGTTGCTAGGAGATGGTGTCCCTCCCTTATTTGAGCCCGATTCTGCACTTTCTGCACAAACTTTTAGAGTGCAATTTTCTTCCCTGCAGCCAAAACATTTCATTGTAGAAGAAGTGGCGAACAAGATGTAATCAAAATCATCAACTTTAACAGCAAATCTCAGATTGAGATCTTCAAATTTATTTGCAAGAATCATAAAGAGCTGACATCTGTGTGAGACGACATGATTCAACAAAGGTGATTTGCATCTAGACAACACCTTCTTTATAGGACAAACTATCTTCCCGTGTCTAGAAAGCTCTCTCCTTAAAAAATCATCACTGAAGAAAGGAGGAATATTTGACAGGATGACCCGGGTAGCTGGTTGGGCCAGCAGGACAACCTGTACAAACGACCCCCCCCCCCCCTAGCGTGATGCCCTCCTCAACTAGTTTGTTCGCCAGTTCCACCTTTGAAACAAAAAGAACCACAGCTCCTTGAAATCCGCAGCTGTGCCCTACAACCTCTCCCATCGCTAACACGACCTCCTCCACGCTGCACAAGAAGCCGGTGTTTACTCTCACACCGTGCTTCCTTGTCAGTGTGGCAAAGCCACCTGTACCAGCCATGTTGTCGGCGAAAAACGCCACCCAGGGTGGCCAATTAACCCCTAAACACAAAAAACACTTAAAACTTAAATACAAACTCAGAACTAAAAGACAAACCGTAACCAGAAAAGTTCAGAAAAACGACACTCACTCAAGCTCACACATAAAATCACAAAGTGCTTTACAAGAATAACAACAGGAAAAAACAAGAACATACTTACAAAGACCAATCAACTAAAAGCTTGTCTAAAAAGAAATGTCTTCAACTGCTTTTTAAAAGATTCAACAGAATCGGCCGCACGGAAGGATGTTGGCAGGGCATTCCAAAGCTTTTGAGTCACAGCCTGAAAAGACATGTCTCCTCTGGTCTTAAAACGGGTCTTACGGATCTTGAGGTTCTGGCCTGAGGACCGAAGCTCTCGAACAGGCTGGTAGGGGCACAGCAGATCAGAAATATATTTAGGGACCTGTCCATGCAAAGCTCTAAAAGTTATAACTAAAATGTTCAAATCAACTCAGTATTTGAGTGGGAGCCAGAGCAAGGAAGATAAATTTGATGTAATGCAAGAATGCCAGGCAGATCGTGTTAAAATCATTCTGAAGCATTCTGAACCATTTAAAGGGGGTTCAGAACAGTTTTGTTAAAACAGGTAAAAAGGGATTTACAGTAATGTAAACGAGATTAAATAAAAGCATGAATCACCAATGTGAGGTCAGCGTTGGATAACATTTATCTCAATTTGGCAGTGTTTCTCAAATGATAAAAACAGTTTTTAAGCAAAAGTTTAGAATGGTAGTCAAGGGACCAAGGAGAGTTTTAATGGCAGGTTGTTTTTTTTTTGCTCAGGAGCAATTATCAATGTATCAATCTTTTTAGCATTCAGCTGAAGACAATTTTCTGTGAACCAGGTCTGTACATTTGTGAAATACTCTAGTAATTCAGATAGTCTATGCAGCTCTGACTCTCTAAAATAACAATAGAGTTGAATATCATCAGCACAGAAATGATAATACACATTCCTAAAATGGTAGATGATATTTCCAAAAGGACTGATATACCAAAAAGCAAAAACAAATTGGTCCTAAAATGATGATGAAAACAAATAACTTAGTTATTTTTAAGAGTTTTAAATGTCTGATTAAAGCGGACTTATTTAAAAGAGCTCCAGTTTTTGTTATAACAAAGAGGTTTATTTATTTTTCAAAACATTATATTATTATTATTTAGATTGATACAATTTAAAGTGATTTAATAAGATTATCGTCCTTCACTCATTAATCAGTTGTCTGTTCTACTTTTTGCACAATCAACACATTTCACCAAAGTTCTGGGAGTACACAACTAAGGTTTGGAAACTTTGATCTAGAGGATGGACTTATGATTACTTATGCCTGATTTTATAATTTGCATAATAAATATATGGATGTCTATAAATATTAATCTAATTTATTGGCTCAATTTAAATCAAATTAAATACTTAATTAGTATCTGGTTGACACTAAAAAGTAAAATGTGTTTTATACAGCTGTAAAAATAACTTAAAGCAGGAAGAGGTTAAAGTTTAGGTAACATTTGGGCTGGTGAAACGATAATGTTGACACTGATTTGAAATGGTAGTGACACAGCTGATATAGACTTGGACAACGCAAAATGCTTTTTTAGAGTCTTGCAAGTGCCTCAGAATTGTCCATCAGCAATCACAATCACTGTGGGTGGCATAAAGCCCATGGTTCTGTACGCATACTTATGCAAAATACAGGCGTAGTTTACTTATGGGTAAAAAGGACAATTTAAAAAAAGGAATGCATGCACACTTATTGGAACTTTCTCAAAAAACAGATGAAACTATATTTTTCTTCTTTATTTCCCTCTACCTGTACCATCTAAATGATCTCAATCTTTAAAAAGAAGCTAAATCTGTGAAGACAAGTTGAAAAAAATAATAGTAAAAGACAGGCAAAAAGTAAAAAATGAGAACCCACTGAAAGAAGCTACAAAATCCTTTGAAGCTTTTGAATATGGGACCAAGCATGCTTCTCTAGGCACAAATGTGTGTAAGTCGAAGATATTTACATAAATATATGTGTACACCAAACGAAAAGCTAACTGTACATCAAAAACTGCAAATGAGTAGAGTGCAATAAATACATAAAGTAATCAAAACAAACCTTACTGACATGCCATGACAGCTACACATCCTGTTGTGTGCTTTAAAAAAAAGATAACTAAACACTAATGACCTTAAAAAGCACCATCATAAAAAGCTGAGTTTTTAAATTAACACAATATGTAGAAGCCACACAGTATCAACAGATAATTTTACCTTTTATATTCTAAACCTACTTAATATTTTCCTGCATGTTACTGAGGCTCTCCCAGGACAGATAAGACAGTCACCATAAGGCCAGAAAATAGGCATACAGGACTGCCAACTATGTATACACACACACACACATACTGGTAACTGTGAAATACAGGGACATTTTTTTTCAAATCAGTATGGTGGTGAATACTACAGATGCCACTTTCCAACTACGCTACAGGTAAAGTGAATGTGTCAAAAAATCTTTTATAAGGAACACAACACAAACCCACTTTAAATTCTGTTTACACATTTCAAAACATCAAATTTATTGACCTGACTTTATGCAACTTTAAGAGGACAAAGATAATTAGATGAATAAGACCCACCTCTGACAAAGAGACATTTCAAGGACCACTAAGACTTGTAAGGTCATTTATTATACATCTTAAAATAATGTCCATAAGAAATTTCACAGTACCATGAAGACAAACAAACTCAACTCCAATTAGCTTCATTTAAATCCTGCAATAATGGCAGTTTACATTATGCCAATTCAAACCAAAAAATAAATGAATCTGATCCAACAGAAATAGAATGCCATGTTGTAAAACCTTGAGCGTTTTTCTTTAAATGTATGCTTTGAACATGTAACAGCACATTATTTAGCTTATTAAAACTATTAAAGCTTTTTTCACCAACTAAAAGTAAAACTTAAATATTTTTTATACGCTCAACACAAAAGTTTTCAAAAGTTTTGGTCAGCTTATATCAATATTTTCAATAACAGCTTACATAAATATTTTCCTGACATTTTTAGGGTTGATCATTACTGTAAGGATCAGCTTCTGCCCTGTATCCTCTGGATGCTTCTTGCACGAACTTAACTTAAACCCTGTAAGAATGGCAATGTACATTATGCTGAATTCAAACAAAAAATGTTGGGTCAAAATATAAAACAAATTCAAAGATATGATTCAACAGAAATGGACTGAATTTTCATAAAACCTGGAGCATTTTTCTACAAATGTATGTTTTGAACATGTAACAGCACAGTCTTTGGCTTATAAAACATTTAGCTTATTCAAACTATTAAAGCTTTTTTTAACCAACGGTAAAAGCTCATTTTTTTGTGTATACACTGCAAAAGTTTTGGTCAGCTTTTTAGATCTTCCTTACATTTTTAGGGTTTTGCTTTTCTCCTTTTGTTTGTTATGCCTCGATTTCTAACAAAATCGCATGTTTTGGAGAGAGCGACTTTCTAATAAAGGATATTTGGCTTTTTGACACTGTTGTATTTATTTATATTTTTTAGGACAAGGTGGCCTTTATTGACAATGGGTAGATTGTGAAGGGGAGATGAGATGAGAGAGGTGGACACCTGGGACGGGAGTCAAACCAGGAGCAGCCGAAGACGAAAGCCTCAGTACATGGGGTGCCCGCTCTAACCACTGCGCCATGCAGACACTGTTGTATGTCAATGAAAAATCCCAACTTCACAGTGTTGATATGCTTCTGGAAAAGCCTCATTACTGCTGCAATTTCTGCAGGAGACCATTTCCGTCTTTGGCTTCTCCAAGGATGGTCCTTTTCTGTTTAATTTTCTGGTAACGCTACATGAAAAAAAAGGGAAAAGAGAAATTTACCAACTATTTCTTGATTTCCAAAAAACCTAATACCAGTGTAATATAAATTATAAAATTAATTATAGAATCAGTTTTGGAACTGAGACCCATTTATGTGTCGCTAAAAAGATTTAATCTGATTTTTTGATTGTGTTTACTAAATCCAGTTGTAAAACATTGTCCAAGTTTTTAAATGGTTTAGAATATAAAACCTAGTTCTTGTGGTACCTTGTGATGAACCTTTTTTAGCCTAGTCAACATTCAGTATCTAAACACTAGCACTCCGTACACACCAGGAAAAGTAAAATGGCCTTTCCAGCTGAGGTATCTGAATGTTTCTCAGGTAGGGGTCCAGTACTCCCATTTCCTACAATACAGAATCAATATTTTAGCAAAACAAATCAGTGATATTTTTCTTCTGTGTTCCTTCAACACTGCAATCATTTTAAGGAACAAAGAAAATGTTTATTAAAAAGCTTATAAAAGAGTCTTATGGTAGCTTAGTAATAAGGTCATACCAGCAGAGGTTTCAGATAATTCATCAGGAGATATAGGCATTACTGATTCTGTAGCTGAAGGTTTTTCAGCAGGTGGCATGTCTCCTATCCTTCCTATAACAGAGCATTGATACTTCAAAAAAAAACTCTCCATCTAGAAATAGACCCCCTATGAACCCCTAAACTTGCTTGTTTTATAGTTCAAACACCTTATAAACCTCAATACGTAATAATACAGTCTTTACATGTCACTCCACCCGATTAAAACGTTCCACCTGCTTGAATTCAAAACAAGGATGGTAAAAACATTTAAACTCCAAACTCAGATTCAAGTTTTTCAGGTTTCTTTAGGTAAAGTCGGTTATTTGTTAAGACATGGGTTTCAAAGGTCACTGTTTAAATAACTAGTTTGCATTAAATAATTTAAACAATCTGCATTTCTAAACACGCAGAAAATTTTTAAATAAAATTGACATGTAAGATGCTTGCTTCAAATACACAATTATTTTAAATGCTATTCTAAAAATAACAAAATTGTTGAAACATAAAAAAACCTATGTCAGTTTTGTAAGCATAATAATAATAATAAAAAAAAATAAAAAAATAATAATAATAATAATAATATTAGGCCTTGTAACTGATAGTCATACCATCAGAAAATTCATCAGGTTCTTGATCATTGTCACATTCAGTATTGTTTGCTTTTGGCAATGGGTCACAATCATCATCTTCGCTTTCTCCACTTTCACAGTCCGTCACGTCCAACTTTTCTGAAAAAAAGTACCCAGTAAATTAAACATGGAAACAATCAATAAAAGAAATGCATCGAACTTAAAATTACCTTAAATTTTGATCTCATCCAGTGTTTTGCCTTGAAGATTCGCCAGGGTCCCCTTCTCCATGGCTAGAAGTAACTTAGAGATTTTTGCCAGTTGGGTTGTGGCCTCTGGCAGCCTATAATATTCCCTATGAACACAGATGTCGTTTCCTAGAAAGTCCGCTACCTGCTCAAGCTCATGATTTTTTAGGTTCAACACTTGAGATATCGTCGAAACATGCTTGCGAAGCTGTGTTGACCTAAGAAGTTCAGGCTTTTGGGCACCACACTCATTTGCATAAATCCTGAGACAGTCTTGCCCTCTATAAGGGGTCAGACAATTAGGTCATGCAAAGAAAAAGAGATTTTCTTCAGGCACTCCACAATGTCCTCTACAGCTGATGAGCTGTGTGATAGCTTCAACCATGTCTGGTGATAAAAGGACAGCAAGTTTTCTTCCCCTTTTCCCCCTAATTTCAACCCTGCTGAAATGGACACAAAGTTGCTGCTCAAATTCGGTAAGACCAGTGGCAACATCTTTACGTAAAGGGGTGGTGTCCCTCTGAAGAAAAGCAGAAAGCTGCATCTTAGAAACCTCTACGCCTCTTCTTCTGTTAAACAAAATGATTTTTGCCTGTGTGGTCCGACACAGTTCTCCATAGACTTGCGGTGATGGATCACTCATCAAGGTCTCAGATGGAAAGGTCACAGTCTTTTCCAAATGCCGATGCAGACGCTGGACATCCTCAGTCAACGGGAGAGTGGAGGGCTTGTTAAAGTGCTCGTCACTTAAGGTGGATAAAGCCATGTGAGAGACAAGTTCAGACCACTTTGATGTGCAGAGGGTTTTGAAAGCCTCACATGATTTTTTTTATCTCATCCTCTCGTGTCATTAAAGCTCTGCAGTATATGAGGTCAGAGATCTTGATCAACAAGTGCCCTAATTTTAAAGCAAGGCTTGGGGTTTTATATGAATGCCTATCCTCATCAAAGAGAGATTTTTTTGACAGCTTGGATAACTATGTGGAAATTTTAGGGCTTGACAGCATCCTCAAGACTGAAGATTGAAAACTCTTTACACAGGACTAGAAGAAGTCTTCCAACTTCACAAATCTTCTGCTGTACATACTCATGCTTAGAGGGATCTTGACCATGTTTACCATGACCATGCAGAGGTGCCTATGAAGGTAAAGTCCTTGGCAGTGCATTCAGTGAATGTACTGCTTTTTGTCATACTTAAGCTTTGGTGTACGTTTAAGTTTTAGCAATCCACTACAACTCTGGTAAACATCTCTATTGTGTATACAGTTTCCCCCCTTCCTTAATTTTTCCAGCATTTTTTAACGCACCTTTGAGTCTTTTGGAAGTGCTAAAGCTTGAGCAACTTTGGGATGGGTCTTATCGTGGGTTTTAAAATGCAAAGCAATCTTTGACTGGGGCTTGCCACAAATCAAGCAGTAGTTTTTCATATCTATTGAAGATGATATGCTTGAAGACTGAATGCCTTCGACATCTTCAGTTCCAGTGAGTGTCCTGACAGAAGTAACTTCAGTCTGGACTTCCAAGGGTTCTACTGTTTTTTGTCTTTTGCCCTTTAGCCAATTCTTCTGATGAAGTTTTAACAGAATATCCATCAAGCTCACCGATGACCTTTTTTAGAGGATTTGAGGAATCCATTGTAAGTTCTACTGAACTATCTGAATAACTGGCTGAGTCAGGTACGTATTCTTCCTCTGAAACTTCTTCACTTGTAGTTTTTTTTAGACTCCTTAAAAAAAGAAAATTATTCAAATGTTGTTCTGTTCAAGTGCAAAAAAGAAATTTCTGAAAGATTTTCCGGTGAAAGGGATGCAATATGGACCCTCTTTGTCTTGTTATAACAGCTCTCATGCCAAAAGGAAAAACAAACTAGAAAATGTGCAAAAAAGTTACATGATTGTAAACCGGGAACAGAATATTTTATTATATATATATATTCCAATTTTGACAGAAAAGTAAAAGTAAAAATGAATGAACTAACTAACCCACCTTTACATTTCACACCATTCCATTTCCAGGCAGCATAGGGGCCTAGGCAATGGGCACATTTTTCCATGCTTGACATTGATGACTGTAACACAACGTGTGTACATTTCTGAAAAAGAAATAATTATTTTATTACCTCAATATTTAATGCATTATTATTTGAAAATCTTACTTTCTAAGTTGATGAAACTTGACACACACTAATTGTCCAACACGAATTTCCGCTACAATTGTATAGACACAAGTGACTGCAAAATATAATAAGCCAAGGAGTATCTACGCACAGTCAATATTACTCAACCTAAAACCTATATACACAATTGTGTTGAGTTCACCAGAGAACACATCTATTGGAAGCCTTGTGAGTTAAAGAACACAGTCCTTAGAAAGTTGTCACCTGGTATAAACATGCGTTGGTAGGACTGTGTCTACACTCTTAATTAATAATATGCAACATCTTGCTAAACATTTTTTAACTATTATAGATTTCATCACCTGGGGATCCAGAGAAGTTGGGATTGATGCCATGTGTTCTTCAGGAACATGTTGGTCTGTAGGGGCAGCAACCTGAGGATAAATGCACCAAACAGGATGTTAGAGCCCATTAAAATCTAGATTTATGAAAAATCACAGGACAAAACTATTTGCATAGCAAGGTCACTTCAATTATCTTTATGTTGATTCTGTCTCTTACTATACTCACCGTTTCTCTTTTTTATAGCAGCAAATCGCTTTGTTTTTACCTACGCATTTGCTACCTCATTTCATTTAGTTGTTTTGCTCATGATTGAACTTAATCTCAATCATACAATCAACTTATAACATTCAATCCTTAATGCAACACCGTGAATGAAAAGGAGCAGGAAGATGAAAAGTTTTGAACATCTGCCCCTTTCTTAAAAAATAAATCAGGTATGTATATGGTCTGTCGGTAGATTACACGTTACTCATTCACTTTCAAAGTTAAATCAGTGTCATCAATTTGCAAACATCATATCGATTATTCCTCCAACTCATAAGCTTTAAATGTTCTTTTTATACTGTACATCCTTTTAAACTGAATATCACACATCGTCAGCTCATCCTCTAAGGGTTCCATAACATTACCTCACCTATTGACACGCATCTAGGTTTCAGCACAGTCTTTGCAAATAGTCATTTAAAATGACATTTCCTTCTACAATATTGGTTAACTGAACTAAAAACAAATAACCTGTGCTTATTCATTGGTAACCTTTCCCTTTGTTTTTTACCTAAATAATAGTGCATTTAATTTAACAAAATCTTTAACTTTAATATGTTCTAATGTAATAGTTTATCTGTATGCTCTCTTAAATTTGTCATGGCTTTACATTCATATATATATATACATATACACAGACGTAGATAAAATTGTTGGTACCCTTCATTAAATCAAAGAAAAACTCATAATGGTCACAGAAATAACTTTAATCTGACAAAAGTAATAATAAATAAAAGTTATATAAATGTTGACCAATGAAAGTCAGACATTGCTTTTCATCCATGCTTCAACGGAATTATTTAAAAAATAAATGCATGAAACAGGCCTGGACAAAAATGATGGTACCCACAACTTAATATTTGGTTGCACAACCTTTTGAGGCAATCACTGCAATCAAATGATTCCTGTAACTGTCAATGAGACTTCTGCACCTCTCAGCAGGTATTTTGGCCCACTCCTCATGAGCAAACTGTTCTAGTTGTTTCCGGTTTGAAGGGCGCCTTTTCCAGACAGCACGTTTCAGCTCCTTCCAAAGATGCTCAATAGGATTGAGATCAGGGCTCATAGAAGGCCAGTGTTTTCCTCTTAGCCCTTCTTGGGTGTTTTTAGCTGTGTGTTTTGGGTAATTTTCCTGTTGTAAGACCCGTGACCTGCGACTGAGACCATGCTTTCTGACACTGGCCAGCACATTTCTCTCTAGAATCCCCTGATAGTCTTGAGATTTCATTGTACCCTGCACAGATTCAAGACACCCTGTGTCAGATGCAGCAAATCAGCCCCAGAACATAACCGAGCCTCCCCCATGTTTCACAGTAGGGACCGTGTTCTTTTCTAGATATGCTTCATTTTTCCGTCTGTGAACATAGAGCTGATGTGCCTTGGCAAAAAGTTAAATTTTTGTCTCATCTGTCCACAGGACATTCTCCCAGAAGCTTTGTGGCTCGTCAGCATGTAGTTTGGCATACTCCAGTCTGTTTTTTTTAATGATTTGTCCTCTGGCTCAAACAGCGAAGGATGTTCCGATCTGACACTGATGTTCCTTGAGCATAAAGTTCAGCTTGGATCTATTTTGAAGTCTTTCTAGGCTCTTTTGTTACCATTTGGACTATCTGTCTCCATTGGCGTCAGTTTGTTTTTAGAATTGGGGGGGGACAACATAATTACACTTGAGTGGAGTTTAAATATTGCCAGGGACAATTTTTAAATAGCCTATGCTATGCATATTTGAGTATTCTTCAGTTTGACGTTTCACTACAGTATGCACCATAGTGTATTGACTGTTAAAAATCATTCAATTATTCAATAAAGCTGAAAGTCAGATCATTTTCTTTTAATGACATTAAAACCCACCATTACGCTGTAGGCTAGGAAGAATCATTAATAACCATATGATAGCAAACCTAACACAAAAGATGCTTGTATTATTTGTGGTGGATATAGTCAAATATGCGATCAGATTTTCAGAGAAATATATTCATCTTACCGCTTATATCAGGCTCCACTCTCTGGTCAACTCCACACTCCCACAGCTAAGCTGTCCGTGAACTATCGGATTCATTGATTTAAAAAAAAAAGTTAAGCTGAAGCTGGTGTCCCACAATGTCGAAAAGAAAAAACGCAACCGATATCCGATGGTTTTTCGGCAAGAAAAAATGTGCTGTAAGTGCAGCCCTTAAAATATATTAAGATATCCAGTGTTATTATTTAAACTGACGTAGATAAAACAGGACAATGACTTTTTCTCTTCTCGGCTTCTAACAGTTAGCTAGCAGCAACCAGACAGCTATGCCAGGTGAACAAACCTCTTCCTGAGACATGTTTGCTTCTCATGGCTTCCATGGGGATCTGGGAGGAATTCATAGATTGATAAAATGTCTGGGTTTTCATCATGTTTTTAGGAGACTTCACCTGTCACTGAGTGGCGCTGTTTAATTCCTACAAGGTCCCGACAGCAAATGGCCTTATGTTAAATGACTCCTCCATAACTCAAAAGTATTAGAGGGAAAAAATTTTGGCGTGAAAGTGTGTAAATAAGTCAATTCAGGTTTTAGGTGCAAAAGTGACTGACGGACAAACAATGTTAACCTAAAAATCAGATTTTAATGGCATAACAAAGTAGCAGCACGTTTGTTCAGTAGGAATCAGCGCCCCCTAGAGTCACATGTGATGTAAGAGTGCACCATAAGCATAAGTAGCATAGGGTTTTCAGGTGCCAAACATCCCCATTTTTATTGCGTTTTGTTTCATTAGACAAAAAGAAAAAGAAAGAGACTTGGCCCATATGACTGACCAATTAGTGTTTCAGGGTAATTTTTAAAATAGTAATTTCCAGAGAATAGTAATTTTACTTTTTGACTTAGCCTATGAGGTTTACATTTTTAATCACATAGGGCAGGCACACTTTAAATATGTGAAAGTCAAGTGTTTTTCAAATAAACAACAACTTGAGTGTTTCAGGAATGTGTCCTTTTTTGGAAGTTAACAAATGGACACCTTAAGAATCTATACTTCTCCACAAAAAAACCCCAAAGATAATAAAGTCAAAATCTATGCTGCATTAACAAAAAAGAAACAAATTAAATCGCACAATGTTTGTTTTATTACCCATTTTCTATCAGGAACAGCATGTGACAGAGAAAAACAAAGATATGCTCGAACAGGCAGCTGAGAATGCAGAGGTGAGATTCACATAACAGAAAAACTGATAACCTTGCACTAAATATAAAACCAACTTTGGCATATTCTTACAGCAAGCACAATCTCTGGCTGAAGAAGTGGAGTGTGTTGAAGCAAGCTCAGATCCGGTTCAGCAGGTGAGGGTTCAAGAAAAAAAAAAAAAAAAAACATATGCAAGTTTTATCCATCTGCAGGGGCTTTGGATCGGTTAAACTTGTGAAGAAAATGTGGAAAACATTTGATTGCACCAACAGATGGATCTAAAACACAACAATTACTACTACAAATACAAACAGGAAAGAAAGTTGTGGATAAAAAAATAAATAATGGCAATAGTAGACCAATTAGAGTAATTTGTGTGCAATTAAAACATACTGAGAACTATGTAGAGAAATAAATGACAATTGATTACATTACAGATCGAGCCATCAGCTACTGATGCGGAGCAGCAGGATAACCCTTCACATGAAAACCAGAAGAGCGATTCAGCTTAGGGTCCAAGTTCCCCATACCAACCACCTGCACAGCTAGTTGAGCCACAAACTCTGCCCAACCGCACTCTTCACTTCCAAGAGAGCTGGTTCAGAATCTTCCCCTGGCTCCATTACAGTCCTGAAATAAAATGAGTTTTGTGCTTCTTCTGCACAACTGCTTTCAAAAGCAACATCTCAACAATGGCAAAAAAACTGAACAAACCTTTATTTCTCAGGGGTTCAGAAATTTGAAGAAGGCTAGGGAGTCATTTGAAAGGCACGCGGGTAGTAGGGCACACATAGTTGCTGTTGACACACACACGCATACACATAGGTCAGTCAGAATGCAACTATCCAGCCTCTCAGAAAGTGCACAGGAGAAGACCAGGTCAGCACTGAGAGATTGTTAGTTCGGTGAGGTACCTTGCAAAACAGGGCTTAGCTCTCAGAGGTCATGACGATGATGAGGGAAACTTACTTCAAGCAGCATCTGGATGAGAAGGCTGAGAATGACCCCAATCTGGCTGCAGAAGAATCATTCATACACAAGTGCTGTGTGTCAAATGAGCTGCTGAAGTTGATGAGCAACAAGATTATCAGAAAACTAGCAGCTGAAAAACATTCATTACCTGTATTACAGTACTCTCTGATAATGGATGGGGCCCAGGACATATCTGACACTGAACAGGTCTCGATATGCCTTCGGTATGTTGATGATGGCCTGGAGCCTAAGGAGGACTTTGTTGAGCTGTATGAGGCCTCTTCAACAACTGGCGAAAACCTTTTTAAAATTGCCTCTGATGTGCTGCTCAGCCTAAACCTGCCTTTCTCAGTTCTTCGTGGAAAGACCTATGATGGAGCAGCCAACATGTCAGGGCATCTGTCAGGGCTACAAGCTCAGATCAGAAGAGAGCAACCATTGGCTACCTTTGTCCACTGTGGCCCATACTGTGTGAACCTTGTCACACAGGCTGCATGTACCTCCACACCTGTGATCAGGGATGCTCTGCAGTGGGTACACGAGCTGGGCTGCTTGTTTGCTCAGTCTGGAAAATGCAAAACAATATTCAAAAATATATGCATATCAAAAAACGGCTCCTTCATCTGCATCAAGCCTCTGTGTGCCACCAGATGGACTGTGCACACACCAGCCGTTAGAGCAGTCCTAACTCAATACGAGTCCATCTTTGCTGCTCTGGAAGAGATGGCATCTACAAATCTCACTGACAGCACTGCTTCTAAAGCTAACGGCCTACTTGACAGACTGGAAAAGGGCAACACCATTCTTGGCCATCTCCTGGGACAAGAGGTCCTTATGATCTTGGAGGACCTGAACTTGAGTCTGCAAGCAAGAGGTAAACCATCAGTGGAATGCTGAAAGCAGTTGATTACACCAGAAAGGGGTTTCTCTCTTTGAGGACTGATGATAGTTTCATGGGAATCTATGAAAAAGCTGTGAACCTTGTTGCAGACTTGGACCTCCAGCCAATAAAACCACCTCATGTCAGAATGCCATCCAGACGATATGGTGGTCCCGCTAAGCATCATACTCCTGAGACACCAGAGGAGCATTTCCGGGTCCAGTTTTTCAGCGCCATTGACACGGTTATCATTCAGCTAAATGACCACTTTGACCAGCAGAGTCTGGAAAATCTGGACAAGCTGCTGCTTACCGGAAAGACCAACGATATGGTGAGCCACTACCCAGAACTGGACCTGCACAAACTGCAAATTCAGCTTGCAATGTTTAAAGCAAATCATGTCTACACTTCCTGCAAAGAAGAAGCCCAGATTCTTAAGAGTGATGCAACCAGAGGTCAGAGGGCTCTTCTCACAAGTTGAAACTCTGGTGAGTTTCAACTTGCTAATTGTGGTCCCAGTGTCATCCTGTGAGGCTGAAAGGAGTTTCAGCGCTCTGCGACGGTTGAAGACCTGGCTGAGGTCGACGATGACACAGATGAGGCTTAACAGCACTGCAGTCTGCCATGTCCACAGGGATAGACTGAAGAAACTAGACAAAAGAGAAATAGCCACAGCTTTTATTGGTACATCTGAGAGACGGGTGTACATCTTTGGCCACTATTAACAGTCAACCTGACTGAGAAAACACACACAATCCACTTGCTTACCATCTCAAACTCTCACACAGCCATTGGTTATTACATTTACAGTTCTGTTCAAGTTCAAGTTGAATATGCATTTAATTTTGGTTCACCAATTGGCTTTTTAGCTACATTTAATTGTTCTACAGATTTCAGTTTGTTCAAAATCTCAACTTGAATGCATTTAAACCTAACGGTTGTTTCCCTTTTCATTTTTGTTCTGTAAATAAAACACTCAACTGACCCATCTTTGGTTAAAGAATCCTTCAAATTTAAAAAGGAAAGGGTTGGATTCGTTTTTTGTTAAGAAAGGTTCATTTTCAGAGTAGCAGATTTAACAGAGTTCCAACAGTTAAACTTCTACAAATATGATTAACCAATAACCATACTTAAAAACTATACAAAAAAGAAACACTTAAAAACTCAGCTGTTGGCATTTACACAACAACAAACCGATATGAACAGTGAAAAACCAACTCTCTAAACTCCTGCAGCGAAAAAAGGGGAAAAAGGCAGACAACTGTTCTAAGCTGCGCTGCATCGCACTTGTTACGCATTTAAACAGCGTAGGAATCTATGTTGCATTCATGAACATAATGATATATCAGCTTGTAGAGAAAAGAATGGGAAAAAAATACTATAAGATATGAACTAAAAACCCATGGGCTTTCTAACAATATTATTTTAAGCTTAAAAACAATCCTCAAGTCATCCAAACAAAATAGAAGGGAGAACGGCTAACATTATCACTTATGATGATAAGAGAGCTCTACCAATTAACATGAAAACAAATCTGCACCTGATGTTACCCTTTTTGATTATGATTAATTTCTGATGCTCATAGGGTTGTATTAATAATTCTCAGTTTGAGAGAAGAAATTAGTTTTTCCCTTCCTTTCAATTCTCACTTATCTCTTGTGGCTACTGGTCATAATGATGTTAGCTTAAAATGCAGAACTGTAGCTATGTTTACTCCAAACATGCACTGACATTCATCACATTAAAATATAACCTCCTTTTGTTGTTAAATAAGATATAATATTGCTTACCTCTTGGAGCTAAAGAAGAATGACGGATTCATGAGTAGTGCTGGCCACGTTTTCTCCTGCTTATTGTAATTGCTGACAGCTGCTTCAGTATGAAGCGGTGACCGATTACCCAGCATGCCGCGAGTGCGTTTTTTCAGAAATGTTACACATTAATCTATATTTATAACTGTTTTATTTTTTATTTAAATCTAAATTATAAATAATTAGATGCAACATTTAAAAAGCATATTAATAGACTATCTGTTAGGAGCAGACGTAGGTATTAGATCTGCGCTGGTATAAAAAAAAAAAAAACATCCTCATCTGCAGGCCCTTTTGAAAGTGGGGGGGAAACAGCTGCCAATCACAAATTTTGCTGGGGACATGTCCCCGGCGTCCCCGGTTAAAATGACGCCTATGTCCGTCTCTTTGATCTGTCATCAATTTTCCTCCTGCAACCACGTCCAGGGAGGTTGGCTACAGTCCCATGGATCGTACATTACTGAATGACATGTGCAGCTGTAGTCACAGAAACATCTAGCTGCTTGGAGATGGTCTTATAGCCTTTACAATTAACATGCTTGTCTATGATTTTCTTTCTCATCTCCTGAGACAACTCTTTCCTTTGCTTCCTCTGGTTTATATTGAGTGTGGTACACACCACGTCAACAAACAACACAGTGACTACCTGGAGTCCTATATATAGGCCCACTGAGTGATTACAGGATTGTAGACACCTAGGATGCTGATTAGTGGACATACCTTGGATTAACATGTCCCTTTGGTCACATTATTTTTCATTCTTTTCTAGGGGTACCATCATTTTTGTCCAGGCCTGTTTCATGCATTTATTTTTTAAATAATTCTGTTGAAGCATGGATGAAAAGCAATGTCTGACTTTCATTGGTCAACATTTATATAATTTTTATTTATTATTACTTTTGTCGGATTAAAGTTATTTCTGTGACCATGAGCTTTTCTTTTATTTAATGAAGGGTACCAACAATTTTGTCCACGTCTGTGTGTATATATATATATATATATACACACACACGTGCTGGCCAGTAAATTAGAATATCATCAAAAAGTTGAATTATTTCAATAATTCCATTCAAAATGTGAAACTTGTACATTATATTCATGAAATGCACATAGACCAATGTATTTCCAATGTTTATTTCTTTTAATTTTTATATTTATAAGTGACAACTAATGAAAACTCCAAATTTGGTATCTCAAAAAATTAGAATAGTTTAAAGGCCAATGAAAAAAAATGTTTTTTTTTAAATGTTGGCCAACTGAAAAGAATGCACATGAAAAGAATGTGCATGTATAGCACTCAATACTTAGTCGGGGCTCCTTTTGCCTCCATCACTGCAGTAATGCGGCGTGGCATGGACTCGATCAGTCTGTGGCACTGCTCAGGTGTTATGAGAGCCCAGGTTGCTCTGATAGTCGTCTTCAGCTCCTCTGCATTGTTGGGTCTAGCGTATTGCATCTTCCGCTTCACAATACCCCATAGATTTTCTATGGGGTTAAGGTCAGGCGAGTTTGCTGGCCAATCAAGGACAGGGATACCATGGTCCTTGAACCAGGTACTGGTGGTTTTGGCACTGTGTGCAGGTGCCAAGTCCTGTTGAAAAGTGAAGTCTGCATCCCCATAAAGTTGGTCAGCAGCAGGAAGCATGAAGTGCTCTAAAACTTCCTGGTAGACGGCTGCATTGACCTTGGACCTCAGGAAACAGAGTGGGCCAACACCAGCAGATGACATGGCACCCCACACCATCACTGACGGTGGAAACTTTACACTGGACCTCATGCAACGTGGATTCTGTGCTTCTCCGCTCTTCCTCCAGACTCTGGGTCCTTGATTTCCAAAGGAAATGCAAAAATTGCTTTCATCAGAAAACATAACTTTGGACCACTCAGCAGCAGTCCAGTCCTTTTTGTCCTTGGCCCAGGCGAGACGCTTCTTACGCTGTTTCTTGTTCAAGAGTGGCTTGACACACGGAATGCGACAGCTGAATCCCATGTCTTTCATGAGTCTCTTCGTGGTGGTTCTTGAAGCGCTGACTCCAGCTGCAGTCCACTCTTTGTGGATCTCCCCCACATTTTTGAATGGGTTTGTCGTCACAATTCTCTGCAGGGTGCGGTTATCCCTAGAGCTTGTACACTTTTTTCTACCACATTTTTTCCGTCCCTTCGCCTGTCTGTTAATGTGCTTGGACACAGAGCTCTGCGAACAGCCAGCTTCTTTAGCAATTACCTTTTGTGTCTCGCCTTCCTTGTACAAGGTGTCAATGGTCGTCTTTTGGACAGCTGTTAAGTCAGAAGTCTTCCCCATGATTGTGGAGCCTTCAGAACAAGACTGAGGGACCTTTTAAAGGCCTTTGCAGGTGTTTTGAGTTAATCAGCAGATTAGAGTGGCACCAGGTGTCTTCTATATTGAGCCTTTTCAGAATATTCTAATTTTCTGAGATACTGAATTTGGTGTTTTCATTAACTGTCAGTTGTAATAATAAAAATGAAAATTAATAAACACTTGAAATTTATCACTATGTGTGGAAGGAAAGTATACAGTAAAGAAGTTTCACATTTTGAAGGAAATTACTGAAATAATTCAACTTTTTGATGATATTCTAATTTACTGGCCAGCACCTGTGTGTGTATATATATATATATATATATATATATATATATATATATATGGATTGCCCCACACCTCCAAACAATAAGTCAAGTAAGGCAAAATGAGAGAATATATGTAAGGCATTTTCATTCAATGCATATTTCGCCTTATTCAAGACAGCAATATTTCTGGACAATTTTGTTCTATTATAATATATATGCAATTTCCATGTCATTTTATCATCCATTACTACCCCAGAAAACTTGAACTCAGAAACTCTTTCAATTTCCACCCCATCAATAATCAAGTTAACCCTCTAGGCGCCGGGGTTTTTTCTATAAAATATTCAATTTTGATATCACTAGTTCAAAAGGTTGTAGCTTTAATATGATTATAGATAAAGGCACACTGTAAATATGAAAAATCTTCAGTATGATCCAAAGTTTGTGACAGGAGCAAAATCATACATCTAATTTGCATATCAGATCAGAGGTAAATATTTCTCTTCAGAATCTGAATAAGCCAGTACTTCCCGGCGGGGAACTCACGTCTCGGCCTCATAAGTTTTATCTTTCTAAAACTCGCCTTCTCTATACTGTGACCGCAGCAGCTGTACCTCGCGTCCCCACTTACAGGCCGATTTACTCCAAAGGTTTCCATGGTAACACACCCAAAAAGGTGTCCAAGATTAAAGGTACACATGTCCGCCATCTCCTGGTGTAAAGTAGTAATTAAATTAGTGGGCCTATCTCCAGCTTGTCGCAATATTGCGACTTTGGCGCCTAAAGGGTTCATTCTTTCATCCTTTTTCTTTCAGTAAATGCCATAAACCTGTATAATTTTTAATACAAAAATTTATTAACCTCGATCATTTCATTTAATACACTTCCTGACAATGCATTTAAATCATTTCCTCAGCTAAAGAAATTTATAGCATCTGCAAATAAGACAAATCGTAAGTACTTACACACATTAACAGTGTCATTCATTGGGTCAGGACTGATCCTTGAAAGACCCCACACCATCTACATGCGCTCCTAAGGTTTTCCCTGCAAACTGTACATACTGCTTTCCATTATTAAAATAACTATGTAGCCATTTTAAAGGTTTCCGCTTATGCTATGCAGTTGTAGCTTTGAGATTAGAATGGTCTACTGTATCAAATGCTTTTTTAAGTCAATAAAAGCACCCATCGTATAGTTACTTTCTATTGCATTAGTAATTTACTCCAATATTTCCATTAAAGCTAATGCTATAGATTCATTTGATCTAAAACCATACTGCCTTTCAATTATTGACTTCAGTGACTTTAATGACTCCACTAATTCAGATATGCCATGGGGCAAATCAAGTTTACGTATAACATGGCCATTTACCATCACACGGAGTTTGGCTGGTTGAGACATTCTGTAACAAGACAAAACAATTGGTCATTTTCAATGTGTAAGTCAATGAACATTAAAATCAGTGAAAAAAAAAAAAAAAAAAAGGAATCTTTGTTAATTTATAAAGTTGTAAACAAACAAATTTACTACAAATTAAAATAGGTTTAGAATATGGGAAAAAATAATTTTTATACTTCACCCTTGCACACTTGCTTAACCGAGCACATTTTCTCCAGTTTGGCTTTACCAAAATCTCAAAGCAAAAATGTGGCAAAAAAAACAAAAATGTGCCGGAAATAATAAAATAAAAAGCGTCAAAAATACACAGTCATGTTTTTGTAGTTGTGGTTTTGCTGTCACGTTTTTAGAAAACGAGGCGGAAGAAATATGAAGAAACGATAAAAAAAAAATTAAAAAAAACTTGCCAAACTTGGGGCGGAGGATCACTAAATTCCCCCTTAAATGTTAAATGTGTATCTAAATAAAAAAATGTAGCTTATCACACAGACATAAATGGATATATCCAATACTTAAGCAGGCAATTTAGTAAAATCTGTCTCTAAAATCAGGAAGACCAGGTGAAGATATAAAGGTTTCAAAAATGAAATATGTCAATTTAGGCGCACAATGTGTGCTGTTACGCACCAAATTCAAAACTCTTTACTGGTAATGTACTAGTTATCAAAGTACACAAAAAAAGTACTCACCAAGTAATCCGAAAATAATGATCTCGATGTCTCGAGATCATTATAAACGCATGCTTTTCACTCGATGAGTGAAAAGCATGCGTTTAGCTAGCGCATAGGGTCAGGTCAAGTCCAAGCATCCGCTTTGTTCTTGTACTGCTGCAGTTGGCAATGCATCGATCCAGCTTCAGTTTCGTAGTGCTGCCACCTGCAGCATGTTTATGAACTTAATTTTTTTTAAACACTTCTGAGTATATTGCTCTGATAATCAATACATATGTAAGATGAGACATAATTTAATGTTATGAGCAAGGGCAACTTAATTTGTTTGTTTTTGCTTAAAATAATTAAGAGCGCAAAGCATTTTTATTTTATCAAGTTTAAAAAGCATTTAATTTTAAGGTTCATCAGCTGACCCCATGAATCTTTTCTTTCAGTGTACACTCACAAAATGGGCTGCTTCATCCTTTGGTTTAATTTTAACCCTCTGTGGCCTCATTGTTGTCTGCATCTGGGAAATAAGGCAATAGTGATGAGGAGGAAATTACTGGAACACTTGATAGACGCCTTGCTCCTGGGGTGCCCAAAGTTGATCCTCAAGGGCGGCTATCCTGCATGTTTTACTAATTTCCCTGGTTCATCGCACCTGAATCAAATGTTGACTCATTAGCAGGCCTCTGCAGAACTTTGCCATGCTGAGGTGATTGGAACATTTAACAGCTGTGTTGGAGCAGACACATCTAAAATTGGCACGACACCACAACGTGAGGCCTAGAGACCAGCAAGCAATAATCTACACTAATATTTCCATACATTAGTCTAGTTATTTTCTACCCTTGTCATTAGGGCCCTATTTTCTTTGTATTTAAAGATTTCTACTTCAGCACACCTAATTCAATGCACAGCATTACCTGTCATTAACTTAGCATGTATTGAAGAGCTGCAGAAACCTTTTGTCATTTCATTTAAATCAGGTGTGCAGGAGGAAAACACCTAGAATATGCAAAATTGTGAGTCCTGATGACCAAGGTTGAGAAACAGCGTCTAACTGCTATTAACTCCCACTGACATTTTATTTTATTGTTACTATGCCATTTTTGATAATGCAAACTATGCAGAAAAAAACTAAAAATGACATGCCAACAAGTTGAAATGCTTGCTCAGAAAAACTAATGTCCGGTCTTGCTATCTAAGGCCATGACTAATCTCTGGTTAAACGTGTTTTAAACAAACAAACAAAAAAAAACGTTTTAGCAATCTAACTTGGTTGTGAACAAATTTTTATTATTTATTTTATTTTTTTATTTATATATATATATATATATATATATATATATATATATATATATATATATATATAATGAAACTACTCCTTAAACATTAAAAAAAGTTTTCAAGCTGCACTGCACATTCTAAATCATGACATGAAGGAACAGCCATTAACTCTCTGGATGTCTTTGGTGTCACCAACTCAGTTTTATCATGAAATTAGCATACAGACTAATTCCAGCTGATTTTTAATGCTCACACCGTTTAACTTGAAAAACTTGGTTGACATAAAGGTATTTAAACCTCTTACTAACTGGACATGTGCTCTCAATTAAAGCTAGCTTTAGCTTGTTAACTGTGCCAAATTTAGCAAGTACCATCAAACATGTCTACTAGTGATGGGTAGAGCAGCACCGATGCGTCGGCGCATGTATCAAGCTCGTAAGAGTGAAACCTTGCATCGGTGCGTGTATCGCTTAAGAAATAGTCATGTGACCGATACAGCTGCTGTGTCATCAGTCACTGAAGCGTCTCCAGGTTTCAACTGATGATTTCAGATGATTCTCTGCCAAAACTTTATTTTTTGAACCAAAATAATTCCCAGAAAGCCAACATCATGGAGCCAGAAAGAAACCCAAGGTTTCTGACGTGTGGAATCAGTATCCTGTTCCTCTCATTTTCTGCTCAATTTGATCCAAATTCAGTCCATTTCAAAATAACTTAGTTAAAATTCTTCCTATTTTCTGCAGAATAAATGCCACATTTTTTTCTAATGAACTGGCATACATTAATAAAATCACATCTTTTGTGCTGAGACATACAGAGCCAAACACGAACATAAGGAAGTCACAAATGCAACTAGGATAAATGCAGTTATACTGACGTAATAAAACTTCTTCGTGGTTACTTTATTCAAAGTGAATACATATTTTATTATTTATTTTTTTGAATAATCAGCTACCAGGAAGCATGAGTTGGACCAGCCATTTCATTAATAAGGACTCCCGACCTCTCAGCATCGTAGAAAGTGAGGGATTCAGGGAACCGTTTCATTTTCTTGAACCATCAAATATTTTGCCAACCAGAACGTTATTGTTCATCCGTCCCTTGCGAGGATCTGTTTCTAAAGCTAGAGAAACTGCTTACTTAAAAAAAAAAAAATAATTGCAAAGAGCTTGGAATAACAATTTTTTAAATTAAAAATATATTTAAAAAGTACCTCATATACAATTCATAATCAACATCACCTTCAGTTTTGCTTTTTAAAGAGATGTGACAAACATTCACATGATGTCTCATGATATATTTTTAACATAACATATTTTAAACTTATATATATATATTAAATTGTGCAGTGTACAGTATGGAATACAATTACATAAATGTTATTGAATCCGTAGATTACTTGATTTTACGAATTAGGTTGCCTGCAATAACATTAAGATCCAGCAGGTGTCAGTAGACCAACACAGTAACAATTCGGTATCGATACAGTATCAATACATTTGGGGTAATGTGTTGAAACGGTACACGATGCATCATCAACCCATCACTAATGTCTACATGTCATGGTAGAAAATATTAATAAAAAGTAGCATAACATAATATGCAATTGGATTCAAGAAAGTTTAACCTGTTATCTTCATTCCTTTTCAATTTGAAGCGCACCGGATGGAAGGAGGGGAGGAGCTAAAGCTCAAGCCCCTTCTCCTTTCTTCCTGATTCCAGTTTGGTCCTTCTGTGACAAATAAATAACTTACCGGGCTTTTTGATACAGCAACTACTTATGTACTTACTCCTTAGTGCTGTCAAGAGATTAAAACGTTTAGTTTAATTAATCTAATTAATCTATTTTTTTAATTGCAAATATTAATTGCTGAGAAAAGCCATCTTTAGCTATTTTCATTTCAATTAATTGTTTTTTTTATTGCAAAACAAATATGTAACAAAACTGTGGCTTAAAGAAGTATTTTTTTTATTTTTATAACAGACTAGAACAGATGCAATTCCAGGCATTAACATTTCATTGCTTTTGAGACTAGCCGCAAGTGCTGCCTGCAACTTTGGCTTTGAGCATCAGAATTTGTGTAAATCACTAATAATTTTGGTTTCTGCTTCTGTTACATATTTGGATATGAGGTCTGAGTACCATGGACCACACCTTTCTCTGTTTTGATTCAAAAACAGTTTCTTCATCCTATCTCCAGTCTAGATTGTGTGGGCAGTGTTTTGGAAACGCTGGGCAGTAATGTTAATATGGAAAAGGCTACAAAACAATGCAGTGATGAATGTTTAACAGCCTCAAAATATTTCCTATCAGACCTGTTCTAGTTGTGACTTCTACTTATAAGGATACGCAATATGTCTGACAGAAACTGTAAAGTTTATTAGCACCATTAGAGGACACAGAAATGAAAGGTCAAATGTCTAGTTGAGATTGCCCTGTGTTCTATAGGTGGTAGTTGCAGTATTTTTTCTTTATATCAAAGTAATGGAGCAATTGCCTGACTCATTAGGATTTTAATATTGTCAGAAGAGCTTCAGACCGCACATATAGCAATAAATAAATCATGTATATATACCTGCTGTGCTCCTACCACGTGCGGTGTCTGTGGAGAGACACCATACACGAACCGATGTTACTAACACTCACCGTTCGGTCTGAGCTGCTTCCATGTGCAATTGCGCACTACTGACATGGTGTTTGCACACAGAAAGGACTCCGCACACACAGAAAATCCTAACTGAATTGAAAATAAAAGAAAACAAATAATTTGTCCTATGCTATTTTGCAGTGTGAGTCAATAAGCATGTTATTTAATAAACACTTCCAGCAGCCCTGCTGCTCTGCTCCAATTTGAAAAACACACTCTCCTTTACCCCTTGTGGTTATTTCCATATCAATGCAGCTGAGATCTGCACACTGACACAACATATAGCTGTCATGCTCTTCCTCCTGGGTTGTGGTTTGTGTTAAAATGTAAGACATTCTATTTTCCAGATATTCCCATTGGAGCCAAAAGTACATCAAATCTGCCATTTCTGCGCATATATTTTGTTTGTTTTTTTGACAGTCTGAATATCACAATTCTGCTTCATTAATAAATTTTCTGCTCAGCAGCAGAAGCTGTCTGTGATTCACTGCTGCCTGTGTTAGCTTGTGTACATTTAAGGTATATTTAAAGTCAGCTCAGAATCATATATCAAAGGATTAAATGGTTGAAATAAAGTGCATAGCATGCATAGTCTATATTGGGGTCCAGTTAGTTTAGTTAATCCTCTCCTGTGTAACCAGCTCACGGTTTTAATCCATGAGACAGACACTGTCTTTTTTTAAGGCTAGACTTAAAATCGTCCTTTTTGATAAAACGTATGGTTAGAACGGCTTAGGTTATCCTGAGCTATTACTGTAGTTATGCTGCTATAGAGATCCGGATGTCATGTGACTCTCACGGTACGTCCACACGATCGAAGCGACCAAAAAGCGCGACACGCGCCTAGCTGTTCTTGTGCACATTTGCACCTTGAAGCGTTTCAAAGGTAAGGGTTCACTGGGGGTTTGGTGAGCTACAGATATAGTTTGCCTATGGCGGAGGGATCCATAAACACCAGCACCCCCTCACAAACACCGGCTCCTCGCCACCTGGAGAACGTGACCTGCTCGCCCTGTTTGTGCCGTGAAGGTACAAGCTTCGCCTGCCGACACACCAACTACATTTCTGAGCCGCTGTCCATCCGTCTGTGGTTCGTAAAAGTTTTTAATATTTGAGCAGCGTGGGACGTGGAGCGGGAGCTACTGCCAGGAAACCAGGTGAGGGTTAGGGTTCAAGGCTCACTTCTAGGCCGAGAGGTGATTTTACAGCAACAATGGCTATTTTAAGAGCCACCCACAAACCTCTTAAGAGCATTCCTGTCTAAATAGTTTCACCTATTTAGAGTATTTTTTTATGCCTGTCTCTGTCTAGAAAACAGCTTGTGTCATGTAGCTCAGGGTGATTATCCACGGTGGTTATCAGTATTTACTCCACGTCCTGCTGAGGCTGTGACTCCATGACAGTAACACTCTGCCTCCTGATTGGTTGTCGTGGCGCGATTTGAAGTTGGAGTTCAGATTTTTCCAACTCAAGCAGTAGACGCGATAAACGCGTATGGACAAAATGCACAACATATAATACAACGCAAATTTTCAATTACATCTGTCGCGCAAATTGTTCGTACAAATCAGGCAGAAAAGCTTTTCTGCAATACAAATGTGCTTCTGAAGTGTCGCAGGACCCCAAGTCGTGCTTCATTGCACTCCTCCGTTGACTTTACCTGTAGACCTGAAGCTTTTGTCACTTCTATCGTGTTCGGTGTGTGAGTACTATCAGAGCTTCGGCGCGACCCTGGCAGGCAGGAATGTAATCAAATTGAATGTTCCCAGCTGGAATTTTACTAAGTTGGAGCATACTTCCCACTTTATATACTGGGAAATAGAAAAATATTTAACATCTACGACCTTTACCATCTCTCTGGGATACTTTGTAAAACTTTAAAAGCTGTTGGAGCGGACCTTTTACCAGAGCATACCTCAATATCGGACACGTCTGTTATGGCATCCTGGGGAAAATCAGGTATCCACCATATTTACAGTGTCTAAGTCTTGGGTAGCCCCATATTACTATAACAGTAAAATAACTGCGGGAGGCTGCCTGCCACCATAGTGCTGATTCAATTGGAACTGTTGAACGCTGGGAGAAGGGACATCAACTACAGGAGCTCTATAGGCTTAGACTTTTGGAAGACAGACTGACCACTCATTTATGCAAGCTAAAATAAATGGGCCTTGAAGTTTTAATAATTTAACTACAATTACAACCCAGAGTCCAGGTCAAGGAACAGGGACTGCCACCCACCCACTACCCTATAGAGATAGTTTCCCGTCCACCACCCAAAAAACTAATGAATTAAAAGTTAATGCTACTAGAGCAAAGTTTAAAAATCTCATAAAGATAAATAAAACTGCGGACTGAACATAAAAACAAATCAATTAAATGTGGTTTACTAAACATAAGATCTCTCTCCCATCAAAAACACTCTTGGTAAATGACTTTAATTTGTGAAAATAATATTGATTTGTTTTGTCTTGCAGAGACATGGTTGCAGGAAGAGGAGGACCATGTCACAATGAAAATGAGTCAACTCCCCTAGCTACTTAAACTTTAGTGTCCCTCGAAGTACTGGTCGAGGAGGTGGGAGTAGCAACTATCTTTCATTCCGATTTACTAATTAATCTCCAAAAAAATATATAGTTACAGTTCCTTTGAGCATCTAGTTTTTTAGCTTTCCTCATACACACATAACAAACAGCAGTAAAAGCCACCTTTTGTTTGTGGTCTTATATCGTCCACCAGGACCCTTATTCTCAATTTTTAGATCAGATTTCAGATTTTCTATATCTGACTTAGTTTTAAACACTGATAAAGTCATTATAGTTTGGAGACTTTCAATATTCATGTGTGATAATGAAAGTGATAGTCTAAATACAGCTTTTCACACTATCCTAGACTCAATAGGCTTTACTCAAAATGTGCAGGGACCAACACACTTCTTGTCACCACACTTTAGATCTTGTGCTGACTTATGGCATTGACTGTGAAGAAAATAACAGTCTTTCCACATAACCCTATCTCTGTCTGATCATTTTCCCTTATCACTTTTAAACTTACTCTAATGGATCATATCAAACACTGAAAGAAAACTTCATTATACCAGAAACGTTATCAGACAACGCTGTGCAAAGCAAATTTTAAAGAAGCTCTTCCAACTTTAATTTCCTCAGTTTTATAAATGCAGAACAGAAAACAGTGGATTTAACTCGTGACCCTCACAACTTGACATTTTAGTTCATAGCGTTAATTCCTCCCTGCTGTCGGGCAAATAGACAAAGTGTGCCCCCTTGAAAAAGGAAGGTGGCGCTAGCCATAGAAGATTAACTCCCTGGTTTAATTTAGAGCTACGTAACCCTAAAGCAGAATGTTAGAAAACTAGAGAGAAAATGGCGCTCCACGCATTTTACATGTATTCCTTTTTAATATGGAAAAAATAGTTTATTGCTATATAAAAAAAGAGCCTTCACACAGCTAGAACAGCATATTATTTCATCTCTTTAATCGAGGAGAATAAAAAATAATCCTAGGTTTCTTTTTTTAACACAGTTGCCAAACTCACACAGGATCATAGCTCTATCGAGCCAACCATTCCCCAAGCTCTAAGTAGTGACGACTTCATGCAATTCCTTTATAAATAAAAGATAGACTCCATAAAGGAATAAGATAACTGGGAACCATTCCCAATATGCTTGCTTCCTCCTTAGTTAATGAGGCAGCCTCAAACAATGGGTGGAAACCTAATATATATGCTTAAACTGCTTTTAATGCAGCCGAACTTTGTGATGTACTAAAATTATTAGCTTCATCTAAACCTTCAACTTGCGTTTTAGACCCACATCCCAACTAAACTCTTAAAATAAGTTTTCCCTCTGATCACTGCTCCAATTTTAAATATAATGAATCTATCCTTAGTCAATGGATATGTACCACAGGAGTTTAAGATTGCTGTAATTAAACCTCTACTTAAGAAATCCCTCTCTTGATCAAAACGACTTAATTAACTATAGGACCGATATCTAAATCTTCCCTTCTTATCTAAAATTCTTGAGAAAATAGTTGCACACCAGATATGTGAGCATTTAAACAATAATTGAGCTGTTTGAAGAAAGTCTTTCAGTCAGGGCTTTAGAGCTCATCACAGCACTGAAAACATGCTCTGGTGAAGGTTACATAATGATATTCTCATAGCCTCAGACAATGGACTGGTGACCATTCTGGTCATGTTAGATCTCAGTGCTGCCTTTGACACTGTTGACCACAATATTCTCATAGAAAGGCTTCAAAGTGTACGGTATAATAGGAACAGCACTAGGTTTGGTTTAAATCTTATTTGTCTAACAGATTTCAGTTTGTTCAGGTAAACACAATAGGATCTTCCTCAACCTCAATAGTTACTTGCGGAGTACCACAGGGTTCAGTGCTTGGGCCGATTCTCCTTTACTATATATATGCTTCCTATTGGTAAAATAATTAGGCAGCATGGGATAAAAATTCCATAGTTACGGCAGATGATACACAGCTATATCTATGCCATAAATCCTGATGAATCCAATCAGTTAGGTAGACTACAGGCATGTCTGAAAGACATAAAAACTGGGATGACTCATAAACTTCTTGCTTCTAAAATTCTGATAAAACAGAAGTTGTCGTCTTTGGACACCAGAAGCATCGGAAAAAGAAACTACTTAGTCAGCCCCTTCACCTGGACGGCATTAAAGATTAGCCTCCAGTAATAAAGCAAAAAACCTCGGTGTCATTTTTTGACCAAGATATGTCTTTTAGAACTTACATTACAGAAGTCTTGTAGGATTTCCTTTTTTCACCTTAGGAATATTGCAAAAATTAGAACCATCCTGTCCAGGAATGATGCTGAAAAACTAGTCCATGCCTTTGGTTACTTCAAGGCGCTGGATTACTGTAAACTGTCTATTATCAGGTAGTCCACAGAATACAATTAAAAGTCTTCAGTTAGTTCAAAATGCTGCTGCTAGGATTCTGATGAATATTAAATGAAGAGATCACATTTCCCCGTGTTTTAGCTTCTCTTCACTGCTCCCAGTAAAATCTAGAATAGAATTCAAGATCCTCCTTCTGACATAGTAAAGCCCTTTAATAATCTAGCTCCATCATACATAAGAGATCTGATTGTTCCATATGTTCCTAACAGAGATCCTTCGCTCTCAGACTGCAGGTGTTACTGGTAGTGTTCCTAGGATTTCTAAAAAGTAGAATGGGGTGGCAGATCTTTCAGCTATCAGGCTCCCCTCCTATGGAACCGGCTCCCAGGGTTGGTTCGTGAAATGCAGACAATTTGTCTATCTTTAAAACTAGGCTAAAAAACTTTCCTCTTTGACAAAGCTTACAGTTAGAGATATGTTTATAAAGAAGGTAGTTAGAGTCAGGTCAGACAGGTAGATAGGAAGAGATAGGGTTAAAGTGTTAGTAGTCAGGCAGAGTGTCAATAGATTTAGGAAGAGATAGGAAGAGGTAGAGTTAGCTAGGTAGAGATAGATTAATGTAAAGCCAGGTAAAGATCCGGAGCGGTCGCGGCTTACCGCCGCGGAAGAAATGTGCCCCACCAGGGGGCCAGTCAGCGCCGGAGAGAGAGTCCCTCAAAGGGGATCCTCCCGCACAGTTGCGGCGCCCATTACCTGCCGGGTTGAATTCCCCCGGGCAGACTGTGCGGACCCCACCCACGTTTATCTCTTAAACGTTTTTTCCTCGCCCTCTTCAACTCTGTCCTCTCAGTTCTGTCTATTTTTTTCCATTAAGATAGTTGTCGTACTACTCTGGTCTCTGTGCCGGTATTATAGCCTTAGATGGAGTTTACCAGCACTCCATCTTTGGCTGCATTCTCAAACAAACCCCGACTCCGAGAAGACCCCGGCATGACGGGGGCCGTTACCGGCCCTACACCGTCACGGGTCATGAGGACTCAGACAGAGTGTTGGTAGCCAGGTCTCCTAGTAGCTATGGAGACAGGTTAATGTTAGTAGCTATGCTGCTTTAGGCTAGGCTGGTTGGAGGACATTATTAGGGGTCTGATTTCCTACTTTCTTTCCTACTTCTCCCCAACTGCATGATGTGCTGTCAATTCAAGCACTAACCTGTTTTCTATTCATAGTAGGTGCTCCGGATTAGCCCTGGCTTGACGACCCTGACTAAGATGGGCATTGCAGTGACGGAAAATTCTCCACGTCCTGCAACAAACTTGTGCATCGGTTCTGTTGCTCTTTCTGTGTCTCTGTTGTGTATTCTCCCAAGCCACAGACGGTCGCGGCAGATAACCGCTTGTGCTCGAGCCTGGTTCTGCCGGAGGGTTTCTCCTGTTAAAAAAGGGAGTTTTTTCCTTCCCACTGTCGCTGCATTGCTTGCTCAGTATGAGGGATTGCTGAGAATTCCACGACGCAATCTTCTGTGGTTCTGTAATTTCTACACTAAACATTGTATTGTAATAACTCTTTTTGTAAAGTGCCTTGAGATGACATCTGTTGTGAAATGGCGCTATATAAATAAACTGAATTGAATTGAATTAACTTACCAAAATAAATACTGTTTTGCCATTTTGTGCTCTCTCAGTGACAGCTGCTTCCCTGCTGCTACGCGTCTCATACGTGAGCAAAACATGCTGCTCACACAAGTTAACTCTATAAGCGCAATGTTGCGACAGCCAATATTGCTGCCTTTAACAAGCCACAGGGGCAGATATGACCGCTAATTTAATTACTACTTTACATCAGGAGATGGTGGACATCTGTGACTTTAATTTAAGCCATTTTTGGGTGTGTTACCATGGAAACATTTGGAGTAAATCAGCTTTTTATACAGCTCTGCGAGTGGGGGAGATAAAATTCAGCTGCTTCAGTCACAGCATAAAGAGACAGAGATTTAGAAAGATAAAATTTATGATGCCGAGGCATCTGAGTTCCCCAGCATGAAGTATTGGCTTATTCAGATTCTGAAAAGGAGTAATTACCCTCTGATCAAGATGCTCAGTTGACCAGGAAGAAAGAAAGGGAAACTCATAAAGTGCACAACAGCAGGAGCCGGCCCCGTTCACCATGACGCGCCACAGCAGCAACAGGTGCGATGCTGTTTGTCACATTCTTCCGCTGGGAGAAAGGTATGTGATTGGGTAGCAGGGTTGTTCATAACAACGCTAATCGTGACAGAATAAGCAGGAATATGAAAATCAGAGTAAATATCAGCAGACGCAGTGGAAAGCGCGAGAGAAATCAGACTGCTAATAAGCTGGTAAACAGCAGTAAAGTTCACTTTCCCGCTGCAAATGAAGATGATGATGATGATGGGGAGATTTGAGGAAGCGTTCGATGAAGAGTATCAATAGTGGATCAGATAAATTTATGAGCCTGTTGGTTATTTTGGGGATAGATCTGTAAAATTCTAAGCCCAATAATTTCCTTTCTGTTGTTTTATGTATTCAATAGACTAATCGAGCCTCATAACACAGGAAATAAACAGATATGTCCACCACCAATAAATACTAAACATACATATGTAGAAAACACATAGGCTTATATAGAAAAATAAAACATAAATATTAAAATAAAGTAAAACTTACTTTATTTTAATATTACTTTATTAAACAATGTAAAAAAGATACATGTCTGTAAAAGTATTCCAAACCAATATTGCCAATGCCTGACGATGTCATAATATGCTAATTAGATGTGTGAATTTGCTCCCATCACAAACTTTGGATCATGCTGAATATTTTTCTCATTTACAGTATACATTTATCTTTAACCATATTAAAGCTACAACATTTTGAACTTGTGATATCGATATTGAATATTTTATAGAAAAAACCCTGGGGCCTAAAGAGTTAAATAGCCAACGGGGTATTCTATTTTCAATTCAATTCA
The DNA here is from genome assembly GCA_028564705.1 of Apricaphanius iberus. Lineage (NCBI taxonomy): Eukaryota > Metazoa > Chordata > Actinopteri > Cyprinodontiformes > Aphaniidae > Apricaphanius > Apricaphanius iberus. The sequence continues at coordinate 119,092 of JAPXFQ010002862.1, forward strand.
GTTTATTTATATAGCGCCATTTCACAACAGATGTCATCTCAAGGCACTTTACAAAAAGAGTTATTACAATACAATGTTTAGTGTAGAAATTACAGAAATTTATTTTCAGTGTTCTAAATTTCAAAATGTTGAAATTTAGAACACATGGCAGTCCACCAGTAGTGGCGGTTAAGCACGACTGTTCCATGAGTGAGTCAGCTTTGGGTAAGTCGGGCGATGTCAGCAATTCAGAAGAGGATATGTTTCTGAAGGTAAAGGAGCAAAGGAGAGATAAGCGCATAAGAGGTAGTAGTAGTAGTGGCGATGGATCAGTTGTAGAAGAGAAAATGAAAATTCTTGTTTTCTTAAGATTGAATGAAAAACACAATTAAATATTAAGAAAATGTGTCTGTTTATCTTGACAGCTGATCTTAACAGTAAAGTAAGAGATATCGTTTTTGCAAAGGTACTGACAGATGGCAATCTTCTTATACAATGTGCGAATGAAGAGCAGCTCAGCAAGACTTTGAACAAAAAGCAGGTGGGGAAGTTCAAAGTGGAAAATGTTGGACAAGTTGGTGCACAAAAGGGAGGTGGGTTCAAGGGAGTAATATCTGTTGTGCCCATTAATGTGGAAGTTCAGGATTTGAAAAATAAAATCAAAGGGGGGAAAGTGATTTCTCTGGACAGGTTAAAAGCTATAAAAGGAGGAATTAAGAAAAAAGAAAAAAAATAGATAGTGAAAGTATTCTGATTCATTTTGAAGAAAGAAGTATGCCTAGTAAAGTGTTTTTGGGTTTCATTAGTTACCCAGTAAGAGCATTTGTTCCGAAATACCTCAGGTGCTTCAACTGTCAACGTTTTGGTCATTTAGCGAAAATCTGTAAGGAGAGGAAAAGATGTGCTAGGTGTGGTGGAGAACACGATAATGGGAAATGTGGAGTTGCAGTACAGCCAATGTGCTATAGTTGTGGTGGAAATCAGAGTGTATGCTGGATGTGAGAGAATGAAACATGAAAACATTATTCAAAAAGTGATAGTGGAGTAGTGATGTGTCGTTCGTGAACGATTCGTTCAAAATGAACTAATCTTTTATACGACCCGAGAGTAACGAGTCCTCTCAGTGAGTGATTCGTTCATTGTCATGCAGTACCTTCTCTTGCCACATGTCAGCAGCTGCATGAGCTCAGTCAGCAGCAAGACAGGAAACAGAAATGATTCGTTCATGACTCACTCAGCTGCTGCGTCCGTTTTCAGGTCCCAGTTCTTTTGTCATGTGACAGCCAGACCGCTCAGGCTGTGTGTGGCGAGCAGCAAGTACTACAGTTCGCTCACGATTCGTTCATATACGGATCGTGACGGATCATTCTTACTCATTCGTCACGTGAAAACTGTGGCTCAGCTTGCTACGGGCTGTGGAGCGGACTGAGAGATGAACAAGGAAATGAATGATGTCTGATATCTAATGTTCCTTTATTTGTCATTCGACACCCGATATATATTATTTATTCATTAAATCATAATTATTTAGTGGACTTCAATTCTTGTAGATGTGTTATTGTCTGTATAATTTAAAGTGTGTTATTAAATAAATACTTTCGAAAATTATATCAGCATATTGATTAAATAATAAATATATAATGATGATAATAACAACAAACATAATCAATAATAGTAGTAATAATAATAATAATAATAATAATAATAATAATAATGTAAAAATTTTTACACAATAAACGCACCATGTAAACATAGGGAACTTATTAATTATTCCTTTTTGTTTTAATTGTATCACTAATTGTCAAAATTAAGTTACACTCACTCTTCCTCTACCCAGCTGTAATGTGACCAACAGTTCGGACTGAACGGATCTTCTCGTTCATCGTTCACAGCTCAGGCTGTAGAGCTGTAATGTGACCGACAGTTCGGACTGAACGGATCTCCTTGTTCATCGTTCACAGCTCAGGCTGTAGAGCTGTAATGTGACCAACAGTTCGGACTGAACGGATCTCCTCGTTCATCGTTCACAGCTCAGGCTGTACTGTGTGTGGAGTAGTAGATTTGTTCATTTGTCACGTGACACCCACCTAGTCACTGTCGCGTTGTTAAACAATGATGGCAGCGTGGACACAAATAACTTTATTGTGGTGTGTATATGCTTTCCTAGGTTTTCGAATTGCTTGTGGCATTTTGATTTTTATTGTCAGGTAAAACAAAACATGTTGCCTTCTGTATTGTAGTGGAGAATTGAGCTGTGAGCCGGGAAGGAGGAGGGGTGAATGAGTCGTTCAGCTCGTTTGAGCTGTGAGCCGGGAGTGAGCGATTTGTTCACGCTAGCGATTCAGCACCAGACATTGCAAGCTAGCTTAGGTTAGCTCTCGGAAAGGAAGGGGTGAGTAACTCAATGTGCTGTTAGCATGTTAGCAGAGCTATACTACTGTGAACTAATGAGCTATTCTCGTGATGTGAGTTTTGTACTCAGGGTTTTTCTTCCAGTCCAGAGCAGAAATGTTTTTTTACTGGGTGTTTCCCCCCCACAAATGTAATTATAAACTATAAATATTTCTACTAATGAAATTAGTTGCTAAGAGTAACAGGAATGAGTCGGTAAATGGGTCACTTGGGGTTGTGAATTATGATTCGTTGGAGAACCGCTGCCTTGTTTACTACGACGCCCACAAGAGGGCAACAGCGCCACCTGCTGTTAAAATGAACTAAATGATTCGTTCAAGATTCGTTCAATTTAATGTTCGAGAGTAAATGATCCGAGTCGGTAAAAAGAGTCGGTCTTCCCATCACTATAGTGGAGAGAAATATTTCATACACTGAAGCAGTGAGAGTAACAAGGGAGAGAAAATGAGGCGACTTCATACCAGGGCAGGCTACACTTCATGTTCAAGCAACTACTCAGATCAACAAAAATTAAATGATTATTGACAAGTTGGATTTGGTTAAAGTTTAAACACAAAGCGAAAAACTTCTGTCTGATTGAGTAGCTCAAATTACAGGATTTAAAACGACTCTTTGTCGGGAGAAGGCTTTTAAAAAGCACTGACTAAAACTTTAGGCCGCAGCCTGGTTTACCCAAAGATAGCAGATGAAACTTAAAAAGTTAATAAAAACAAAGGAACACCTTTAAAACTAGTTTTCCTAACTAATTTGGCTCTGCCCAAACAGACCTTATAGAACGATTAGCTCTCCAAGCGTTCTCTCGTGGATGGGTGAAGGGGCTCAGACGACATTAGCCCAGCAGGCTAACAAAGGGTTGCTAAGCTAGTTAACAGGCTAGTAGCTGTGACGGATGGCACCGACACTGACGAACAGTACCTCTGGGATTCTCTGAACCGCCTACTCTTATCCTGTCTTGTCCTGTGTCGGCGGCTCGATGCGGCGTCTAGCAGGAAGGGATGCGGCCTCCGTCCGGTTCAGGCATGCGGTTCAGGCTGCGTTAGGTCCTCTACTTTGGTGGCTCTGTTTCTCAGCAGTCGGCAGCCTGAAACTCAGAGGGGTTTTGTCGGGCTCTGGGGATAAACAACGACTTTGTTTATCAATATTTAGGATTCACCTGGTGTCGGCAGTCTTTGGGTTGTTGAAGCGAGTTTCTGCCAGACACTCGGACCTCCCTCCGCTAGCCAAGGAATAGGATTGGAGGTTCTGTTTCTCTTCTGTTGCCCACCGCAGCCGGCAGCAGCATTCGGGATGATCTGCAGAGTTCAGCCAGAACAACGGGGTTTTTTTATCAATGTTTTTCAGTCACCAGATCGATCTTCCATCGGTGTTGCTCGAATTAGTTCCTCCTTGAACTCAGACGTGTCTCCTTTGCCCGCGGAGGAAGGTTCTTTGAGTGTTCAACCTCGCCTTGGTAGCCCTGGCCGGATGCTAGGGGGCTATGAATGGGCAGCTGGGGGGGGGGGGGGGCAGACCTTATTATAGGTTGCCCTGGTTTCCACTTCCTGTGGGGCTAGAGCAGAGTAGCGTCACCTGTTGGCTGTGTGTTTAACTAAACACAATCCTTCAATGGAATGCTAGAATTTTGTTGGCTAATGGACAAGAATTTAAGCATATCATCAAAGAAATCCATGTTAAACCAGATGTGATTTGTTTTCCGGAATCATGGCTTTTGTGTTGTTTGGATATAATGTTATCAGAAATGACAGAGAACGTGGTGGAGGATGGGTTTCATTTGTCAAACAAGAAATACCATAAAGAATTCTGGGTAAAACAAAGGATTTGGAGTATATTGCTATTGAAGTTTGGGACAGAAATTAACCAAATGTCAATCAATTTTTATAACCTGTGTCAGATTGGAGTTGAGGAGTCTTTGTTCAATTGAAGGAAGCAATCATTGTAAAGTCATCTGGTGTGGGGATTTTAACTCCCATAACAAATTGTGGGGAGGGACATTCACAGATCAAAATGGTAATGTGATTGAGTAATTGATGGATGAATGTAATTTGGTCTATCTAAAGGATGGTAGGGGTACCGGATGCAATGTTTTCAATGGAACGGAGTCAGTTTTGGATTTAACTTTAGTTTCAAGTGTGCTTGCAGGAATAAGTCAGTGGACCATAAGAACAGACAATACTATAGGAAGTGACCATTATCCTGTTTTCTATAATGTTGGAGGTAAAATACAGGAAGACAGGAGAATTTCCTAGGCCCGATTGGATAAAGTTCCAAAAATTATGGGAGGAAGTGATTGATAAGGTGGATGAATCTAGTAGCATAGACGAAATAAATAAACAGTTTGTTGAAGTAATTATGGTCGCCGCACAAGCATCAATCCAAAACACGTTCAGATACAGGTTTGGAAGTTTTGTTTTCTTTTGAGGAAATGGTAAGGGCACTTAAAAAAAAACAACCCCACAGCTCCTGGAAAGGATGAAATTTGTTATTTAATGTTGAAAACGCTTGGCATGAAAGCGCTAAAAATTGCTGTCTTTGATGAATACAATTTGGATTCAGGGAAAGCTCCCAAGCGTCTGGAGAGACTCTGTTATAGTACCGATAAGAAAGCCAGGGAAGGATCCATCTGATCCAGGTAGTCCAATAGTGGTCCAATAGCTCTAACATCACATTTTTGGAAACTGATGGAATGTATGATAAAGGCAAAATTGTCCTTTGAACTGGAAAGGCAAGGTGTTTTAGTAAACTGTCAAGGTAGTTTTAGAAAAGCTTGAAATACACCTGATGCTATTGTTAGGCTTGGAAATGTCCTTAGAAAAGCACAAGTCAATAAAGAGTCAGTTTTAGCAGTGTTTTTGATATAGAAAAAGGCATATGATGTGTTGTGGGGGGATGGGCTTTTAATTAAGTTGCACAAATTGGGTATTGGTGGAAGGATGTTTAACTGGATTCACAATTTTCTATCTGGTAGAAAGATACAGGTGCGCATCGGGACTACGATTTCCAGTCAGTATATGGTTGAAAATGGTACACCTCAGGGAAGTGGGATCAGCTCTCTACTATTTGTCATAATGATTAATGCAGTTTTTCTAAAGTTCCTGAGGGAATTGGAAGGTCTTTGTTCGCAGATGATGGTGCGTTATGGAAAAACGGAAGAAATATTGAGCATTTACTGGGTAAGGTTCAAGATGCTGTAAACACTGTGGTTGACTGGGGGTTAGCATGGGGATTCCGGTTTTCTGTGGAAAAAAAAAAAAATTATGGAAAGTGAGTGAGACTTTGAAATTGCAAATGTATGAAAAGGAAATTGAAAAATTGAGTTTGTTCAAGTATTTAGGTGCTGTATTTGATTCATGCCTGACATGGAGGGAGCATATTGAAAGGATAGAAACAAGGTACAAAAAAGTTATCAATGTCATGAGATGTGTAGCTGTAAGGGAATGGGGAGCGAGCTGTTCTGCTTTGAAAACACTTTACTAGGCAATAATTAGATCTATCTTTGATTATGGTTGTATAATATATAGGTCAGCAGCTCAAACTTTGTTGAGGCGTCTGGATGTTCTGCAGTCACAAGCTCTTAAGAGTGTGTTGTGGAGCATTTAAAACATCCCCAGTCAATGCTCTACAGGTGGAGATGGGAGAATTGCCTCTAGATCTTAGGAGGAAACAAATACACTCAACAAAAATATAAACGCAAAACCTTTTTTTCTGCTGCCATTTTTCATGAGAATGACTTAAATATCTAAAATTCATTCCAGATACACAATATTACCATTTCTCTCAAACACTGTTCACAAATCAATCTAAATGTGTGATAGTGAGCACTTCTGCTTTGCTGAGATAATCCATCCCACCTCACAGGTGTGCCACATCAAGATGCTGATCTGGGTATTGTCATTAGTGCACAGGTGTACCTTATACTGCCCACAATAAAAGTCTACCCTGGAATGTGCAGTTTTTTGCTTTATTGGGGGTCTGGGGACTCAGAACCGGTCAGTATCTGGTGTGACCACCATTTGCATCATGCAGTGCAACACATCTTCTTCACATAGAGTTTATCAGATTGTCAATTGTGGCCTGCGGAATGTTGGTCCACTCCTCTTCAATGGCTGTGCGAAGTTGTCGGATATTAGTGGGAACTGGTACACGCTGTCGTATACGCCGGTCAAGCACATCCCAAACATGCTCAATGGGTGACATGTCCGGTGAGTATGCTGGCCATGCAATAACTGGGACATTTTCAGCTTCCAAGAATTGTGTACAGATCCTTGCAACATGGGGCTATGCATTATCTTACTGAAACATGAGGTGATGTTCATGGATGTATTGCACAACAATGGGCCTCAGGATCTCATCATGGTATCTCTGTGCATTCAAAATGCCATCAATAAAATGCACTTGTGTTCTTCGTACATAACAGATGCCTACCCATACCATAACGCCACCACCACCATGTGCCACTCGATCCACAACATTGACATCAGCAAAGTGCTCACCCACACAACGCCACACACGCTGTCTGCCATCTGCCCTGAACAATGTAAACCGAGATTCATCCGTGAAGAGAACACCTCTCCAACGTGCCAGACGCCATCGAATGTGAGCATTTGCCCACTCAAAACGAGCTGGAGTAAGGTCAAGACCCCGATGAGGATGACGAGCATGAAGTTGAGCTTCCCTGAGACGGTTTCTGACAGTTTGTGCAGAAATTGTTTGGTTATGCAAACCAATTGTTTCAGCAGCTGTCTGAGTGGCTGGTCTCAGACGATCTTGGAGGTGAACCTGCTGGATGTGGAGGTCCTGGGGTGGTGTGGATACCCGTGGTCTGCGGTTGTATATGGCCGGTTGGATGTACTGCCATATTTTATGAAACGCCTTTGGAGACGGCTTATGGTGGAGAAATTAACATTCAATGCACGAGCAACAGATCTGGTTGACATTCCTGCTGTCAGCATGCCAATTGCACTCTCCCTCAATGCTTGTGGCATCTGTGGCATTTTGCTGTGCGACAAAACACTGCATGAGGCAAATGGTTGTCACACCAGATACTGACCAGTTCTGAGTCCCCAGACCCCCAATAAAGCAAAAAACTGCACATTCCAGGGTGGCCTTTCATTGTGGGCAGTATAAGGTACACCTGTGCACTAATCCTGATGTCAGATCAGCATCTTGATGTGGCACACCTGTGAGGTGGGGTGGATTATCTCAGCAAAGCAGAAGTGCTCACTATCACACATTTAGACTGATTTGTGAACAATGTTTAAGAGAGATGGTAATATTGTGTATCTGGAATGAATTTTAGATCTTTAAGTCCATCTCATGAAAATGGGAGTAGAAACAAAGGTTTTGCGTTTATATTTTTATTGAGTGTATCTGTGAATTACTGGGTGCCTCTTAGCAGTAACGATAACAAACATCCCACAAAGGAGGTGCTTTTGGAATGCTTGGAAAATAAACCGTGCTCACTTGCTTTGACGTTCTCTGTGGAAGCTCTGCCAGTACATCCTACAACGCTCACCAGCACAACCTGTAAGAACAAAGAAAAGATTCATCAACATCTAAAACCACTCATTCCCAGCCGATCTCAGTTCACTGTTTCCTACGTACCTCCTCCAAGCCGACTCCACGTCAAGTTCCAAGTAAGATCCATTTAAGTCTGCAAAGAATTCATAACAAGACACCACACAACCTCTACTGCTCATATGAACCACTTACCTGTTCCTTCTCCAGTGGATGTTCCCCGTCAATGCTGTTCCCCTCTTTGGTTCGGTTTTTCCCATCCAGTGCCACCTTCATATCCCCCTTGTTCAGTCCCTTCTCTTGAATAAACATCTTAAAACAATTTGAGTGTTGTCTGGAGTTGTCACCTGTTTTAGAGACTCTAAAAACCGATCATGATATTTCCTGTCTTTAGTGAATGCAACAGATCCATGACTGTTGCATTCTTAGACTGTGACTCTAAGATGGCGCTGCGGATGGACGCCTCGGTACTTCGCTCCCTAGTACTTGATACAATTTTACTTTTTTGCGTAGTTTTCTGCACTCCCTCTGCTATTAAAATGAGCAGAGAGGAAATCCTACAAATAGGACTATCCAGTGCCAGACTTTTTTCACCGGTTTTTAATCAACCAGACTACTTTATGGAGATTCTGACTGGAGGAGCAGCAGCGCTCTGTGGATTTAGACGGAGACGCCGACGAGGGAAACGAGCTGGTGTGCTCGTTAAATTGCGACAGCGGGGATTACGCGCCGCTCTCCCATCCATACACCTGGGGAACGTTCGCTCTCTGCCTAACAAAATGGATTAATTGCTCCTTCTCCTATCCAAGAACTCAGACTTTCGTCGTTCTGCCGCCTTTTGCTTCACTGAAACCTGGTCCAGTGAACACATCCCGGACAGCGCACTACAGCTGCCGCGCTTCCAGCTGTTCCGAGCGGACCGCTGCGCGGAACTGTCTGGAAAGTCAAAGGGAGGAGGAACGTGTTTCTACATTAACGAAGGTTGGTGTACAGATGTCACAGTGTTAAAGAAGACATGCAGCCCTCACCTAGAGTCTTTCTTCATAAACTGTAGACCATTTTATTCACCGCGGGAGTTCGCCTCGTTTGTGCTGGTCGCTGTATACATTCCACCGCAGGCGTGTGTAACGGAGGCGTTACATCACCTCGCCGACCAGATCACAGACGTGGAGAAAACTCACCCGGACTCTCTGCTAATCATTCTCGGGGATTTTAATAGAGCAAATCTCAAACGTGAACTGCCTAAATATAGACAACACGTGACGTGTCCCACCAGGGACAAGAACACTTTGGACCACTGCTACACCACAATAAAGAATGCATATCGCTCTGTCCCCCGTGCTGCTTTGGGACTTTCTGACCACTGCCTGTTCCACCTCATCCCATCTTACAAGCAGAAGCTGAAATCTGCTAAGCCTGTAGTAAGAACTGTAAAGAGATGGACAGATGAGTCAAAGATGCAGTTACAGGCCTGCTTTGACTGCACTGACTGGAGCGTCTTTGAAGCAGCAGCCTCAGACCTGGACGAACTGACTGACACTGTGACATCTTACATCAGCTTTTGTGAGGACATGTGTGTGCAGACCAAAACCTTCTGCACGTTCAACAACAACAAACCATGGGTCACTGCAGAACTGAGACGGCTACGCCAGGACAAGGAGGAGGCCTACAGGAGTGGGGATCGGGACCTGTACAAGCAGGCCAGGAACAAGCTGACAAAGGAGATCAAGGCAGGAAAAAGAATCTACAGCCAAAAACTGAGGGAGCGTTTTTCTGCCAACGACTCTTCTGCAGTTTGGAAGGGCCTGCAGACCATTACCAACTACAGGAGACCATCCCTCCACCCTGTGGGGAGCCCCCGCCTGGCTGAGGACCTCAATGACTTTTTCTCCAGGTTTGAAACAACTTTCACATCTTCCACCTCCCCCAACCATCTCCATCACAAAAGGCCTAGCATCACCCCAAACCATCCCCATACCTGACCCCCTGCCTGCGCTGACGATCTGTGAACAGGATGTGCGCCAACTATTTCAGAGAGAGAGGATTAAGAAGGCATCAGGTCCTGATGGAGTGTCTCCGTCCTGTCTGAAAGTCTGTGCTGACCAGCTGGCTCCCATCTTCACTCAGATCTTCAATAACTCCCTGGAGCTGTGTGAGGTCCCCTCCTGCCTCAAACGCTCCACCATCATCCGGTTCCCAAGAAGTCCCCTGTCACAGGATTAAATGACTACAGACCAGTTGCCCTGACATCTGTGGTCATGAAATCCTTTGAGCGACTGGTGCTGTCCCACCTGAAGGAAATCACGGATCCCCTGCTAGACCCCCTGCAGTTCGCCTATAGAGCAAACAGGTCAGTGGATGATGCAGTCAACATGGCTCTCCACTACATCCTGCACCACCTAGACTCTGCAGGTACCTACGCTCGGGTCCTGTTTGTGGACTTCAGCACTGCATTTAACACCATCGTCCCAGAGCTCCTCCACCAAAAACTGTCCCAGCTCACCGTGCCTCCCTCCACCTGTCAGTGGATTACCAGTTTCCTGACTGACAGGAGGCAGCAGGTGAAACTGGGTAACTTCACATCCAGCTCCCGTTCCCTCAGCATCGGCGCCCCCCAGGGATGTGTTCTCTCCCCACTGCTTTTCTCCCTTTACACCACTGATTGCACGTCAAGAGACCCTTCTGTGAAACTCCTGAAGTTTGCAGATGACACCACCGTCATTGGACTCATCCGTGACGGCGACGAGTCTGCATACAGAAGGGAGATGGAACAGCTGGTCCTCTGGTGCAGTCAGAACCACCTGGAGCTAAACCCGCTCAAAACTGTGGAGATGACAGTCGACTTCAGGAAGAGACCCCCTGCAACATCTCCTCTCATAATCACCAACAGGCCAGTCCCCACAGTAGAGTCTTTCAGGTTCCTAGGATCCACCATCACACGGACCTGAAGTGGACCTCCCACATTGACTCTATAAGGAAGAAGGCCCAGCAAAGGCTGTACTTTCTGCGTCAGCTCAGAAAGTTCAACCTGCCTCAGGAACTGCTGACCATATTCTACACAGCAATAGTCCAGTCTGTCCTGACCTCATCCATCTCTGTCCGGTTCGGATCCGCCACCAGGGAAGACAAGGACAGACTGCAGAGAACAGTCAGGTCCTCAGAGAGGATCATAGGTACTGACCTTCCCTCCATTGAGGACCTATTCCGGGCCAGGGTCAGGAAGCGGGCCAGAAAAATCCCCACTGACCCCTCACACCCTGGCCACAATTTGTTTAGGCTCCTCCCCTCAGGCCGGCGTTACAGAGCGCTGTACGCCAAAACCACCCGACACAAGAACAGTTTCTTCCCCCAGGCTGTCGCTCTGATGAACTCTGAATAGTCACAGAGTGTGTGTCCACTCACATGAACAATAAACTAAACTCTGCACTGCTGTATATACTTACTGTATATACTTACTGTACAATAACCCTGGTTTGGTGTATATATTATCCTTTATTTTTATTTTTATTATTTTATTTTTCCGTTTTTTAATTTCACTTATTTAAGTTCTGTACTGGAGAGAAAAGTTGCCGGAGTCAAATTCCTTGTATGTGTCATACTTGGCCATTAAAGCTGATTCTGATTCTGATTCTGACTTTATGACCAATTATTGAGGAGTTGTAAGCTAATGAAATCTCTGTGTTTTATTGGCTGACAGCCCAGTGTTGAATCTAACGGTGTGTCCACACCAAACGCGATAAAGCGACCATAAAGTGTGACACATGCCTAGCTGTTCACGTGCACATTCACACCTTGAAGCTTGTACAAAGCAAAGTGGATGCGCTTAAAATATGGCATTTTCACACGTGACCTGGCCTTCAGCAGAGCTGGGGCCAGAGTGCAGCAGCCGGTGGATTATGGACTGAGCTGACGGAGGACAGCGTGTCCGGCCTGGCCTTCAGCGGAGCTGGGGCTAGAGTGCAGCTGGCGCTGGATTATGGACTATGGTCTCCGAGTTGACGGAGGACAGAGTGGATTACGTGTTGGTAGACCTGGGACAGCTGCACTGGGGGTTTGGTGAGCTACAGATACAGTCTTACTACGGCAGAGGGATCCATAAACACAAGCGAGTACCCTCTCATAAACACAGGTTCCTCGCCGCCAGGAGAACGTGACCAGTTTATGCCGTGAAGGTCCAAGTTCCGCCTGCTGACACACCAACTACATTGCCGAGCAGCTGTCCATATGTCTGCGGTTTTTAAAAGTTTATAATATTTGAGCAATGTGGGACGTGGTTTGGGAGCCACTACCAGGAAAACAGGTGAGGAGGCTGTTTCAAGGCTCACTTCCAGGCCGAGAGGTGGTTTTACAGCAACAACGGTTCTTTTATGAGCCACCCACAAACCCCTTAAGAGCATTCCTGTCTAAATAGTTTAACCTATTTATAATATTTATTTTTCTTGTCTCCGTATGACAACTACTTGTGTCATGTAGCTCGGGGTAATTAGCCACGTTGTTTATCAGTATTTCCTCCTGCTGAGGCTGTGACTCCATGAAATTCACCGAATCACTGACACTCTGTCCCTTGATTGGTTCTGGCGGCGCGATTTGATGCTGGAGTTCAGATTTTTTCAACTCGAGCGGTAGATGATATGAATGCGAATGCAAAAAATGCACAACATAAAGTGCAGCGCAAACTTTCCATTGCATCTGTAGCGAGAATTGTTCGCGGAAATCAGGCAGAAAAGCTTTTTCGCGACACAAATCTGCTTCTGAAGTGTCGCGGGACCCCAAGTCGCCCTTCATCACGCTCCTCCATTGTCTTTACATGTAAACCTGAAGCTCTAGTCGCTTCTATCGCGTTTGGTGTGCACACACCGTAAGCCTTTTGAAGCAGATAGAATATGAACGTCAAGTGAGATGATTCTTTGACAAGGAGATAAAATTCTTCAGTTGTGGGGGCTGGCAATGGGCCAAAAGATAAACTCTGGGCCAAAAGATAAATAGGTAAACATCAATTAATTTTAATCCTGTAGCGAAATCTTCAAGATTATGTGAACATTCGGTAGCTCTTTCCTGACAGAAAAGTGTTAGTAAAAACGTGTCAGACATTACCAACCTAATTTAAAATTGTACTGAAAAGCTTAAAATCGATGTACATGTTGACTGACGTGCTCCTCATCTAACTTTGCTGCGTCTCCACCACACCACAGCTCCTTATGGCCCTGGAGCCCAAACTTTCTCTGCAAAGCTTTGCCCAATGGTATTTGAGGGTTTGCAGTGCAGTAGTCGATTTTTATGCCATTTTAGATACAGCAATTGTCACGTGTCACAATCCACTCAGCAGTTCGGACCGCAGTGAAACACTGAGATAGAGCAGCTTCAAGAATTTCAGCTCTAGGGAGGTTTTTCAGCTGTAGAGACAAAACAAACATGAAAAAACTCAAAAGAAACAAATACCTTTCTAAGAGTTTGTATTATGTGGGTAGAATCTTCATAAATGCAGAACAGAAGCAGCTGCTACAGAAAGCAGGCCAGGATTAATATCACTGACTAATCAACTATTTAACATTTTGAGTGATGATTGTCAGTGAGGGAAAAAAATAGATCATAAAACAAAAATAAAATATACTACACAACTGAATAAATATTCTGGTTTCCTTTTGTTCTGTAGAGTGCAAATGCCACTGTCTTAACTTAAGCGTAGGACGCTTTTCTGGTTAGAGCTTTAACATTGAGCCAATTTGCCCCAATAAATTACACTTGAATAGTGATTATGTTCCAATTGTCAGTTCTGTTTTATTATCTTTTGATTACATCTATTATGATAAAATAAATCTGGTGTTATACTCAGATCATAGATTACCTGGTCAGGACAGAGAATGAGGAAAACAGAGCAGTATAGATAAACGTCCAACATGCAACCTGTTCGAAGGACTAACTTTTGTGCTTGCTAGGGACAGAAAAATTAAAATAACAGTTACCTACTGACTACTTTTGTCATTCTGTCTTACTTAATATCAATACTGGTTTTAATGATCTTGTTTACCTTATCATGCTTTTTGAAGTATATATTGCAGTATTTGGCTAAAACAAGATGCCAGAATGCCTGTGATGGACTGGCGACCTGTCCAGGGTGTACCCTGCCTCTCGCCCGTTGACAGCTGGAGATAGGCACCAGCCCCCCCTCGACCCCCCCCCTTGGCTGGAAGATGCCACAATGCTTAAAAAACTTTAATAAAAAAATATTTTTTATGTTGAAGTTTCCCCCACATTACGACTTTAAACAGCTACCTTGTGTAGGGGTGCACCTTCCAGCAAGCCAGTTTTCATACCTTTTTTCTGGGTCCGTGGTGCTCTCTCTACCTTTTTTGTGATGTTGGGCCAATAGTTTTGAGGCCGATAGTAACTAATTGGGTGTTGGTTGGTTGTTACAGCTATTGGCACTGATACTATTGGCTTACCGATTATCCAGTTGTTCTCTAGGGAAAACCTAGTCCTACTAAAATAGTAGCTCACCCACTACCAGGGTCAAACTCTGTCCATAGTTTCTGCTGAGAAAAATGCCTCAAAATGAGGTGCTGCATTGCAGACTAGCAAGGGTTACAAGCACGAGCACACAGCGTTCGTGATGATTGACAGCCCTTGGCATCACTTGATTGGTTAAGGTGGACGGCACCGTGGCTTTTGAGCCATAGCTGAGATACAGTAAGGCGGGACTTACCCGTAATGTTATAATTCATAAAGTGACTTATTTTATATAAACATTTAAGGCCAGGAGGTCAATGTAATTCTTTTAAAATTTGTAATTCATTTAGAGATCCAGAATATCACTTTAAAGATGGCACTCCACTAACACTGCTGTCGGTACAAAGTTAATATTTTTAATCAGCAGAACTAGGAACACCTGGAAACCGGCTGGAACCTTAAAGAACTCAACAGACACCAAAACACAATTGTTCGTCTTGCTCTTGAAAGAATCGAAAACAAAAATAGTCCACGGGGAACTAGGAAGAGAGAAAAGAGTTTAAACACAAAATGACCTCTAACAGGTCCAAGGCAGGAATGAGGTGCACACTTTTCATTGCCAAAAGGGCCGCAGGTGCCCTCTAGGTTGGTTAGGAGGCTGTCCACATGATCGAAGCAGTCTAAAGAAGAGTTCCCGAGGCCGACCATTGTATCTGAAGGCAGCCCAATTAAGGCCTTGATGTCTGCTTCGAAGAAATCCTCTAAGGAAGCTTGAGAGAGTCTGATGGGGACCCCTTTTTGAAATCTGAGAGTGGATAAAACCGTGCAGGGGCAGTGCAGAGCAGAGACGACGAAGGCATCGTAGAAGAGTGGGCCAGGTCCCGCGAGGAGTCCCACGAAGAAAAGCGGTGGGAGGACCAACAACAGGGATTGAAACAGGAACTGCTTCAACAGCAGCTCCAGGGCTCTCGGAAGAGTGCTGACACCGAGGAGGATTTGCTTATCTTGGTAGATGATGAGTTCAGAAGCCGAGGAGGATCAGTCTCGTTCACCTCGACGGATGATGGGTTCAGAAGCCGAGGAGGATCGGCCTTGTTCACCTCGGCGGATGATGGGTTCAGAAGCTGAGGAGGATCAGCCTCGTTCTCCTTGGCGGATTAAGAGTGCCGAGCTGGAGTCAAGACTGAAACTTGAAAATATTGCAGGAGTGGCTAAGGAACTTGAGAACATATCTGGAACGGCTCAGGAACTTGAGAACGTTGTGGAAGCAGTTCAGGAACTTGATAATGTCGTGGGAGCAGCTCAGGAACTTGAGAACATTGAGGAAGCAGCTCAAGAACTTAAAAACGCCACGGAAGCGGCTCAGGAGCTTGAGAACGTTGTGGGGTAGGAACCAGAGAACATGTCAGAACAGGAACCAGAGAGTAATCTGTGATGGCCGGAGCAACCTACTGGGAATTAGGAAGAATGCTCACAGAGCCCACCTGGAGACCAATAGGAGCGGCTCGTGAGTGAGAGAGATCCTGATATTTTGAAGCCCTTCGAGGAACAGGAAAAACACACTCCAGACCCCCCAGGAGCAGTCCTTAAGCGATGTCGGCGGATCGAGGAACTCCATGAGGAGGAGCCGAGCCTCTCAAACCTCCGAGGCCCAATGCCGGGCGGACAGAGGACCAAACGAGATCCCAGGAAGGGTGAGTCCATTGGCGGGGAGGCGTTCTTAGCTCCCTCCCTTGCCAGCCATTGAAATAATGTGAGTCTTTCACCTGACGCAGAGTCTTTTTGGCTGTGTTGTTCTGTCATGGAGTGATTTCATTGAAGACTCAGAAAGCAACGGGATTATAGTTACTCACTTTTAATACTACTCAAGTCACCAAAGCACAGGGAATAAGAGCATGAAAGAAGCATTCAGCAGGTACAGCTGACGTAGAAGGTTCAGACACTTTGTCACATACAACACCACGAGGACACTAGGGGAGCAGGGAACATATATACACAGGAGAAAAATAAACAGAACTACGAACACCTGGAAACAATTAGACAGAGACACGGGGAGACAGAGCAGATCCTGACATCACTTAGACCATGGTGCCTAAAGTGGGCTACTAGGCAAAATTCGCCCCCGTCATATTTTATTACATTTACAAAATGTCCCATGAGACTTTGCTGCTGCACCAGACTGGATCAAGCTACCTGTAAATTTACAGGTCATCACGGTGGTGGTTGCTACCTTCAATGGGAGCCCTCTGCCTCGGGAGTGATGGTTAGCTGTGGCTGCCTGGGTGCTCTCCAGGTAGTGCTTGGGTGGAAGTGGGGGTCTCAGCCTTACCTCCACCGGGCGCCCTGGGCAGTGCCTTGGCTGCTCCTGTTGATCTGCTGCTGTCGATGCAGATGGCTTCCATGATGGTGGCTCCTTACCTGGCTCAGCCTAATGTTGGTTTTGTTTACTGTTGCTTTTAGTTTTTTTATTCTGGGTTGGTGGATGAGGTATGGGGGGTCGTTTTAATCTGTAAAGCAATTTGAAACGCTATTTTGTATAAAAAGGCTTTATAAATAAAGTTTGACTTGATTTGATTCAGATCCTCAATACGAATGAAGGTCCGATAGACTTGACTTATATAGTGCTTTTCTAATCCTACTGACAACTTTACACAAATTCTTTGAGTCAATAGGCAATTTTTCATCAGAACAGACCAAATTCACACGATTCACACTGCAATTTATGTTATGTACAATAAAGGTTTGCATTCAAAGTGGGCACTGTATCAACAAGTAACCGTGTTGAGTTGAGTCAACCGGCTCTTTAATGCAAGGCGTTTATGCTGCACCATCTGCTCCATGCCTCTATGCAGATGGCACAGGACTATGCCTGTTTTCCAGTGGGCAAGGTGGGCATACACTTTATGATTTATGGCCCATTTCTAAGCTATTTTTCAGCCATGCTACACATGTGCATGGACCCTTCCAGGCTGCATAGGTGGCTACAAAACTGTTATTTATAAATATGACACCTAGGTTTATAGCCTTTTTTTGCAGGAAACCAAAACAATATACATAATTTCTCCCTGGGATCAATAAAGTCTTTTTGAGTATAGCAGGCTCCCCGTGGACAGGATTCGATCTCATGATTCCCAGATGCCAAGCATTGGTGTTAACCACTCTGCTAAAGGAGCAGCACGAATAATGATCAGCCAGGGCCCATTATCAGTTGGAAAGGTTCCCCGACACTGTCACACATTATTCATGAATCCGTGTGCATGGTTTAGTAAACCGAGGGTACGGATTTGTAATCTGTGTGCACGGTTTAGTATACTGAGGGTATGGATTTCGAAACCACGCACACTGTTTAGTAAAACGAGGGGACAGATTTGTAATCCGTGTGCACGGTTTAGTAAATCGAGGGAACGGATTATTGCTTCTCAAAAATGATTTCTGCACCCATCCCCTGCCAGGCTCCATAGATTTGTGATTTATTTATTAATTCTATTTCCTTCATTCTAGAAGAAGGATGCCATGCTTGCTAAACTAAGGTCCATTTTTCCTTCTACTAAATGTTTCACACAAAAACTAAAGTAACTTTTGCTGCCACTCAAAATTTAACGCTTTCTATGCATCAAAATATGGCTTTAGAATTTGCAGACATCATAGGTTAAATCCGTGGCAAATTTTAAATGGGATCAATATATAACTTTTATCAGTCTATTCAAAATTCTTTGGCAGAACTGTCATTGGGGACCCATTGAGTGGATGTAGAAGGGTGTGACTCCCTGCAAGATTAGTTACCATAACTATGCAAATGACAATCAGCTTGACATTACAATTTCATCAGATTACTCTGAAACCATCTAAACCCTAAGTGAATGCATTGTCACATAAAATCAATAACAATGTCAGCCCTTTATCATCTGAAGAATATATATCGGATTAAAGGACTAACATCAGACAGCTGCAGCTGAACCAGAACACTGCTGCTCACGTTCTCACTATAACCAAGAAAGTAGAGTGCATCACCCCAGTGCTAAATTCCTTACACCTGTGGCTAACAGAAAATATGTCAAAAATACTGTTACTAATTTATAAATAATTAAATGGCTTAATACCAAAATCCATTGAAGAGATATACAAACCCCCTAGACCATTAAGGTCTTCAAACTCTACGACTCAACACCCAAATTACCTTGAATTTCCTTCTTGCTGAAATTGTGCTATTCTTTTAGACAGTTATTTTTTTCTTTCACACAAGAAGGCTCTTATGGTGAAGATATATGTTTTAAAAAGTATGTGTGTATTTTGGCAATAAGATAATACGCAGGGGAAAGGTGTTTTTTCAAGTGTATTCTTTTGTGGTTGGAAGTTAGCTATTACTAAAGATCAAGCTCTAACCAGATCAAGACTAAATACATTTTTTCTCTTTTTTTGTGAGTTTACATACTATACTACAGAAGAGGATTAGGGCCACTGAAGGTAAAAAAACATATTTCTGACTTTAATCTCAGAATTCAGATTTTTATCTCAGAATTCTGACTTTTTTCAATTTAATTCAATTTACTTATTTATATAATGCCAATTCACAACAACAGTCATCTCAAGGCACTTTACAACAAAAGTAATTTCAATACAATTATACAAAAATTCCAATCAGTTAAAAGTTTTCTATGTAAGGAATCCCAGCAGATTGCGATGAGTCATCAACGTGAGGTTGTGCCCTGACTTTAATCTCAGAATTCTGACTTTTTTTTCTTAATGAACACCAGCTTGGGAGCATGCAGCTTCAGTGATAGAGTGGAGATATACAGGGGGAGAAATGACTTGCAGCTCTAAATTAGAGTGGTTACAGCTGTCTGTTACCATGTTTCTTAGCTTTAACTATTTGTATTTCACAACACATCACATCACATTTGGCTAGCATAACAGAACCACTGATTTATGGAATTGGAGATCCTTCAAACAGAAGAACAGTGAAATTAATTGCTACAAACCCTTGCAGATTCAGCAAATAAATAATAGTCAATCAGAATTCTGAGTTTCAAGTCTGTGATGGATTCTGTTGCTGTAAGAGGAAGGTCTTGCCATTTTTAAAGGTTGTGATAGGTTGGTGTAAATTAGAGTAGTGTATGTGAATGCAATAAATCACATTTTACTACCAAGCTAGTAAAAGCAGATACTGTCAAAAGAGTATTGTTTTTTGCCCATATTTGCATGTAGGGTTTCCCTACCTCAAAGAACGCTGACATTGTTAAGTTTTTTACTTTCTTTAATAAAACTACACAACTTATGCACATAAAAAAAGTAATTATCAGCCTGAACACCAATTGAAAACCAACCCTAAACTAGTTCAATCAAAAGTTCACAAATATACTGAAGCACAAAAATAATCAGTAGTTGAACCCTTTAACAAAACATCAATAATAATAATGGATTGCATTTATGTAGTGATTTTCAAGACACTCAAAGTGCTTTACAATTCCACTACTCATTCAATCTCACATTCATATACTGGTGGAAGCAAGCTACATTTGTAGCCACAGCTGCCCTGGGGCGGACTGACAGAAGCGAGCCTGCCATATGCACCATCACCCCCTCTGGCCAACACCAGTAGGTGGTAGGTGAAGTGTCTTGTCCAAGGACACAACGACTGAGACAGATGGATCTGGGGCTGAGAATCAGCAACCCTCCAGTTACAAAGCGAACCCATGGGCCATAGTCACCCCTCAATTCCTCTTCTTTGATAATTCTTATATTACAGTTCAGTTTCATTAATTATTTCATCTTATGAATTCGTATGCATGAGATTATAGCAACAGTTCAGTCCTTCAAAAGTTCCTTCAGAGTAGAAAGTCTTATTAATGCTCTTCAATTAGGTCAGTTTTGCTCCCTAGTTGCTAACATCCCTTCTCACAAACATTTGGTCTTCTTCATGGAAAGGCACCTTTCCTGCCAATATAGGTCCAAATAACCAGACTCCATTGTGGTTTTATTTCTGTGAGTTTATCAACATCATGCTGATAGCAGAGATGGTCAAAAAAAAAAAGTCAAATTCAATCTGTGTCACCCCAGTTCTCTGCTTCATTTCGGCTTAACATTATTTCAACTATAAGAATAATTTGAAAATATTGACGCACCATCTGAAGATATCTACTCGACTTAGTTCTACCAGCTGTGTGAGGACTTTGGAGCAAAGGTCCAGTAAACTGTTGTCAGAAGCTGATGAAAATCCATCTGCAATGTTTATTTTTTTCCAAGTTAAAAAAAAATCCACCAAAATTGCCATTATTAATGTATTTGGTTAAGAAGCTGTGAGTTAAAGTGTATTCCAGCATTTGTTCACCTTAGTGTGTTTGTTTGGTTGAATGGATGCTTGAGGGTGAAGTTTCACATACTGCGGTTTGATGTATGTGTTTGGAGAATCTTTTTGAACAGAATTTTTCTCTGCAATTATTAAAACAAAACTCTGCTGCTTTCTTGTCAGTCAGCATAGTAGGATGGCTCTTCTACATTTATGTTACCTTAAAAAAATACATCATAGTGAACGTTACAGATCAGTTCAACATGTTAAGGACCGTTTAAGGTCCGTTTAAGGTCCCATGATTGCGCAATCCCATACCGACCTTTGCAAATGCTGGGCATGCGCGAAAAGACGCACGAAAAACACGTATAATCTACGTGACGCCAGTGCCTACATAGCATACAAGAAGCTTTACAGCACAGTACATATCTGCTTGTCCCGTTAACAGAAGAGAACAATAGCTGCTCAGAAGAAGAGAGTTTTTGGTGTGGACAGACAACGAGATCGATTTATTACTCTTCGCTGTTGTCTTTGTCTGTAGTGTCGTATTGTTATTGACGCAGCATTCATTGACGCCACTTCCTTTCATTATCCGGGGAAGCTGTCCAAACTAGCTCGTTTAGCCGTTGAATTAAGATTTACATGGCTCTCTTACCCGGCTAATAGTTATCCGGCCACAGACCTTAAACGACGCTGGGTTAGTGTGGATGATAGGGCGGTGTAGACTAATTAATTATATTTTTAAGGCATTACCCGGCTTAGTGTGGACGTGGCCTTAAACTTCCTTTTTAATCTTTCAGAATAACATACTGTATAGAGTCCTGCTCTGTATTTTCCTGATGAGATACAAAACTCCTCATACAGAGCATTGTGACGTAAAATGTATTATTAATGCTGGGACATTAAGAAAGGTTTATTCCTCTTACTCAGCTTTTAGACAGCTGTTCTGATTCTAAGGTACAAACAAGAACCAATTGTATGTAAATATCTCATCTTGACTTATGACAACTCTTGTTATTATCTTATGACAGATCCTGTTAATGTCTTTCTCAGCATTATACAAAGTGTCCCTTATTGTTATCTATATCCTGATTGTCCAGTGAAACTATCTCCTGATTGTTTACTGTTGACTACTGAAGTGACACTGCCTCTTCTGTTTGATTATGTCTGAAATAATCTGTATGATGTAATGATCGGTCAGAAGCTGATTCAATAGGGTGTGGCTGATTACTATATATACCCATGCATCTGTGCTGAAGCTTCAGGGTTCTCAGCAGGAGGACCTCCGTGCATGTAAAATAAACTATGTACGAATATAGCTGACACTTTGTTTTATTCCTTCATCCGAGGCCTCTCAGACACTCAGATTTCTACCACAAGCATAAAAAAAAATGAAAAGCTGTTCAGTTTGAGTATGGGTGGTTCCCCTACACATACGTCTGAGAACAAGACATTATCACTAATGGGGGTGGGAGGTTGGGTTTTTTGCTATTGTACAAATTAAATTTAATATTGAACAATATGAAGTGGATTTTTTTATTTTCTCCTCAGAGTCAGTAATGCAGGGTATTAACCTCTGTCTACATTTGTTTTTAACAAGTGCAGATGAAATACATTTTACAGGAACTGCATTTCATTTTAAAGCATTTTTAGATAATTTCTGCAAGAGCTCCCTGTAATGCCTCGCCGCTGCAGTGATGGCCCCATTAACGCCTCGGGGCCCATTTAGCCAAGTTAGCGCTGAAAGAGTAAATGAATGTTTCACTTCAGTGTTCACTTCACATCTCAGGGCTTGGTAAGATTAATGACATTGTGGTAGTGTAGCATGGTAGTGCCTAGTCTTGTACACTGAGAGGCCGATTTACTGTTCTTTACTGTGAGCAACAATTCATTGTTCACCAGTCTGGTCCTTTCAAGGACATGGTAAAGCAGGCTGAAGCAGTGCAGCTGCTCACAGCCAATGGACCTTGAATATGTGATATTCCAACAGAGTGGTCTACTCACTGCTGGAGAGAAGCTGGCTCTGATTACAGAAGTTACAGTGTGGACATTTACAATAATTACTGTGATTGCTCATCTGGAATCAAAGGAAAGAGGCCTGCGGGATAAATTACTTTTTATCTCATCTATCAGATGATTTCACAGTGTGTAGAAGTGCAAAGCAATTTCTCCCAGAGAATCCTCAGTAAGGTATCATACGCACAGAGACCCTCAAAGACAATCTTTAGCTTATCACAAGTCTCATAAAAAATCATCACTCATTTAGGAATATAAGTGTGTGATTAATTTTTTAACAATAAGTGACTTGGTTTGTTTTGTACTTCTTTTCAGTGCAAGATTTGTGGCCAACAAAGATTTTAGTTTCAACTAATTTCCAAAAACGATTTGTAATTGTTATAAGGTATATATTGGGTTACAACCTAAAGGACAGGGTTAGTAATGTCTGAGTGCAACAGTGTGCTTGTTGATGATCTGAAACAGTTTCTCTGTGTTCTTGCTGAAATATTTATTTAACACTAAATCAGGTGACAGATTCTAAACTGAAATGCAGAAGTTTGATTCCTTTTAGAGAGTCAGTGCTTTTACATGTACATCAAAATCTATCTATGGTAATAATAAAGCTAAATATCTTCACCAGAATAGGAGCCTTTATCCCAGTTTACATGTCACTTAGAAAATCAAATTATTGAGTGAAATGCATTCTGCTCCATGACAGTAGGTGGCAACATTCACCCTTTCATGTTGGCATTCACCCAGTTGCCTCAGAGCATCTCAAAGATAGTAAACTAATGCAGAGCATTGAAGCAGACAAAGAAAAATCAGGATATGCACAATAAGTGAAGAAATGGGCGACAACAATGCTGCAGCACAGAACATTTTGTATTGTAGGTACTTCACTGTTTGGTTGTGTTACACATTGTTGTTGTACGGGTGTTGTTACTCCCACTTCCAGAAAGGGGGTGTACCCTGGACAGGACTCGGCACAAAATTCAATTCACATTGAGTATGGTACTCTATGTACTGTAACTCAGGTTTGATGATCTTAGGAAACATTTAATTTTGATACTATTTCTGAATATTGTGATGTTTAAAAAACACAAAATCACATTTTCCTTTATTCCTATTATACACACTTTGTCACCATTTTCTATAAGCTTTAACACCATAGTCACAATCACATACTTTTGGTTTGGCCACCAAGGACAGATTGAGTTCCTTACAGGGGCGATTCTAGATCTAGATCTTTGCTGGGGCACAGGCCCCCAACTCCTAATACATAAAAAAATGTAAATGTGAGTGCAATATGTAGTAAATGGCTAGCCTACATGTACAAGCTTCAAAAGTGTTATTGCCACTATCATACTATAGGCTATATTAAACCCCTGGTAAAGATACAAGGGTAGATTCATGGGTACAATATAACAATCTTTGTTTGCACATGCACACCTCAAACATTTTCAAACAACAATATCTTACTCCAACCATTTAAGATTAGAAAGAGTCAGATTCTTTACTACCTCCATGTTTAAAATAAGTAATTCAGGAAAGCAAAGTAACTAACAAACAAAAATCTTTCATTCTTTTATGCTATACAGGATGCTCCCTTCTCAGGAGAAGCTGTAGTGCATTATTAGGCCACGTCCACACTAAGCCGGATAATGCCTTAAAGGGTAAATGGACTGAACTTATATAGTGCTTTTCTAGTCTTACTGACCACTCAAAGCGCTTTACATTGAAGCCAAATTCACCCATTCACACTCGCATTCATACACCGACACCCAACATGGCTCGGTAGGACAATGTAGAATTTGGGGGTTAAGTGCCTTGCCCAGGGGCACATGGACATGTGACTGGAGGAAGCTGGAATCAAACCTTCGACCCTCCGTTTCCAAGCCAACTACTCTACCACTGGGCCACAGTCGCACCATATAATTAAACATATAATTAAACGTATAATTATTTAGTCTACACCACCCTATCGTCCACACTAACCCGGCGTCGTTTAAGGTCTGTGGCAGGATAACTATTAGCCGGGTAACAGAGCCGTGTAACGAGCTAGTGTGGACAGCTTCCCCGGATAATTAAAGGTGTAGATTATTATAGGCTACATTATAGGTAAATTATCACCTATAGGCTACTCTGACTGTGTAGATTATTATAGGCTATATTTGCAATGACAAAAAACGTATTTAAGTTTGCCATTAAATCATTGATCAAATCATAGCACTGGCTATTACCAGCATAAATGTTAATGTTACTGGTAATGTGGACATCTCTCCTTACTGTTCCTGCTCTTTTCAGGAAGAATTTTCTGATTTCCATCTCTGAATAATTTATCAGAAAGCTATGTTTAGTTTTACAGTAGGAAAGCTTCACAAACCGTATAGACTAATTTTACAGGGCTTTCTCTGCAGTATACGTATAAATCATTATTAATTGTACGCATGTGTGCATGTAGCTTACTGATGGTGTGACTGTGTGTGTGAGGGAGAGAGCTTGTAAACTTAATTAAACTGCTAGATTTAGGCCTCAATGACAATAAGCATTGAAAAACAGCTAATTATGTGGGAAAAATTCTCTAACAGCGTTCAACTTGTCATTTTTTCTGTCAAACAAGTTGTGACTATGTTGTAACATTAAAACGGGAAGACTTACTCTGTGCTAAAAGTGATGTCAGGAGCTCCAGCGGTTTCCACCGTGTACTTTGTCTGTGTACAAGAAAACTCGGAAGAATCATGTGAATGATTTTCATTGGTTGTTGCACTCAATCTTACTAAGCTACAGAGGTGCCATTTCCTGATTGGCTATTGTTGCTCCTTTCCTTTTTCCTTGTTTTTTTTGGCTGTTAAGTAGTTGAAACCTTGTTGAATTCTGCTCCTTAAGGGAACAGGCACCTAAATATCAGAATCAGAATCAGAATATAGAAAATATGGCATATACTATTACCATCCACTTTTTCCAGTGTGTTTGTTATTTCTGTCAAAGAGCAAAAGAGTCCACCAGCACCCTGATATATTGATTTGGCCAAGAATTCCAACATCTGCAGATGGATGCACCCAAGAGTAACCTCGTCAGAATTCATGCCGATCCAGAGTGGACCAAAGCCTTTTATTTAGGAAACAGGTTCACACACAATAGTTAAAGTCTGTTGCTGACGCCCTTTAGATGAACATACAAGAAGTCTCAAAACTTCTCAGGCAATTAGGTATCGTCTGACCTTGGTTCCCTGTAAACGTCTTCATACAGGCTTCTTTGTTAGCTCAACACCTGCTCTGTCTCCCACACCATATGACATGCTATCAAACTCAGTTTTAATCTGATTCTTTCCTTCTCACACTGTGGCTAATAGACTCAGCATTGTTCTCTGGTAAGCATGCACACACATATTAATTATTGTTGAATTCACTGTACAATAATATGTGATTAGGAATAGAATACTTCATTCGTATAGACCTCATAGAAGCCGCCTGGAAACCCCACACAATATGAAACTCTCCAGCTGTACCCTGTTGTCTAAAGTGTAGCACACTTTAGACAACAGGGTAATTCAAGGTGCTTTACATGTTTGGGGATAAACATAATAAAACAATGAAAAGCATAAAATACAACATTAGAAAAAGTAAAAATAGCAATTACGAAAAGCATAAAATACAATCTAAGCCATTCAATGATTTATAGACTAATAAAAGTATTTTGAAGTCTATTCTCTGAGCTACACGGAGCCAGTGTAAGGACTTTAGAACTGGGTTGATGTGCCCTACTGTCTTGTTTCCATTGAAGATGCAAGTAGCAAAATTGTGGATAAGCTGCAGGTGTTCTAATTTACTTTTTAGGCAGACCTGTGAAGACACTGTTGCAGTAATTAATCTGACCAAAGATGAACACATGGATGAGTTTTTCAGGGATCCCACTGGGACATCCACCCATCCTTCTTCCGCTTCATCTAGGGTCGGGTCGTGGGGGCAGCAGCTTAAGCAGAGAGACCCAGACTTCCCACTGGGCCAGTTCCTCGGGAGGAATACCGAAGTGTTCCCAGGCCAGCCAAGATAAATAGTCCCTCCAGCGTGTCCTGAGTCTTCCTGTGGGTCTCCTCCTGGTGGGACGTGCCCGGAACACCTCACCAGTGAGGCATCCTGACCAGATTCCCGAGCCACCTAAACTCCTACACTTGAGGAACAACCTCATCCCCGACCCGGAGAAGACACTCTACGTTTTCCGGTTTTCCGTTTGGAGGTGCTGATCCTCATCCCAACTGCTTCACACTCGGCTGCGACCTGCTCCAGCGAAAGCTGTAGATCATGTTCTGATGAAGCCAACAGGACCACATCATCTGCAAAAAGCAATCCTGAAACCACTGAAACAATGAGAACCAAGCTCTGACACTGGTCATACAGGGACCTCACAGCCCGTATTCAAAGGGCCTGGTACCCCATACTCCCGGAGTACCCCTCACAGGACGAGGGACTTCTCCAAGTCCACAAAACACATGTTGACCGGTTGGGTGAACTCCCATGCACCCTCCAGGACCCTGCTGGGGGTCTAGAGTTGGTCCAGTGTTCCAAAGCCAGGAAGAAAACCGCATTGTTCCTCCTGAATCCGAGGTTCGACTATCCGTCTGATTCTCCTCTCCAGAACCCCTGAATAGACCTTAACAGTGAGGCTCAGAAGTTTGATCCCCCTGTAGTTGGAACAGACTCAGTGGTCCCCCTTTTTAAATCTTCCTGTTTTTGCATCCAAACAGGAAGGTGTGTTAGTGGGATTGAGGAGGTATTCAAAGTATTCCATCCACTGACCCAAAACGTTCAGTCTCAAGTTCAGCAGCACACCATCCTCACGGTAAACAGTGTTGGTGGCAGACCGTATCATCACTTCCTACTGAAACAAAGAAATCCCTGTTCTTTAGGTAAGACTCAAACCAGCCCAAGTACTCTACCAGTGAGTCCAAACCGGCTCTCCAGTTGTTCCAGTAGTATTTTATGAGCAGCAGTGTCAAATGCGAGACAAGGAAATTATATTTATATAGCACACTCTCATCACACAATAATTCAAGGTGCTTTACTTGAATCAGTGGTAAAGAAACCAAACATAAGGTAAAAGTATGAAAACTAAAAACAGCAAAAGTATGAAGCATGAGAATCAATAAAAGAACAAATATAGCATTTTATTTAAAATTAGCAATTTAGGAAATACATAAAACTTTTTTTTTTTCAATGATGTATATTAGAATATTACTCAAAGGCAGCTCTAAATAGTAAAGTTTTAATCTTTGATTTAAAATGGACTAATGATTCAGCAGCTTTACAGTCAGTTTATTTCTAATTCTAGGGATGTTTAGTAAACTAGATTTGGAGGATCTGAGTGGTCTGCTGGGTTGCTATAGTGACAACCGGTCTCCAACATACTTTGGTGCTAAACCATTTAGTGATTTTTAAAGTAGTAGGAGTATTTTAAAGTATATTCTCAGAGCTACAGGGAGCAATTGTATGGACTTTAGAACTGGGGTGATGTGCTCTACGTTCCTGGTTGTAGTGAGGATGTGAGCAGCAGCATTCCGCATCAGCTGCAGCTGTCTGATTGACTTTTTAAGAAGACCTGTGAGGAGGTTGTTGCAGTAATCAATCGGACTAAAGATAAAGACATGGAGGACTTTTCCAAGGACTTGTTGCGACATTTGTACTTTAATCCTAGAAATGTTCTTCAAGGGACCGAAGACTAACCTTGTTATTGCCTTTATGTGACCCTGGAGGTTCAGGTCTGAGTCCTTGAATATGTGCCTGATCAGTAGTTTCTAGTTGACCTCTTCATGTCCAAAAATATTACTTCAGTTTTAGTTCTGTTTAGCTTGAGAAAGTTACGGGACACACAGCTATTGATTAGCTCGAAGTATTTATTTAGTGCTTGGATCAGTACGTAGTTACAATGCAACGCTGCATTTTTAAAATGTTTTGCAATAAAGACATAGTTTATGAGTTAATCAGTCAACTGTTAGTATTGTATCTGCTTTTGAATGCATGTACAAGGTTTAAATCATAACCTGAAGGTGTTTGCAGTTAACTGTGAGTCTTTATTGAACTTTGAACATCACCCACTGCGAATAATACTGCAG
The DNA here is from genome assembly GCA_028564705.1 of Apricaphanius iberus. Taxonomy (NCBI): domain Eukaryota; kingdom Metazoa; phylum Chordata; class Actinopteri; order Cyprinodontiformes; family Aphaniidae; genus Apricaphanius; species Apricaphanius iberus. The sequence goes on from JAPXFQ010002862.1 coordinate 147,837, forward strand.
CAGGAAATTAACCATGACTGCAAACTGTAGTGGATTGGGTGATTTCAATACCAGGCAGTTTGGATACAAATTATATGGAAATTGTTCTGGGAGCACAAGTGGTGCTGGTAAGTAATTCCACATCAGGTTTTTAAAAATTACAGGGAAATTTGCTTGTTCACGGAGAGGTGGTATTAATCCTGGCAGAAGTTTGACATTATCTGCGAATTCACTGTTGTATTGTCCCAAGTTGGAAAAACAGTTGTCCTAGAAATGTTTGCCACACATTACCACACGCTTCCGCTGTCGGTCGGGCACATTCCCTGCATACTTAAAATCTATCCACAAGCTTTTCAGTGGCTCAGAAGTGGGGAGGACAAAAATATTTATGTTCTCAGTGCAGTTTGGATGTGGTCTGGACTCCATGCTGTTGGTTTGTTGTTTGCCTGTTACCGTAGCTCTCCGCGTCGTGGAGGGGGGGACTTGCAGGGTGTAGTTCGGGGAAGGGGGTAATTGGCTCGAACTAAACACGTAATATGCCCAAATGTGTCGCCATATGCCGAACTGCCAAACAGCTCGTTTCTGAGTGCTAATTTCACTAGGTAGGCAGACATACCCCTGAACAAAGGAAAGACTAATCAGTAATTTTAACCCCTTACGGGTCGTAGGCAGGCTAGGGGAACTAAAAGATATGATCAAAAACCTCAAAATATGCAAATTTCATGCCAGGTCCACTTTAAGAACTACGGCTATGTGTTGCCGCCTGTCGGTGCATGTCAGGAATCTTGCAGCTGCATTTTGTCCTAGCTGGTGACGAGTGAGGTTTGATTAGTTGCAACCCAGCCTTTGGCGGAGCCAAGAAATTATAATTGGGCTGACCGAAACTGATCTGTGATCCTCTTTGGGGAACGGTTACCTTCCTCGACAGAAAAAGAAAGCATTGTACCATCTGGCATGTATTAGTCCAACTATCAAACCACAGCAGGAAGCGATGTTCCCAGTTTTGCCAAATATGAAAGTTAGTTGTGCAGCATAACTCATTAAAATATTGGAGTAGCACACATCATGTTTACGTTTACTCAGATAGAAGTGTTCAGCCATCTAATATCCTTGCTAGCTACCAAATAAAAAAAAATGTAAATTTTTAGATGAAATCTTAATTCAGCACATAGCCTCTTGAATTAAAATGAGACATTTAATATTTGGGAAGTAACCAGCCAGTGGATTTTAACATTGTTCAAAGACTTTGAAGGATTATTTTAGATGTAAAGTTAATTAATTGAATAAAAGAGTAATTGAAATATTTGCCCAGATCAAAGATTTGCATCCCTGATGAGTGACGCTTTATTTGTAATATGCTATAATAAAGTTTCATTGTTCAATAACATTTACCTAAAATGGTGCATGTAATGTGTAAATGTGTGCTATTTTGTGGTTATCACTGAAACAATTTTAAATTAACCATATCAAATAGCAGGCACCTAAACTCTTTATTACATTAATAGTAGTAATATTCAATCGATGAATAATCCTAACTCCTACTTTGGATTTATGAGCTAATTGCTGGTGTGCTTGATACTTTGGACTGAGCAGTTAAAAGACAAAGGGCTTGATTTATCAAAGGTTTGTGCTTGTTAAAACTTATTATAAAAAAATTCTCCTTGAAGTCCATCCTTCCATCCATCCATCATCTTCCGCTTATCCGAGGTCGGGTCGCGGGGGCAGTAGCCTAGGCAAAGAGACCCAGACTTCCCTCTCCCCGGCCACTTAGGCCAGCTCCTCGGGAGGAATCCCGAAGCGTTCCCAGGCCAGCTGGGAGACATAATCCCTCTAGCGAGTCCTGGGTCTTCTCCTGGGCCTCCTCCCGGTGGGACGTGCCCAGAACACCTCACCAGGGAGGCATCCAGGAGGCATCCTGACCAGATGCCCGAGCCACCTCAACTGGCTCCTCTCGATGTGGAGGAGCAGCGGCTCTACTCTGACAGTAATGACCGAGCTTCTCACCCTATCTCTAAGGGAGAGCCCATCCACCCTACAGAGGAAACTCATTTCAGCCGCCTGTATCCGCTATCTCGTTCTTTCGGTCACTACCCAGCGTTCGTGACCATAGATGAGGGTAGGAACGTAGATCGACCGGTAAATCGAGAGCTTTGCCTTTCGGCTCAGCTCTCTCTTCACCGCAAAAGACCGGTACATTTTGATTAATGTTCTAATTTATTAAATATGACTGTGGTCACCATATGTAATCTAGATTAAGCCACGAATTGATGTCTGAGTATAATGTACAAGCCCAACATGTTTACTTTCTCAAGCAGAGCATTGAAGCTTTTGCTATAGTACTATATTTGTAAAAAAATATATATATATTAAAGATTGCTGTGGCTTTAATTTCTTAAAGTTATGGACACAGAAATGATTAAACAAAAGAGAAGAAAGAGGATAAAAGAGAGAGAGGAGAGGTAGAAGCGTGAATTGATGATACAAAAGTGGAAGGGGAACAAAGAGAGCACAAAAAATGCCAGTCCTCCACTTCCACTGGACTGCAGAGAGGTATGAAAACAAAAAACAATAGAACAGAGCAACATAAAGAAAACAAAACAAATAATAAAAACTAAACATTCACAAAAACGTCACTGAAAAGCCCTTTGCACCAATTATCTATTAATAACCTCAGCACAAGAGTATATCTGTAGATACCGATGTCCCGACACCTATGTGTGTGTGAGGATATACAGGTGCATATAAATTTTCCCCATGCAAGTGTTGGAAGCTGGCGTAAGGAGCCGTCAATCCGTCCTACACTGCTGCTCGACATTCAGCCACACTGTAGTAACACAGCACTTTACTTCTCCAGTAAGAGTAACTGCGTTGCAACGATAGGAAAAGTAATTAATTAGATTACTCCGTTACCTAAATAAATAATGGCGTTAGTAACACCGTTATACTTTTCACTCTTTTGTCAGAATTGAAGGTCCTTCATTTTCATTGTTCCCCTGATTCCTTCTGTTTCTCTCAGCAGTATTGTGTATTTATGTCCTTTGTTATTACTAAATCTCACCATATTGATCCCAAACACACATTCTAATTATTTTCTGTTAGTTTTTACCTGTATTCCTCTTTTGTTTTTGTGCTTGTTTTCTACTTCTTGTCCCTCTTTTATTTATTTTTTGTTGTTTGTTCCCTGATCCCTGGGTTTTCTTGTGTCCAGTCATTTCTTCAGTCAAACTTCTATAGTTGCTTCAGCTTGTTGTGTTGTCATCAACTATTTACAGCCTAATAGAGTTAATAGTATCTAGCAAAGTTTTCCCCTCCTGTTTGTTTTTCTAGTAATCAGTTCTCCCAGTATTATTTACTGTTTTTATAATATCTCTCCTACATTCTCTTAGTGTTAATTTTCCTGCCGCCATTCTGCTCCAAGTTCTTGATTTACTTTTTTTTCTTCAAAGAATCATCTGTTTTGTTTTTCATTAAAAATTCTTCACACTGTGACTTTGCCTGCCTCCTGTCTGTGATTTGCTCCTTCACCAATAGATATTATGATATAAAGGAGCTTTTTTTGTACCTTCAAGACTGTGAAAACCTATAACCCACCTGCCCCTATATAGTTTTATCAACCCGTGAAATGCTTGGAAAATTTAAGTGTGTCTTTTTTTTTCTATGTCTATCAGAATGTCATTCTTTTGTTCCTCTGTCGGACCCTCAAACCCAATCTTACAGAACCTCTATACCTTATTATTTTACCAGCAGCCTTTCATTTACCTGGCCACTTCAAAAAGCAATGCATAGTCAACTCCCTTCCAGAGATGAGGTCAAACACATACAGAGCATTGCCCACTGCTCTTTCTATTACCATAAATGTCAATAGTTCTCTTCATCTTTTGCACTTTTATTACACCGGTGGAAATGTCATATGTATTTTCAACAGTGAAAGCATTGCAATGCCTTAAGGCTTAAAAAAAGTGTGGAAAAACAAGTGTTGCTCTGTAAAAAAGGCAGATATCAAGTTACTTAAGCATACATCCTGTACATCTAAATGAAAACTGGATATTGAGCTGTTAACCAATCTCAGCAGTATTGTTTGTTTTTTAAAGCTGGAAAATTATTTCTTTGATTTTTCTTTGAAATCTCCCTCTGAGTTCATCAAATATGTATACCACCCCAAAAGTGTCATTTCAGCAGTCCCTCACTGACTGATGAAAAACAAAGGAATGTGGCCGAGGGTAATATAGTTGTCATGCAGCAGCTGCGCAGTGCAGTTTCAGGTCTTCTCTTAGATCAATCTGAGCTGCATAAACTCTAAGAGCATATGTGTAAATGCATAATAATAACTCAACAACCTTAAATTCATAAATTTATTTGTTGCCTAATGTTTTTCTGCAGTTCTGAATGTTAACGATGTTACAGTTTCTCAATTTGATGGCAAGGTCATAATTGATGCTTAAAAAGAGTGGCGTAGTGGTGCAAAAATCCCATCAAACAGCTCTTAGCCTCTTTCAGTTATTTGTTCTATGAACATCTACCAGGTGAGATGTGGTATTATAGAATTAAAAATAAAGTAAATTCATGCACTGGGACACTCGAACAGTAAACACTACAGACATATATAGAATAAACACAAGAACCTCTGTCCAAAATAAAGGTATTCATCAACAAAATACTTTTTGTTAAAATACTGTTACTGTTGTTTTCTGTTCGTCTTCCAAGTATGAATAGTTTTGATCTGACTTTCGTATTTCAGCGATTCCCGCGCATGCGTCTTTGAGCACCTCTGGGCTCCTCCAGAGCGGAGCTGAGCAGAGGTGGGGCGCATGCAGTATAAATTAACGACGGCAGAGAAACGCTGCGGCACCTCCTATCAGGTGTTTTCCCCTCAAGCCTTAAAAACAGCAGCTATCAAACCAAAACTAAAAAAGAAGAACCTAGACAACAGGCTGATGCAAAACTACAGACCAATCTCTAATATCCCATTTATCGGTAAAATTATTGTTCCAACAGTTAAACAGCTTTCTTATAATGAACAACCGCATTGATATTTATCAATCTGGTTTTTCTTCGGCATCACAGCACTGAGACTGCCCTCGTCAAAGTTTTCAATGACATCCTTTTAAATACTGACAATGGTAAAACCACAGTACTGGTACTATTACACCTCAGTGTGGCGTTTGACACCGTTGATCATGATATATTACTGAAACGTCTATAGAACTTCTTTGTATCGATTAGACCATTCTCATCACAAAACGCAGAAATCACTATTTGGGGTCACGCAGGGCTCCATCCTAGGGCCCCTCCGATTTAGACAAGGCAAGGCAATTTTATTCATATAGCACACTTTCAACACGAAGGAAATTCAAGGTGCTTTACATGTTTCACTGGTAGAGAAACCAAATACACGATAATAATAAGAACATTTAAACAGATCATTACTAAAAAAAATGCATATAGGAAGCATGAAAAATAAAGTGACAACATATCTCCAACATACTTTGGTCCTCTAGTGAGGACACAGACAGCAGCTGCAGCTGTCTGATTGACTTTTTAGGTAGACCTGTGAGGACGCTGTTGCAGTAATCAATCCGACTAAAAATGAACGCATGGATCATTAGTCCTTTAATCCTAGAAATGTTCTTCAGGTGATAGAAGGCTGACCTTGTTATTGCCTTTATTCGACCCTGGAGGTTCAGGTCTGAGTCCAATATTACACCTAGATTACGGGCCTGATGAGTTGTTTTTAGTTGTATTAGCCGAAGTTGTGTGCTGACTCTTGATTGTTCCGTCTTAGGTCTCCTTACTTCGGTTTGTTTCTGTTTAGCTGGAGAAAGTTATGGGACATCCAGTCATTGATTTTTTCACCTGTAAACACAAAACAAAAGTGCCTAATTAGTAATTACAAGCTTTTATTTGCAAAAAAAGAACAGCATTCTTCATTTTTTTTGTTGCTGTTCTTACTGAATTACACTGTAGGCTATATAATTTTTTTTTTTGCAATGCATAAATGTAATACTTTCAAATATAATTTTTGGTAACCTCAGCACAGACCAAATTATTGTGGTGCTCTAGATATTAGGAGCAAAGATACCAGTGGTACCTGAAGCAACAAAAGGAATGGCAAACATTTAAAAGTGAAGTAAAGAACTTAGTAACTAGGAAGGATTTAAAGGTATTATGTATACAGTTTAAATAATTTTTTTTAATGTTTAGAATTTTTGTTAGTCCATTCTATTTTTAAAAGGTCTGCTTCTCTGGGTGGAAAAGTCACTGTCATAGTTGTTGACAGGGAATTTTGAAACTTAGTGAAGAAATATGTTATTTGCTTGATTTCCAGTATTTCCCGTGGGGCAAAAAAGTATTTAGTGAGCCGACAATTGCGCAAGCTCTCCCACTTAAAATTATGAGAGGGATGTCATTTTCATTATAGGTACACATCAACTATGAGAGACAAAACAAGAAAAGACACTCCAGAAAATCACATGGTCTGATTTTTGAAGAATTTATTTGCAAATTTTAGTGGAAAATAAGTATTTGAAACAAAAGTTCATCTCAATACCTTGTTTTATACCCTGTGTTGGCAATAACAGGTCAAATGTTTTCTGTAAATGATAATGGTATTTTGGCCCATTCCTCCATGCAAATCTCCTTCAGAGAGACAATGTTTCTGTGCCGTCACTGGGAAAGAAGGGCTTTCAACTCCCACCAAAAATTGTGTATGGGGTTGAGATCTGGAAACTGACAAGGCCACTGCAGGACCTTGAAACACTTCTTATGTAGCCACTCCTTTGTGACCCAGGCGGTGTGTTTGGGATCATTGTAATGCTGAAAGACTTAGCCATGCTCCATCTTTATTTCCCCTTGATGATGGAAGTAGGTTTTCTCTTAAAATGTAACAATTCATGAAACCACTAATTTTGTCCAGACCAAACGCGACAGGAGCGACTAGAGCTTCAGGTTTACATGTAAAATCAATGGAAGAGCGCGATGAAGCGCTACTTGTGGTCCCGCGACACTTCAGAAGCAGATTTGCGACGCAAAAAAGCTTTTCTGCCTGATTTGCGCAAACAATTCGCGCTATAGATGCGATGGAAAATCCGCTTGCATTTTACACTTAACAAAAACATTAATATTATAAATGTAACACCTTTGTTTCTGCTCCCATTTTTCATGAGATGGACTTAAAGATCTAAAATTCATTCCAGATACACAATATTACCATTTCTCTCAAACATTGTTCACAAATCAGTCTAAATGTGTGATAGTGACGTTTCTGCTTTGCTGAGATAATCCAATCCACCTCACAGGTGTGCCACGTCAAGATTCTGATCTGACATCATGATTAGTGCACAGGTGTACCTTATACTGCCCACAACAAAAGCCCACCACTTAATTTTTACTCACCTTGTTGTTTCCAAACTTGAGAGTGGAAATGTTAAAGGAATAGTTCACCGTTTTTACATACTGACATATGTTCTTACCTTACCTTAGACTAGTTGATATACCTGTCTGGTCTTTGTCTGTGCGCTCTGGAGAACAAACGCAGTCTCTTCTACATACTGTATAGCACCAAATCAGCTCCTGTCAGAAGCTACCAAACTCTTCCACGTTTCCCCTATTTAAATACAGTTACGTGAAGTGTTACACTACAAAGTATATTAACACAGAAATGTAACATGTCGATTTTCTCAGCGGATAAAAAGGGGTACTATATTGTGAGGCGTACTAATACGAGAAGCACTACGTCCGCGCACTAACTCCTACAAGTCACGCTGCTTCTATTGACGGAAGTGAGTGAAAGGTAAAAAGACATGTACAGACAGTATAATTTTGATTTACTTTGCGCGGGGGAAACTCAGCGCTATGTACAAGTGAAGCATAGCCTACGTGTACTATACGCATTCAAGGCCGCCTTAATGCAACCAGGGCGGTGCCCAGGGGCCCATGACGTTCAGGGGGCGTATCATTTCAGGTAAAAAAAAACAAAACAAAAAAAACATTGTTTTATAACTTGTCAGGTTTTCTGTCAATCATCCTGTATGCTAATTTAATGCTGCTGATTGATCCAAATTACAAGTGACCAACTTCACCCACGTGGCCTCTAAAGTTCCCCTTGCACCCTGAGCGCACCTACGATTTCCGGTAGGGATGTCCCCGATCCGATCGTTTGATCGGAAATCGGCCCCGATCACGCAGTTTCAGACTCGATCGAAATCGGGTGTTACCTCCCGATCAGGACTCAGACATATGTACCTGTCAGTTTTTTATTTCCTCGTGGGTGGGGCTATTGTCAATCTCTACTCCTGTTCAATAGTGTTTATCTTTTATTAACTTTAAATAATATGCAATCTAAACAAGCTGAACAGAGAGCTACTTAATAAGGTGAGATTAAACAGTTGCAGTTAGAATCCACCTGCTGCGGTTCCTGCTCCACATGGAACCGTAATGCATGTCCGTGTGTAATCAAACAGTGTTTGATTACACACGGACATGATTGCTGCAGAAGTTTTTGTCATCAGGTTTTGGATTTTTACCTTGGATAGATGACTTCTCATGGGGGTTCAGGTGTATGTCTGGATTCTGTATCTACGCGCTGCCTCACTGGAGACTGTAATTACGCATTGCTTAAGCCCAAGTTTTGAAGTGAGGAAACTGTTCTCCAATTAAACCGATCAGAAGTCTACAAGAGTCTGAACAAACAGTTTCCGGTACCGTAAAATACGCTTCAACTGCAGAAAAAGCTGCGGGAGGAAAGAAGCAGCAGCAGGTGTTTGGCACATCGTATCGCGTCTGACCAACCAGAAAGGTGCAAACTGATCAAAGCATCATAGTACTCATGATGGCTTGGCTTTTGTTTTGTCGCTACTCAGTGTCAGTATTTTTAAAGAATTGTAGAACTTGCATTAATTGTTGGGCTTTCTAATGTACGGGTCTTATTGTGTTTACAGAACTTTGAACGTTACTCTGCCACACATTTTTATATTTGCCTAATTTGTATGGTTGTTAAGCTGGCCCATGTCAATACATTTAAAAAAAAGCATAATGCCCGGTTACACAACTTTTTTAACGAAAAGATTAAAACTAAAACTAATAAAACCTAAACTGAAACTAAGCATTTTCAAAAAACTAAAAACAAACTACCTAACAAATGGTAAAAACTATTTAAAACTAAAATAGAATTTAAAATCTTAAGTCAAAACTAAATAAAAACTGAAACTAATATTTTTTTTAAAAACTATTATAACCCTGGTCCTTGCACTGGCTTGTTTCTGCTGTCATCACTGTTTGATGTTTGTGCAAAGGTGATGGTGGTATTCACTACTTTGTTATATGTTTTATGGTGTTCAATAAACAAATAAAATATATATGTTGGCTTTGATAATATATTTTCAATTGTCTGCATATTTATTTATCTTTGATAGATAAATAGGCAAGGCAATTTTGTTTGTATGGCACACTTTCAACACAAGGCAATTCAAGGTGCTTTACATGATTATAGAAATGTAAGCATAAACCAACATGTGTAAAATAAACAATCGTATTTGATTAAAAACAACAATTTGGAATAAAAACATTTACTCATAACCATGTCTAAATAGGGACGTTTTTATTTAGATTTAAAAGAGTTCAGTGCCCTGCAGCTTTGCATTCGTCCGGCAGTTTGTTTCAGATAGAAACTAAAAGTTGCTTCTCCATGCTTGGTTCTGGCTCTAGGGACAATTAGTAGATTAGAGCTGGAGGACCTGAGTGATCTGGATGGTTTCTACTGCGATAACAGATGTATGTATGTATGTATGTATGTACTCTGGTGCTAACCCATTGACTGATTTATAGATTAATAACATAACATTGAAGTCTATTCTCTGAGCTACAGAGAGCCAGTGTAAGAACTTTAGAACTGGAGTGACGTGATCTACTTTCCTGGTTCTAGAACAAGAGCAGCGGCGTTCTGGATCAGCTGTAGCTGTATGATTGATTTCTTAGGCAGACCTGTGACGATACTTTTACAGTAATCAAGGTGTCTAAAGATAAATGTATGGATGAGTTTTTCTAGGTCTCCTTGTGTCATTATTCCTTTAATCCTAGAAATGTTCCTCAGGTGATAGAATACTGACCTTGTTATTGCCTTTATGTGACCCTGGAGGTTTGGGTCTGAGTCCATTATTACACCTAGATTTCTGGCCTGGTTGGTAGTTTCTAGTTGGACCAACTGAAGTTGTGTACTGATATTTAATCAATCTTTTTTGGGTCTGAAGATAAGTACTTCAGTTTTGTTTTGTTCAGTTGGAGGAAATTATGAGACATACAACAGTTAATTTGTTCAATGCATTTATTAAGGATATTCATATTCAAGATTAAAGCCCATTATTTAAGGAAAGCTGTACTCTGCAATCAGAAGCGAAATGGTGGAATGGGAGTTTTAACTTTCAAAACAATACATAAAGCATTTAAAACTGGCTTTACCGCTTGCTCAAGGATAAAAGCAATTTATGGAATATAATCCCAAAGTATATTTTCAATTTAAATAATTTTTACTGAAATGCAATTTCAAACCAGGAAAATTACACATTAAATCATCAGACTTTCATAAACAGGCGCTGCTATCTTGGAGGCTGATCTACAAGCACAGCTTTTTGCTAACTAACTGTTCATTTGTAACAATGAATGCATCAAATATAGCAACAAATCCCTGTTTCTCAAACCTGTTTTGACAGTGGGATAGTCTGGGTCAATCAACTCACTACTTCGCAAGGAGAAATACGTACATATAATGACTTTACAACTATATATCATATTGACACTTCTCAAACTGAAATGCAAAAATCTGCAAAGCAATACCATACGGAATTCGACACTTTGAAAAACAATTCTTTCAAAAATCGGATGCAAAGAATTCAAAATATACTGCATATTGATGAGATTGATCTACACTACAAAAACATATACAAATATATACATTGAAAATCTCATTGAACCAGTAAATAGACCAATTAAGACTTCTAACATTTAAAATTCTCTATAATATATATCCTGCCAAAAGAAGATTAGCAAGATTTAAATTAAACATTGACTTCAACTGTGACTTTGGTCATATAGAACCAGAAACTATCATTAATCTGTTTTACCGCTGCATATGGCAAAAACCTTTAGAATAATTTAGAGCAATTATTAGTAATTATTAAAGCCGGTCATGTGATCGGCCTCCAGGACAGCGACGTACTATTTTATCTTGAAAATATCTAAATTCTTAAAGATCTTGCCCTCTTTATACAGACCCTTATTATGTTAGCCAAATATAAAATTCACAAAACAAAATGGGCACAAGGCAAACCTAAATTCCTACATTTTGAAAATTAGCTAAACCAATATTTCAGCTCCATAAATTATGTGACAAATAAGAAAGCTGTTAAGATAACGAATGCAGCTTGAGGCATTGCCTCGGAGTTCTGGAAGCCCAGATTTCCTTGATGCTTGCTGTCAGCTCTTCTTTGTTTTTGGGTTTGATGCCCCTCATTTTTCTTGTTGATATACCACATATATTTTCAATGCGGTTTAGGACCTGCACTGTAAGTTAAGATTACTTGAAAATATTGAGGAATGCTGGTGAACAGCAGCACGGTGCAGCAAAATGAAAGAGCAGTGTCCGGTTTGTGGAAGCTCAATTTAGGAAGAGAGCAGTGTTGTCTGCTCTCCCTCAGCAGGAGCAGGCGATGTTGTTGTGACAAAGCGGGGGGCGGAATACCGGAACCTCCGTATTTTCTTTCCCGCCGTCTTGCCTTATTAAAGTTTACTTGTAAATTTCATAAGGAAATCCTCTGCCTCTCAGTTTAGAGAAGTGCAAGAGGTGCTGCCTGCTGCAGTTACAGTGGCAGATCTCCAGAGATCTGCTCCAGAAAAAAATGGTTTTCTTTAAAACATATGATGTGCACTATACTGTATCTTGATGTGCAAAATAAATAACTCAAATAAATTATTATGAGTAATTATGCCACAAATTTTTTTTATCATTAAATGTTTACAAAAAAAATATACAGGGTTAAAAGTATTTCATTTTGAGTGATGAGCAGGGTTGGATCTAGAAAGTTTTTAAAGGAGGCCAGTTATGATCTTGGCTGTTGGTGAAATCTCGCCTAGGGCGCAAAATACCCCAGGGCCGGCCCTGGAGTCTCAGTTTGATTGAAACAAACTCTGCTTTGGTTTGATTACATGTGTGAATGGTAAACGGACCGGGGCCACACCAAAAGCTGGAAGTTCCTCTGCAGCATGAGGAAGCTCAGCTCTACAACAGTGCCACAACAGGTGGAGAGGTGACATTTTTGCTCAAAGCTCTGGAATTTCTGATGATAAAAAGCCAGTGTGAATGTGAACCGCACCAGCTAAAAATTACCCTGGAAATCCAGAGGTCTCACAAGAGCACAATTTGAATCGTCTCTTGAAGACGCTCTGGCATCGAGCAATGATGCACCTTACTGCATTACGTGAGCAGCTCGGGGAACCAATCAAATCGGTGTACCTGATGGTAGAGGCGAGCTAAGCTAATGACGACAGCGCTGCAACATCCGGAATCATTTACTAAACACTGAAAGATGGCAACTGTTGAACACCAGTTGTTTGAAACAGCTTTGGCTGCTACAATGAATACCTACAGAATATTCTGTAATCATGTATTTGGTATCATTATCACTGAATCATGTAAAGCACCTTGAATTGCCTTGTGTTGAAAGTGTGCTATATAAATAAAATTGCCTTGCCTTGCCTAAAAGACGAACTGAAAACCAAGCTCGAATCGTTCCTTTGCAAGAAGGACGTTTTTGCTGTTTTGCCAACTGGATACGGCAAGATTTCTACCAGTTAGCTTTGCAGATAGTTCTGGATGCGTCACACCGTGTATTTTTGTGATTGGTCATGGCGTTATCCAATTATCCAATTGCGTTATCCAACATAAGCATAATTTGTACCTTTATATTGTGAACTTGCATGTTGGAAGTTCATTCAGTAGAACTGTTCTTTGACATATCTAAAAACGTTACCCTAGTTTGCATCATTCTGCGGCAGAAAAGGCACTTTTTCTCTGTGTGTTTTTGGAGTACGGAAAACCAAGATCACAGTGTACACCAAACTAATGTAAAACACATTTGAAATAAATACTCAAATGCCAAGGCAATTATTAACTAATTTGGTGATTTAGATCAAAATTAAAAAAGTTGGAGAACAGTATGATTAACAGTAAACAATGGCTGAATAGTTTTCAATGTCAGTTATTGCTCATAAATATGTACTATCCTTATCACTAATAAAGCCACTAAATGCATTAGATTAAGTTTTCAAACAGCATAGCTCTACCCACACACACAATAATCAAACGTCACTCCTTAAGTTTAATTACACAAATACTACAATTTTCCAGTTTAAATACCTAATTAGCAAGCTCACTAAGCCTGTGACTCTCAACTAAGCTACTAGTAACACTAGTAAAACCCTATAATAAAAAACTAGAAATGCAAGCTTTTATGTCTGTCTGACTACCCATAGTTCAAATGTGTCCTCTGTCGTCTTTGTAAACCCAAATATCACCTATTTCATGCTATTGATGTAAATCCTTTTGGGATCTAAAGAGGACATTTAGAGCTTTTGAGTGACATCACATGTAGGGGTGGGGTTTTGTGAGTCTATATTAATATTTTTAAAGCCAATTCAGACTTTAAATGTTGTTGCTCTCCTTTGTATGAGTTTCTTAAAGCTACTGTATTAAATTTCCTAAACATTTTTTTTTCATGATACTTAACGTTTAACATAGCATAGCTATAAATATTTTGTGGAGATAAAAACGAAAAATTTAAAGTGGTTCTGCCGTATTTCTCTAAAAACCTCAACCAACAACATAGCTCTGTCCGAAATAGGCCTGGAGTGACATTTTCACTATTATGTCGATGATCCCCAGCTTTATATCTCTTCCAAAACCATCTCTAATCTCCTCTCTCCATTTCTTACTGATTACCTCAGTGAAATGAAATCCTTGTTCAGTTACAATTTATTGAAATAAACAACAATAAAACAGAAATGCCAATAGTTGGTACTAAATCTGTCCTATTCAAATCTATCTTTACTCTCTCTGTTGACAATTCATTTATCTCTCCCACCCCAAAAGCCTGGGTGTTAGTCTCGACATCCAGTTTCCTTCACTTCTCAGATTATTATTGTAAATCGTTTCAGCATATTTTCATTTTCATAACATAAATCGATTATGATCATCCCTCGCTCCCCAAAAGCCTGCTACTTTCATTCACAGTCTTGTTACTTAATGACTGACTTTTGTAACTCACGGGTCTTCCTCAAAATACCCTACATAAAGTACAGCTTGTCCAGAACTCAGCAGCATGCATAATCACTAGATCTTCATCCCCCTGTCACATTAAACCTATTCTCCAGAACCTTCATTGGCTGCCTATCACCTGATGTATCAAATATAAAATAATCACCCTTTCTTATAAAGTCATCCATAATATTGCTCCTCCATACCTTTCTGACCTTGTTCACATTTCTGTCACTATCCTTACATCCTGTTCCTCTCTTCATCTTTCATCCCCTCTGTGTGTTTCACTTCCATTGGAGGGAGAGTGTTGGGTATTTATCAATTCAAAATTGATAAATGTAAGTTATAGTCTATCTGGTTAGTCTAAGGATATAAATCAAGAATTCATTAATTATTAATTTAATTATCTCTTCAAATTATTAACGAGGCACCATCAAGTTTTTCATTAAAAATCTGGCGAAAAAATATATATCTTATTAATAGGAAGCTATCAACCAACGGTTTATAACTAATTATTAGTGATTTTACCAAAAGACCTTATCTGAAGGAAACTAATTCTTTGCAACAATTCACACACACTCAGAATACAAGAAACCAGAGATTTGATTCAATTTAATTAATTTATTCTAAAAAGCACAACTAAAATAAAAACACTACTTATACCAGAACGGTTCTGTCAAGGCTAACGGTATATCTGAGCAATATGGCGACCAGCGATGACGTTGCTTAGGCACGTCACGGGCGCTTCGTAGGTATGTACGTCGGATCATGCACGCATGCGTAGATGCGAGATACATCTACAGGCAGGCAAACCCCGAAAGTACGGGGATGTTTTATGGCTGATCTTTATGATCTGAGCAAGAAGCCTTGTGTTTTCTTCGGACAAAGAGACCACGTGGCGCTTATCAACTGGACTAGCCTTCAAAGAAACTTGAATAGGTTGACTAAAAAGAGGACGGAAACGACTCCTTGTGTCTACCTGCCACTCAGGAGGAACGCCGTGACACTGTTAAAACCCACGGTCGAGTGACAGTAACATGCAATCAACCCAAACACGGCTTGTCTATTAAACAATAACTATTCCAACACAATTGTACAAAAAGCTCACGGTTTACCCGTAAATAGTGTTGGGTCTGAACCATGACTATGATATCAAAAAAGCTCTACAAAAAGGACCCAGCATTCCATAACTTTGCGACACGCCACCTCCCTCTTGGTCACTCCATTCTAACCAAATGAAGAACTATCCGCTTGTCTCCCATTTGAACCCGCTGAGCGCAGGAGGATCTGTGGCGCTGATTGTCTGGAATGCCAATCCCCCAAAACCGCCACTGCTGCCCGCAGCCTGATTGGACACAATACAGGGAAAGGGAGGCCAAGCGCCCACACCCAGAATAAAGCTGCTGGGAACCACCTGTTCTACCTCTTCCAGTTCGTTTCGACAAGTGGGCAAGTTCAGAACTTTAAAGGAGAGACCTCTTTTCTTAACACGTGTTTTTGGATTTTTCCCCTTTCTGCAACAAAGCCCTTTCAATAGTTTGGCTGGCCCCAAAACTATTTGCGCAGTCCCCTGAAACTCTCTCTCTCTTTATATTTTTTTTCTCTTCCCCGTTTGCGTTCGTTTCCCCTTCGCGTTTTTCCATCGCAATCGTTATTATCTTTTTTTTCTACACCTGGAAGCTTCCTCTTTAAAGTAAGACTGTTTTCATTTTTTCCAACCTAGGTGGAATTAATTAGAAAGATCCCTTGTATTTTTTATGCATGCATGATTCTTAACTTCAAGTGAGTCTGTGTCACTTGAGAGCGCCGTGTTGGAGTATGTGCAGTGTTTGTGTTTCTATTTATGGGTAAACTGTGAGCTTTTTGTACAATTGTGTTGGGATAGTTATTGTTTAATAGATCAGCATTGTTTGGGTTGATTGCATGTTACTGTCACTCGACCGTGGGTTTTAACAGTGTCATGGCGCTCCTCCTGAGTAGCAGGTAGACACCGAGAGTCGTTTCCATCCACTTTTTACTCAACTATTCAAGTTTCTCTGTAGCCGAAGGCTAGTCCGGTAGATAAGCGCCACGTGGTCTCTTGGTCCAAAGAAACCGCCAGGCTTCTTGCAGATCATAAAAGATCAGCCATAAAACATCCCCCTACTTTCGGTGTTTGCCTGCTTGTAGACGCATCTGGCATCTACGCATGCGTGCGTGATCCGACGTACGAAGCGTCCGTGAACCGCCTAAGTGACGTCAATACTGGTCGCCATATTGCTCAGGTATACCGTAGCCTTGACAAAACCGTTCTGGTATAAGTAGCGTTTTTATTTTAGTTGTGTTTTTAGAATAAATTGGTTAAATTGAATCAAATCTCTGGTTTCTTTTAATCTCTCTCTGTGTGTGTGTGTGTGAATTACTGCAAGAATTCATTTCCTTCAGATAAGGTCTTTCTGGTTATCACTAATAATTAATCATTATAAGTGAGTTTATTCGTTCATAATCTTCTTTGAATAGAGATAAAAATCTTGTTTCTAGCACACAGGCTGGAGGTGCCCCGATTCAGTGATTTAAAGAATTATTAAACTAATAATTTCCAATTATTAGTTAATATTCTTAACATAACCAGATAGACCATTACTCAAATTAATCAATTTCAACTGATAAATACCCAACAATAGAAAGACAAACGCAGCACAAACACTCAACTAGGAGCGCTCAAGTGACACAGACTCACTTGAAGTTAAGAATCATGCATGCATAAAATTACAAAGCGAATTTTCTAATTCATTCCACCCAGGTTGGGAAACAAAAATAAATGAGAACACACTTACTTTAAAGGGGAAGCTTCCAGGTGTAGAAGAAAAAGATACTTCTGATTGCGACGGAAAAACGTAAAGGGGAAACGGAGCACAAAAAGGGGATGAAAAAAATAAAAAGAGAGAGAGATAGAGAGGTTTAGCGGACTGCGAAAATATTTTTGGGGCCAGCCAAACTATTGAAGAGGCTTGGTTGCAGAAAGGGGAAAAATCCAAAAACACGTGGTAGGAAAAGAGGTATGCTGCAGACTCCCAGCATGATTCTGCACAATTCTGCATGGATGCGCTGGAACTCATGGAAAATCTTTTTTTTTATGTCAGACACGCTGCTGCATCAATCATGCCATGTCACCTGCAGCTCTTCCGTTTATTTTTATGACCCCAAATTAATATTTTGCATGGATGATACTTTTTAAGAGTTATTTTGAAGCGCCCCTTTTCACCAGGCTTTAAGTATTATAACTATAACTATAACGTATTAGTCATCATAAGTCGATGCAGAATATTCACTAGACACATTGCATTGACCGTTTATGGCAGAAGATGGGTGTGTAGGAGGCGGGATATGATCCAAACACAGATGGGCACATTTCTACAAAGAGTCTGATTTATAAAGAGGAAATTGCGTCCAGTTGTGTATACTCCAAGTTTGTTAGAGCAGAAATTTACTAGGCGTAAGTAAACAAAAAGTTGCTGTGCTTAAGTATGGTTTTAGTAAAGATTCTGCGCAAAGTTTTATAAATGAGACCCCTGGCATTATTCAGTCCTACTTGACAAACATGTAGCAACAGCAGATAGTAATTTGCGTTGTGCTGTAGACTTCACAGGAATCCCTCTTACTAGCAAGCATGTAGCACCTAGCATTAGTTCAGAGGAAAAACTCCACGTCAACAGGAGGAAACCGCCATCAGAATCATTCTCAGTGGGAGTGGCTATGTGCCACCACTGAGTGGGGGTTTGAGAAGATAGCAGAGACACAAAAGAACAGAAACACTGATGTAGGAGTACTTTCTATCTTAAAGAAAGTAAAAAGTTTACAAGAGGACTTGAAGATGGTTTAGTTACCGTGAGCATCATCCCAGCTCATGCCCACCTCCAACCCATAAAAATTTGGCAAAATGTGGCTAAGGAAATTAACATGGAGAAATAAATTTGGTGATGCCAACTGACCTGGTCTCAACTCTACACAGCAAAAACTGGGGAGTTGAATTATCAGGGTTAAACATTTTAGAGTTAATTTTAACACCGAAGGAGTAGATTCAACCTTTCCAGAGTAAAATATTAATCATGTCTGTTGTTATTTCTCCCAGTTGATCATACTGGTGTTAAACTAACTCAATTTAGATTTAAATAAACCCCCATCCTTGCAATACAAAGTCAAGTGTTTTTTTGTTTTTTTTTGTCTCTTTGTCTTTTGTGTTAAATGAATGGGGTGTCAATTCAGGGTTAATTTGAATGAACATGGGGCCGGATAAAAAAAAAAAAAAAAAAAACTAAACATGCATGTCCAGTTTTTTTATGTTATTGGGTGATGGCTGCAGTTACTAGCCTGCATGGAAGGGGCTCAACCTCACGTCAATGAGAATATGTTAATGACAATATCTAAACAATTGTTATTTGATGGCTTTTAGTATAATTGAACTTTGACAGTGAAAACGCAACAAAAAGCTTGTTGTTTTAACTGAATTACTCTGAAATTTTTCATATTTGTGAAGCGTCACCCCCTCCCCTACAACCTGTTAGCAAGCTGGCTCTTAGTTTTCAATTACTAAGTGCTTGAAGGTGCCTTGAAAGGGGATGAAAGAGCTCCAGAACAAACTAGTTATTAACGATAACATTTTTTAACCTTTCATCACCAGAGCACCAACGGCTGAGGGGAGAAGTCTCCAAAAATGCTTGTGATGCAGGTGAACTTATTAGACTTGTAGTCTTTCATAAGGTAGAGAAAATGTAGTGCAACAAATGTACTTGGTTGCTAAGTTTTCAGAATTAATCACACTTCACACTTGTCTAATATTCAATGTTGATATCTCATTCCTAATCAGGTTGCATGAACTTTTAAAGGCATATTTTGTGTAACTTCTATTACAATAGTGCACCCATAAACTTCTATACATTCCTTCAGGCAACGTTGTACAACATTGATGTTAGGAAGTTGAGTCAACTAGAGTAACAGATTTGAAAACCAAATGCTCAACCAGACAGTAACCTTATCTTAATGTACTAACATTACAGCTGAGAGACAATGCCGGTTTGTTTTGTCAGAAATTACATTCCGTCTGTGGTGTTAAGAGTTCATACAGAACTGGTAATAAAAGTTTATGTATTGTACCTTTATTTACAATGCTTTAAGCTTCGGTGGTAGAAAAGAAAAAAAAAAAAAGAAAAAAAAACTTAAGTAGCCTACTGGATTTGACATTTTTACACTTAACACAAAATGAACGTTATTCAGTATTATGACTTAATATTTAACACCCAAAAGTGTTCATTTTATTCATACATACACCAATAAGTGTTCATTTTATTACACATTTGCGTTAATTTTGAAGGTTATGCTGGTTACAAAAACAATTCTGACCTTGTGTTAAACTTAATTCTAAACATTTTAAATTTACACTGAAGAATGTCGATCTATATTAGTCTCAGACAGAGTAGAAATCAACTTGATAGGAGTTTATTTAACACTTAAATTTTAGCTGTTTACATACACCCCACACCACTATTTGGATAAAGGTCTTTCAGCAATTTTTTGTGACACAAAGAGTTTTTCATAGCTATCAATAAGAATATGGCATAATTCTGTCGGAAAAATCGGCAGAACTAATATAAATTATTCGATTATATTATATCCATCTTGGCAGATGACCGCTCATATTGAGCTAGTTTCTACTGGAGGTTTCTTCCTGTTAAAAGGGAGTTTTTTTCTCTCCACTGTTGCAATATGTTTGCTCAGGATGAGGGATTACTGATAGGATTGCTCTGGATGGAGTCTACATGTACGGGGCCGAACCTCACATCAATCACTTGATCCAATCTGCTAAGGTTTCCTAAATTGAAAACTATTTTAACTGATTGGAATGTTTGCATATTTGAACTGAAATTACTTTTCCTGTGAAATGCCTTGAGATTACATATGTTATGAATAGGTGCTATATAAATAACTGAATTGAAATTTTAATATAACTATAAACTTTTAGTAAGACAGATCTGAGCCATTGCACAAGCTCTGAGTTAGCCTATTAATTTCACAACCGCTTTTGCTGTTACTTTAAGATAACTGTCCTTCAATGTGAAGAATGTTTATATCTTTATTTGTTTATATTTAATCTGTTTTTTGACTTGATTAATTCATAGCAGCTATAGGTTTTGATCTTATATGCCTTTATTGATTCATTTATTACAAATATAATCTTTAAACATTAAACATCTGGGTAAGGATTTGCAAGTAATGGAAAACCTCAAATAAGTCCTGTATCTTTGTATGTATGTTTTGTATCAGCTGGTCCTATCAACTAAATTTTATGTTGTTCCCCATAGTAATTGCATCTTCATTAAATGTAAGGTAAAATAATTATTAGTTAATAATTAGCTAGTTTTACATATCAAACAGTGGATTCAGTATATATTATTTATGTCCTCGTTAATACTTAGTAGGGGGGCAAAATGATGTAATTTTCATCAGTTCATATTTGTTTCCCTGAGGACACCACATTCCACCAAACTCACATCACTTATTGCCTACATGGGACTCAAAAGAAAAAAGCTGAAATCAAAATGTGGGCAAATCGTCATGGGTAAATTATGCTTCCTCATAATTGCTTTGGGTGTTTGGTCTAATGATTTTTTAACAGGGTGTTGTTTTAGTCTCACTGCAGCACAACTACATTAGGAGGAGCATAATTGATTTTTATTCCCTGTTACTTAATGTTATTATTACCTGTGATGTGCGATAATCAACCTGTGCCCCCACAGTGGTTGTTACCATGAATTTAGTAAGGGAAACAGAAGTGAAGTCCTTATTTTTATTATCATTGTGTTCAGAGATTTGATTATAAAATTTATTTTTACCATGCTACAATAGAGCCATTATAATTTTAAGAAGATTAAAAGGCATGCCGTTAAAACTTAAATTGTTTGCTTTTCTCCCAGTCCAGATCACATTAATTTGTCTATTGACTCAGCAGTGATTGTGTTGACTTATAATCATGTCAGATCATTTATGTTTTGGCTGAGTATTTTTGTTTGCTTTCCTTTCAAGGATACAATAATTTGGTTTGTGTGAGAGCTGACAACTATGCAGCTATTATTTTACAAGAAGAATTAATATGAAGCAAGTGGGTTTTGTCTCCTCTTTCATTTAAAAATGTTTTTAGCATTTTCTTGTAGTTTTGCTGCCAGCTGTCCTGCATTTATCTGATTGTTTAAGAACAGTGTTTCTGCCAAACACCCCTGGCTATAATCAGTTATAACTATAATTGTTTATGTTGTTTTCTATCAAGCCCTTTTCAGATACCTTAGTCAAGTATCATGTCTTCATCCATTATCTATACCGTCTATCCTTTGTAGGTTTGCGGGTGGGGCTGGAGCCTAGAACAATCATTGGGTAAAAAAAAAAAAAAGAGAAACCCATTAACCTTACAGTCCTGTTTTTTGCTGCAAGGCAACAGCGCCACCAACAGCACCACTGTGCCATCTGTTAAGTTTTCCTGGTTGTCAAATCATAGCCGAATCTTATGCTGCGTTGTGAGTATTCCTGCGTCGCTGTGTCATTTTCTGTTTCACAACTAAACTCTACGGACAGCTTGGTGTTTGGTGCTCAGACTCTCTTCGATTGATCTACTTTTCTCTGTGTTGAGGTCTTTCTAAGTTAATTTAACACACAAGCGCACTACTACGCTAATTTCTAGTTGGTGTACTTTACATACTGGGAACCCTTTGTGTTTCACATGGTTGTTCTCGGTGTGATTAGCTATGGCTCCCTCTCTTCCATCTATTTTCCTTCTTCCCCCTCTGTGTCTCCTCTCTCCTGTTCTTCTCCCCCGCCTCCTTTAGTGATAATGGTAAGTGTAATAAATGTAGCATTTTCGTAGCTTTAGAGGCGAGTGTTTCAGAGATATTAACACCCGGTTACACCAATAGGAGGTCACTAAAATGATTGCTGCTTCGCAGTGTAAGTTTGCTAAAAAGACGTTGGATTGTAATCTTTTCTGTAGGGGCTTGTGTAGGGGTAGCACGTGCTACCCCTAGAATCCAATAGGCCACCCCAGGTGCAACCCCCGGATTGTCTGATGTTGTAAGTCAATGCTTTAGAATACATTTAGTTTCAGCAATTGTTTTACAAGAGGGAAAAATGTCTGTGCTAATTAAAAAAAAATATTTGAAAGAAGGCGCAGGTCATACATTTCTTGTTTTTACTGCAGATCCTTGATTTACGGGTGCCACCCCAGCAGAACTAGCTGCCCCTCCTGTGCCACCACTGAAAAAAACGTCTGGACACGTCATTGCTCAGAGGTTTGGTTTTTTATTTATTTATTTGTAAAATCCAGAGTCAATAAAGCTTATTTCAGTTGCTAAATGTCCAGGTTTTAGACTGAGCCCAAACTAACAAAGCTGAGTCCAGCAAGCAATCTTTCCAGTCCAGTAAATAAAAAAGCTGTGGGTGTTGTTTGCACCCCTTTACTGAACATTCTAAGATGCTACATGTTGGATAATATTAGCAAGAAAAAGAAGAGTCATAGTCTGGTTGGGAATATTACATTAATAATCCATAAAGTATTAATTTAATAATAAATTATTAATTTAATAATTTATTCAAATTATCAAGGAAACGGGGCACCATCCAGTTCAAACTGGCAAAAGTATGTAAGAGATGACTGTCAAAAGCGTTTTATAGCTAATTATCAATTTGTTAAACCAGATACATTTTGTCTGAAGAATAAGCCCTTTTACAATGATTCAAACACAGACTAAAAATAAAAGAAACAGAGGTTTGATCCAGTTTAACCAATTTATTAACTAGTTACGGCAGCAAACAATAACTTGAAAGCTCAACCTAATCTGTTCTGCTAACCGCTAAGCTAAGAGCTAAAGCTACCTGCTACATAAACAAAGATGGCGGACACAGGGGACGTCACAGAGGACACGTCACGAGAAGTTTACTAACGTACATACGTCGAATCACGCACATACGCGTAAAGGCGACGTACACCTGAGGGCAGGCAGAACGCCGAACAGGGGGAGTTTCATAATTTTATTACCTGGGCTAGATACCCCGTGGTCTCTTTAAACAAAGAGACCCGGTGGCGCTTATCAAATTAACTAGTCTTTGGCTAACAAAGAAATCCTGAATTGGATGAATAAAGGGTGAACAGAGACTACATTTGGCTTTGCCTGCCACTAAGGAAAACTCTCTGATCAGCAGTTCAGGGCCGAGATAAAAGCAAAAATAACAAATCAAATCAAACACTGCTTCTCTACTAATTAAAACAAAATACTTCAACACAATCGTATGATCAAACTCAGCTTACTCGTTAAAAAGAATCACAGTACATTTCAAACACAGATCTAATTCATGAATGTTAAGAGGACATGCAAACATAAAAATAAAAAATAAATTAAAGAATCTTAATTTGCTCCACCCAGGCTAAATGAGATTGGAAAAAAAATCATACTTTGAGACGTCCGATCTTTGTTTGCGGCAAATCCTTTCAGGGCGGAAAAACACAACGCTAAAAAAGGGGAGGAAAAGGAAAAAGTGGGTAGGGGCTTTGTGAAGGAGGAGAGTGCGTTTGGAACTCTAGCAGGGATAAGCCTGCCTACAGGGGCTGTGCAGACACCTCTAGCACTCCCTTGTTTTAACTTAGTGACGTCACAGGTTGAACTCAGTCGTTTTCTAGGAGAAGGAGGGGCAGCTGTTCAGGAGGATTACTCAGATATGCATGAATTAAGCCAAAAACCACTCTGGTGGGGTTTTTTATGGTAACTTTTTTTGCAGATTTTGCATGATATAGCCCCTTTAAATAAATCTTATGAATTACATTTTGCTTATTGATCTATAGTCTGATATTGGTGATCACTATGGACCTGGGATCGGAATTTTTCTTTTAGCACCATGTGAAAGGTATGGTTCACCCTGTTTTTCCCCCCAGTGCTGAGCCATCCAGTTTCCAATGCAAACTTTACGCAGAAAAGTATGCAGAACTCCAGCTTTTAGAGTTGAACCCATATATTTACATGGAATATTTGACAATACTAAAACAAATCATAGTCTGTTGATTTTCAATTGCTCATGCTCATTCTGTAAGTATTTTTAAATTATCCTGCTCAGTTTTTTATACATAATTGAGTTCTATCTTCATTCCATTTTATCATTACACTAAAGTGTATTCTTTTTTTTATATTCTCATGTGAATCTATATGTTTTGATTGTTTTGTAGGTTTTGCTGGTGAATTTAGTCCAGATAAATTAATGCAGGTGGAAATTACTGCCAAATGGAGCCATGGAGTGACATTAGACTTCACCACAGCCACACCTTGTTTAGATAAACACTAAGTACTATACCTACAGTTACACCATCATTTTTTTTTTTGTAACAGGCCACAGCTAGGTGTTTAGGGGTAAAGGGATTCTTAAATGATCCTTCAGAAGCAAAATATTAGCCTTCCTGTTTCCAGGGGCACGGGCTTTTGTGATATCAGCAAATGACCCCTGGGGTCTCATTTATAAAACTTTGCATAGAATAGGAGTGGAATAAAAGCCATTAAACAAATCAAAACTAAATTACAACAATAATTAATAAGTTTAAGCCTTCCTGTGCATTTAATGCTGGACAGAAAAGGTGTGTTTTAAGTCTAATTTTAAGAAAATATTAACTGCACAGAATATTATTTGGGGAAGGCAAATAAACGGAAAAATGATGCTGTCACTTTCTTCACTCAGTTACGCCATCACCAACACCCGTCAGCTGATTGGTTGTCACGGCGCGACTTGAAGCTGGAGTTGAGATTTCTCCAACTTCTGCAGCAGACGCGATAAACATGAATGCACAAAATTCACCACATAAAATGCAGCGCGAATTTTCGGTCGGGTCTGGAGCGCACCAGCCGCGCTACTTGGTCGCGCACATCCGGCAGAAAAGCTTTTTCGCGACACAAATTTGCTTCTGATTCGTTGTGGGATCCCCAGTCGCGCTTCATTGCGCTCCTCCACTGAGTTCACATGTAAACCTGACTCTGTGGTCGCGTCTATCGCGTTCATTGTGTAAACACTGTTAGTCTCATCTGATCAGCCCCCTGGCCCAAAATAAACAATAATAAATGGAAAAAAATGGAGTGATAAAAGTTATTTTCTGTTCCGCTTTGTATTACATCCTGAATAACATATATGATATACATCAATTTAAATGATAAATAATGATGTACATCTGACTTTGTTTATCAAATTATTTAGGATTTATTCGATTTTAAAAATTCACTATTAAAATGCCTACAAATCAGAAGTCATTTATATTTTATATTTAGATTTTCAGGAAGTCCACAAAATGCAATTAAAAGCCTTCAGTTGATCCAAAATGCTTCAGCAAGAGTTCTGATGAATATCAAAAAGAGAGACCATATTTCTCATGTTTTACCTTCTCTACTTTGGCGCCCTGTTAAATCGAGAATAGTATTTAAGATCCTCCTTCCTTACGTACAGTATAAAGCCCTCAATAATCAAGCTCCAACATACTTTAGAGATCTGATTGTTCCATATGTTCCTAACAGAGCACTTCATTCTCAGACTGGTAGTTTCTAGAAATTTTAAAAGTAGAATGAGAGGCAGATATTTTAGTTATCAGGACGACTGAGGCTCCCCATTTGGAGCCTTAGTCTCCTCCCCTTCCTGTCGGTCCATGGGTGAAAAAAAAATGAATGGAAATCAGTAGAGTGATAAAAGTTATATTCTGGTCTGTTCTGTCTTACACCCTGAATCACACATAAGACCTTAATTTAATGATAACTATTGATGCGCATTTCAACTGTGTTTGTCCACTGTTTAGGGATTTATTTTTTGTAAAAATTCCCAAATTAAATGCAAATCAGAAGTCACATATATGACACCATGGAGCTAACGCTAGCAAGCACTAGCTAGTACTTAAAATAACAAGACCTTATAGAGCTTCTCCTGCATGCTGGCTCTCACTTACAGTAGTTGTCACTTCCCATATGGCCAGATTTATACTGGTTTTCTCTCTGTTTATTGCTCCTTCCTTCTTTCTGGAGGACACAGTAATTAATCTAGTTTTTCTACATCAATTGTAGCACAAAACCTAAAGTACCTTTTTTCTCTGGTCGAAAATCATAGAATTTTCTCTATATTAAAATATTTCTTCAGAATTTTTGTACATCATATGTTCGATTCATGGCGCATTTAAATATGCACACATTGTTTCGGCAGTTTTTTTTTTTTCTTCACATTTCTATAATTTACAAACTTGCCGTATAGAGTAACAATTTTAGACCCCGTTTTGTATGTAAGCAACCTAAATAAGACCCTAGAGCTGTGGTGATATAGGAGTACAGTAAAAATAAGCAATGCATTCCCACCAAAGGAAAGGCTGGCTTTTTTTAAGTGAAAAAAAAAAATGAAGTTACAAATTTGAAACCTTTAATTATAAGAGTTGTCCTCAACTGGCCACTTTGCCTACAAAAGCAACCAATGCTTGTTCAAAAGAAATAAAGTTGGCAGCCATGTTCAGAAATAATATTCTCTATGAAGACCATTCCATTCATTCTTTGATGTTTTAGCAGTAATCCCATATACATGTGATATTATCTATTTCTGCTGAACCGTGACTTTTTTTTCTGGGAATCTGTAAAGCTGCTTGGCACATCTTGAAAGTGCATAAATAGATGCTTGAGCAATTAAAAACCACGGGATAAAATCACCCCTCCTCAAATGTTCTGCTCTATTCCCCTGTCAAGGAGACATGGCCTCTCCCGAGTAATCCTGTGTTAATAGGATGGGTTCAACTAGAGTGTCAAGAACAGCCACAAGCGAGGGATTTTCAAAGCTGTCTGACAACTAAGCCACTTCCAAAAAACACTCGGTAAGCACTGGGATAATGGAGCTTATGCCCCAGCCAGAAAGCATGGAGCTGTAGCACATCCAGCACAACAATTATACTTCTGTCAATGTCATAATTAAAGCTCAGGGTTCATGGAAAGTTGCTTGTTAAGTATGAGTTAAGGAAATGGAAACAGCTATGAATGCATTCATATTTATATTCAAATTCAGCTATGAATTTCAAAGAAGTTAAGCTGTTCAGCAGTCGATAATCTTAAAACTGCAACTTAAAATCTTATGTTAAAAATATGTTAAAAGATTTGAATTTGATGAATTCTGGTCCAATGTTCTTTAAAAAGTGTTTTAATACATGTATATGAAAAGAAAATCAGGTATATAGGCTAGATTTCCAACATGAATAGTGATTCAAAATTTAATCATTTTTCTGCTGCATAACCCAATTGCTTTCCACCTTAATGACATGAACTAATTGTCAGATATTCTCTTTTAGCATTTCTGGTAGGAAGCAGAATTCATGTTTACATCAGGTTGATAAGTCTACCAGGTCCCAATGTGGCAAAGCAGCTCCAGATCATCAGAGATCATTACCATGTTCAGCTGTTAGTTTGAGTTTTTGTCTCTAAAATGCTGCAATAATTTTATGCCAGCTATAATGGGCAGTACACATTCCAGAAGTGTTTAGAGCTACGGCTGTTACGTTTTTCCAGTTTCTTTTATTTGTAGTTAATTAAAATAATTCTGGTGAACAAACGCTTGATGACGACCCTGTTATTAGGTTGAGGGAGTAGTTTTGTTTTCACATAGGGCCATGTTGGTCTGGATAGCTTTTCCCCTTAATAAATAAAATATTTGTTTGAAAAAATTCAACATGTGAAAAAGATTCAATTCAAGACTGAAGGCAAAACACAGAAGATATCTTTAAAGAGGCCTTTTTTTAAACACATGCATTAAGACAATAGTTTGTATTTTTTTAAGGGATTACAATAAGTTAAATAAAGCCTCTAACAATACACAACAAGTTAGAGTAGACCAATTATTTAATTTAAATTTTAATTCACTTTTATTTATAATGTGCCAATTCACAACAAATGTCATCTCAAGGCACTTTACAACAAAAATCATTTCAATACAATTATAAAAACATTCCAATCAGTTAAGTTTTCTATGGAAGGAATCCCAGCAGATTGCGTTGAGTCGTCGACGTGAGGTTGTGCCCGGATCATGCAGACTCCAACCACAGCAATTCCTCAGCAATCCCTCATACTGAGCAAGCATGTAGTGACAGTTGAGAGGAAAAACTCCCATTTAACATGAAGAAAACTCCGGCAGAACTTGGCTCAGTACAAGCCGTCATCTGCCACGACCGTTTGGGGGTCTGAAAAGACAAAGAAGAGACAGCATGGAGGATGCTCGGTCAGTTTGAGCATCATCTGGACCAATGTTCCCCATCCAACAGGGGACTTTATAGTTGAGCAGGATACAGACCGTGTGGAGCTGCTATGGGAAGAAGCCAAAACAGAAGAAATGTGATCTCTCTTATTAATATTCATCAGAACTCTTGCTGCAGCATTTTGGATCAACTGAAGTCTTTTAATTGCATTTTGTGGACTTCCTGATAATAAGGAATTACAGTAGTCCAGCCTTGAAGTAACAAATGCATGGACTAGTTTCTCTGCATCAGTCCTGGACAAGATATTTCTAATTTTAGAAATATTCCAATAAAAAATTGCACCGAGCTTCTTTATATTATTACCAGAGGCCAAATGAATGGCATCCAGATGAAGTGATTGATTTAGCAGTTTCCTTTTTAAAGGTTCTGGCGTGTAATCTACCTAACTGATTTAATCGGGTTTCATGGATAAATATAGTTGTGTATCATCAGCATAACTGTGAACATTCATTCCATGTTGTCTGATTATTTTACCAATTCGAAGCATATATATATAGTAAAGAAAATCAGTCCAAGCGCAGAACCCTGTGGCACTCCACAAGTAACCCTTGAGTGTGAAGATTTATCATTGACATGAACAAACTAGAATCTGTAGGACAGATATTATTTAAACCAGCCTAGTTCTGTTCCTTTAATCCCTGCAACATGTTAAAGCCTTTCTAAGAGAATATTATGATCGACTGTGTCAAAAGCAGCACTGAGATCTAACAAGACCACAACAGTCACAATTCCATTATCTGAGGCCATTAAAATATCATTAATAACTTTCACCAGTGCTGTTTCCATGTTATGATGAGCTCTAAAACCTGACTGAAATTCTTCAAACAGGTTATTGCTCTTTACATGCTCACATACTTGATTAGCAACTATTTTCTCAAAAATGTTGGATAAGAAAGGAAAGTTAGATATAGGTCTGTAGTTAGCTAAATCATCTTATCTAGGGAGGGATTCTTAAGTAAAGGTTTAATTAAAGCAACCTTAAATTCCTGAGGCACATATCCATTTATTACAGATAGAGTTATCATATTTAAAATCGGGCCAGTAACCAGAGGGAACACTTCCTTAAATAATTTAGTTGGTATTGGGTCTAACATATAAGGCCCCTGGGTTGACAGTGTACGTCAAAGCACAAAACAAGCATGAAGACAAAGGAATTGAGTGTAGACCTCCGAGACAGGATTGTCTTGAGGCACAAGGCTAGGGAAGGTCACAGAAAAATGTCTGCCTCTTTTGAAGGTTCCAATGAGCACGATGGCGTCCATCATCCGTAAGTGGAAGAAGTTTGGAACCACCAAGACTCTTCCTAGAGCTCCAGCATTCCTCTGTGAAGTGAGGAGAACCTTCCAGAAGGACAACCATCTCCGCCTGGAGTTTGCTAAAAGGCACCTAAGGGACTCTCAGACACTGAGAAACAAAATCCTCTGGTCTAATGAGACAAAAATTGAAATCTTTGGCGTGAATGCCAGGCGTTACATTTGGAAAAATCAGGCACCGCTCATCACCGGGCCAATAACAATCCTACAGTGAAGCATGGTGGTGGCAGAATCATGCTGTGGGGATGTTTTTCAGCAGCGGGAACTGGAAGACTAGTCAGGATAGAGGGAAATATGAATGCAGCAACGTACAGAGACATCCTGGATGAAAACCTGCTCCAAAGTGCTCTTCACCTCAGACTGGGGCAACGGTCCACCTTTCAATAGGACAATGACCCTAAGCACACAGCCAAAATATCGAAGGAGTGGCTACAGAACAACTCTGTGAATGTCCTTGAGTGGCCCAGCCAGAGCACAGACCTAAACCCAATTGAACATCTCTGGTGAAATCTGAAAATGGCTATGCACTGATGTTTTCCATCCAACCTGATGGAGCTCGAGAGGTACTGCAAAGAGGAATGGGCAAAACTACCCAACGATAGGTGTGCCAATCTTGTAGCATCATATGCAAAACGACTTGAGGCTGTAATTTCTGGGAAAGGTGCATCAACAAAGTACTGAGCAAAGGCTGTGAATACTTACGTACATGTGATTTCTCAATTTTTTATTTTTAATAAATTTGCAACAATCTAAACATTCTTTTTACATTGTCATTAGGGGGTGTTGTGTGTTGAATTTTAAGGAAAAAAATGAATTTATTCCATTTTGGTATAAGGCTGTAACATTAAAAAATGTGGAAAAAGTGAAGCGCTGTGAATACTTTCCAGATGCACTGTATGTCAGTACAATATCTAAAGTGTGTAGACCAGCGTGTGTGTGTTGGGTCACACACAGCCATCAGGTGGCGCTAACCTGCCCTTTAAATACATCTGCTTCCCCCAGCTCGGCCTCTTTCACGACGGGCACCGGCCATTTCATCCAGAGGAGACCCTCTACAACCATAGTCCTTCGCTGGCGAAGGAAGACCCGAGTCTCTGACAGAAACTTGATCCAAATGAACCCAAAGACCTCTCCAGGTGAATCTTAAACATTGATAAACCAAGACATTGTCCCCAGAGCCCGACAAAAACCACTCTAAGTTTAAGACTGCCGGAAGGGCTGCAAGATTGAATGAGTGGGAGCCATATGTGCCACAGGTCCAGAACCAGCAGAAGCCGCATCAAGTTCGCCGCCACAGACCCGATAAGAATTGCAGTGCTGGAAAGCTGCCAAAAAGGTATTGTAAAGCGGATGCCGGGGGCTGATCGCATCGCAGCTGGACGGAGCAGCAAGCCAGGAGCTCACTGCAGCTAACCAGATCGGAGCCATTGTTAGCCGCTAATGTCGCCTCATCCCCCCTTTTCCCCTCATCGCCTTGCAGCAACTCGGAGGACTTTAAACGTTCATAAGGTCTGTTTGGGCAGAGGCAATTAGTTAGAATAACTAATTTTAAAGGTTTTCCCTTTTTGTGTTTAATGTTTAATAAATGTGTTTGAGTCACTCTAAGTGCCCCACGTGCGTTGCAAAGGGCTACCTGAAAGCCGACAAGCTCACGTGTTCGTCCAGGCCGACAGTTCATAACAAAGGTTGCTAATAACTGTTCAAACAGAATTCGGTTTAAATGGATTGTTTAAGAACAGAAACTAATCGTATTAACCATGTTTGAATTTGTTTTGTAATAAAAGATTGGAACTAAACAGTTTACTTCGGTGACCAGTTCATGAATAAAAGTAATTTCCCAAAGGTTAATTACTCTGATTCAGATAAATTTTAACTAACATCTCTTTATCCAAAGGATGTTTTGATTTTTCTTGTCTTTTCTTTTCTTGTAATTAGTGAAACTAATTCATCTTTTTCCTCCAGCATCTGCAAATGGAGTCCTGGGTCAGATCTGCATGCAGAATCACAAGAGAATCCATGGTTCCTCAGTTTATTGCATGTTTCCTCTTTTGTGTTCCTTTATTTTAACTATACATTTGTTTTAATCAGTAGTGTTTCTCTTATTACTAGTTTTAGTGTTTAAATGTTTTTCTTTCGTGTAAATAAATCTCCTGCCTGGAAAGTTGTCATTTCTTGTTCAACGTATACAGATATTGCAAGGTTTATGACCAATACACGTTAAGAATTAATTCCTTCAGAATTATGAGACTGATATAGAAATTTGGCTATTAAAATAGTTCCTGGTAGAACCAGGTGGTGCCCCGAATAAGAATAATTTTCAATAAATTATTAACTTTATTGACTGCCATAAGCAGTCTTTGACAATAAATAGCCAAATATCATATTTTTATTTAACATCCCCAACATGTGGGTCCCTTTACTTCCTGAGTTACAGTATGACAATTGAGTCTAAGATAATATTAAAGGCTGCAGTTAGGCTATAACTTTCAATGTCAATGTGAACTTATATGTCAACTTGTATGTTAGACCCAATACCAAATAAATTATTTAAGGAAGTATTCCCTCTGGTTACTGGCCCTATTCTAGACATGATTAATCTATTTTTAATAAATGGATATGTGCCTCAGGAATTTAAGGTTGCTGTAATTAAACCTTTACTTAAGAAACCCTCCCTGTATCAAGATAATTTAGCTAACTACAGACCTATATCTAACTTTCCTTTCTTATCCAAAATTCTTGAGAAAATAGTTCCTAATCAAGTATGTAAGCATCTAAACAGCAACAACCTGTTTGAGGAATTTCAATCAGGTTTTAGAGCTCATCATAGCAATGAAACAGCACTGGTAAAAGTTAGTAATGATATTCTAATGGCCTCAGATAATGGATTTGTGACTGTTGTGGTCTTGTTAGATCTCAGTGCTGCTTTTGACACAGTCGATAATAATATTCTCTTAGAATGGCTTGAACATGTTGTAGGGATCAAGGGAACAGACTAGGTTTACATCATATCTGTCTGACAGATTCCAGTTTGTTCATATCAATGATACATCCTCTTCACACTCAAGGGTTACTTGTGGAGTACCACAGGGTTCTGTGCTTGGACTGATTTTCTTTACTATATATATATGCTTCCAATTGGTAAACTAATTAGACAACATGGAATGAATCTCCACAGTTATGCTGATGATACACAGTTATATTTATCCATAAAACCAGATGAAACCAATCAGTTAGGTAGATTACAAGCATGTCTGGAAGAAATAAATATCTGGATGACTCTGAATTTTCTACTTTTAAATTCAGACAAGACAGAAGTTGTTGTCTTTGGACCAGAACCTTTAAAAAGGAAACTGCGATATCAATCACTTCATCTGGATGGGATTAATTTGGCCTCTGGTAATAATGTAAAGAACCTCTGTGTAATTTTTGACCAAGACAGGACATTTAAATCCCATATTAAACAGGTTTCTAAGATTTCTTTCTTTTACCTCCGGAATATTGCTAAAATTAGAAACATCCTGTCCAGGAGTGATACAGATAAACTAGTCCATGCATTTGTTACTTCAAGGCTGGACTACTGTAATTCCTAATTATCAGGAAGTCCATAAAATGCAATTAAAAGCCTTCAGTTGATCCAAAATGCTTGCAGCAGGAGTTTCAATGAATACTAAAAAGAGAGATCAACTTTCTCCTGTTTTACCTTCTCTCCACTGGCTCCCTGGTAAATCCAGAATAGAGTTTAAGATCCTCCTCCTTAATAATCAAGCTCCATCGTACATTAGAGATCTGATTGTTCCATATGTTCCTAACAGAGCACTTTGTTCTCAGAATGCAGGTCTACTGGTAGTTCTTAGGATTTCTAAAAGTGGAATGGGAGGCAGATCTTTTAGTTATCAGGCTTCTCTCCTTTGGAACCAGCTCCCAGTTTTAGTCCGTGAGGCAGATACTCGGTCTGTTTTCAAGACCAGGCTTAAAACTTTCCTTTTTGATAAAGCTTATAGTTAGAGTGGCTTAGGTTATCCTGAGCTATTTATGTAGTTATGCTAGTTATGCTATGCTGTTGGAGGACAGACTGAACACTTTTTTTCTCTCTTCTACTTTTTCTTCTACCACTCTCCAGATATATTTTTTCTGCCGTTATTGTGATTGTTAATCCAGTTTTCTTTCAGTATTTTTCTCCCCATAGAAGCCCCACATGGTCTGGTACGCTGTTCAACTACAATGCCCTCTGCTGAATGGGGAACATCGGTGCAGATGATGCTCAAAGTCACCGAGCATCCTCCCTGCTGACTCTGTCTTCTCAGACCCCCAGATGGCTGTTGCAGATTACCGCTTGTACTGAGCCAGGTTCTGCCAGAGGTTTCTTCCTTTTAAGGGGGATTTTTTTTTACTGTCCACTGTCGCTACATGCTTGCTCAGAGCTTGCTGAGAGATTGCTGAGGAATTGCTGTGGTTGGAGTCTGCATGATCTGGGCACAACCTCACGTTGATGACTCATTGCAATCTACTGGGATTCCCTTACATAGAAAATTTTTAACTGATTGGAATGTTTGTGTAATTGTATTGAAACGACTTTTCTTGTAAAGTGCCTTGAGATGACATTTGTTGTGAATTAGCGCTATATAAATAAAAGTGAATTGAATTGGTGGGCGATACAAAACCACAAAAAAAAAGTGGTTTTAATGTTTTGCTGCTCGGATGAGGAAAACTAAGGATTAGACGTTCAAAAGAGCTGTTTTTAATAATCAGTCTAGGGCAAATTTCCGAATCTGAATGAATGATGGTTGCAACTCCTCCTCGCCCAGTACTTCAAGGAATGTGAAAATTTTGATAATTGGAAGGAGTTGACTAATTTATAATTACACAATGCTCCTGCTGTAACCAGGTTTCTGATAGGCAAAATAGATTTTATTATCACATATTAAGTCATTTACTAATAAAGTATTTGAGGAGAGGGATCTCATGTTCAGTAAACCACATCTGATTGCCTTATTTCCTTGTTTAACTGGGTGTCATTAACGCCAGAGTGAATAACAATCTTACTGTATTTACACTTATCCTTAGCTAGCAGTTTCAGGTGGGATTTTATGTCACCTGTTCTGGCCCCTAGAAAATATTTGACTGTGGTCGATGGTGTCACTAATCCCACGTTTTGGACTATGGAACTGCCAATTACCAGAGTTTGTTTCTCAGTGGCTTAGTCACTGAGAGGGCAAAATCTGTTACCGGGTAACAAGAAACAAAATCCGCACTGGGTAACGGGCTTTGACTATTTACTGGATTCTAAACAGCACGGAGCTCCTCCTACTCTGAAATACTCGCCTCCAAAGCTGCGAAAATGCTACATTTATTACACTTACCATTATCACTGAAGGAGGCGGGTGAGTAACTAAACATCTGACAACAGGAGAGAGGAGCCACAGAAGGAGAAAGAGAGCTAGACGGAAGATAATTAGCCGTAGCTGCTACGAAGCTAAGCTAACAAACTAGCGAGATCATGGCACACCGAGAACAACTGTGTGAAACACAAGGTGTTCCCAAAACGTGAAGGACAACAACCGGGAATTGAGTGTAGTAATGTGCTTAAAAAAACTTAGAAAGACCTCAACCCAGAGAAAAAAAGATCAAAAGAAACTCCAACAACCAACAACTTTGATTATCCCTTTAAAAAACAGATTCATATCGCTGGCCTCTCCCGGTTCTCGGAGTCTAATAGACGCACAGCAAAGCCAGCGAAACGCAAACAATTCCCTGGAACTAACAGACCTTCGCCAAATCCACCATAACCCAAACAAATATAAACCGAACAACAACAAGAAAAAAGCAGCAAGAAGCCAGCACTGACTGAAAGCAAAAGAGAACAGAATACAGCAAGAAAAACGAAAACGCTTGCTATTATTCATGATGGATCGATCAAAGGTATTGAACAACTATGCATCAATACAAGTGTCTTTAATTACCCACAAATGACAGTTAAAAACATTTCTGAGATGATTCCATCATTTTTTGAGAGCAACCCAGAACTACAAAAAATTGTTGTCCATGCAGGAACAGTCGACATCTCTCACAAGAAATCTGAAATTTTAAAGAATGACTTTTTGGCTTTACTCCAGAACTTGAACACTATCAAGATAGAACTTCACATATCTGGACCAATTCCAGCAACGCCCTCAGATGAAGAATTTAGCTGGATCAAAGGATTTACCAGATTTATTAAAACTGTCTGTGCTGAAAGGTCTATTCCATTCCTGAACAATTTTATGATCTTCTGTGAACAAAGTTACCTATTCACAAAAGATGGACGTCAAATCATTAAGAAAGGTCAAAAGCTCTACATCTGGAACATGTTATCTAATCTAAACTGTCCTCGAACTGAGATAAATAGTGAACGCCAACCTGCTGTAACACACAGAGAAGATGACATCCTTGCACCCGTCAGTGATAAGCCTGCCACAGTCATGCCAGCTAACTGTGCAATAACGCCATCAGATGACCTTCAAAAGAAACACAGAGTTCCAGCATCTCTATGTGGTGAACATGCAGATTCTACTGTGCAGAGGATGCTACCTGAGACGGCATCCAATCAACACACCAGCTGGCAGGGGGATCAGCAGCACATCCAACTCATCTTCAACTCCTTACTCTGTGACGGGCTCACCATTCCGGTAATTTTCTGAATTTAATTCATAAGTTAAGCTTCATAAGTGAGACCAGGAAAAATAAAATGGGTGGTGGTCTGGCCACAATTTTTCATAAATCGTTAAACTTCAAAAAGGTATCGCTAGGTGAATTCAGCACCTTTGAATATTTAGGTACTGAAACAAATGAACCAAACAGTCATATTTGTAAACATATACAGACCACCAAAACCAAAACTTAACACAAACTTTTATTATGACTTCAATGACCTTTGCTCTGCAATATGCCTAGACTATGACCACATAGCAATTGTGGGGGACTTCAACATTTATACTGACAAACCCCAAGACAGCCGAACAAAAGCACTAAATGACACCCTTCATAACTTTGACCTAATCCAACACATTAATGAGCCAAGGCACAACCGAGGACACACTCTGGACCTAATTATTAGCAAAGACTTAAATATCTCTAGCATTGCCGTAACTGATATCGCATTATCTGACCTTTTCTGCATCTCATTTGAAAGCACCATCCAAGCCAACATACCTAATCAGAGTAAATCCACTGTTAAAAAACGCTTCCTTAAAGAAAACTCAACTAAAAACTTTAAACTTATGTACACTCCAACCTTATCTAAATCCCCTACATCCACCAACACACACTCAGTAAATAAACTGACAGATGATTTTCCATCCAAAATCTTAGACATGATGAATAAGATTGCACTTCTTAAGGTTAAAACCATCCCTATTGAAAAGAAGTCTCCGTGGAGAAACAAAGTGTGTGACTTGACAGTTAGAGGAGATAGGTTGTGTCATTGATCCATGAATGAGCTGTTCTGTTCTTTTGATTGAATCTAGCATTTTTGTTATACTGTTTCTTGTGAGTGACTAAACATACCACAGCACAGTTGATTATATCATTGATTATTTGTGTAGTGTGTTTAAACGAGATGAAAAGAAGGAAATTGTCAGACTACACAGAGCTGACCCAGGGTGAGCTATCACTATGTAAAATGAATATTTTGATCTGTTTTAATAAACTTAAATAGCTAGATTCCTATTCTGTAATCTCTGATAAATGTAAACGTATGGAACTATAGAACTGAGAGTTTTAAACAAGACATTTAGTTCCAACAAGAGATAGCCCTCTTGCAAGTTTTCAATTATATCAGTACAAATACTGACCATGGTAAAACCACAGTACTGGTACTATTAGACCACGGTGCAGCGTTTGACACCATTTACCATGATATATTACTAGAACGTCTAGAGAGCTTGGTCGGACCTTCTTGGTACAGCACTCCACTGGTTCGAATTCTACCTTAAGAACAGGAACTTCTTTGTGTCGATAAGCCAGTTCTCATCACAAAACACAGAAATCACATGGGGTCCCCCCAGGGCTTCATCCTAGGGCCCCTCCTATTTAGCATCTACATGCTCCCACTAAGCCAGATTATCACCACCAACAATGTTAACTACCATTAACTACCACAACTATGCTGATGACGCTCAGCTTTATATCTCAATATCACCAGGTGATGTTGAACCCATCCAAATCCTCAATAAATGCATTGAGCAAATTAGCAGCTGGATGTCCCATATTGTCCTCCAACTGAACAAAAACAAAACTGAAGTGTTTCTCTTCGGACCCAAAAACGATTGATTAAATATCAGTAAACAGCTTTAGTTGGTCCAACTAGAAACTACCAACCAGGCCAGAAATCTAGGTGTAATAATGGACTCAGACCTGAACCTCCAGGGTCACATAAAGGCAATAACAAGGTCAGCTTTCTATCCCCTGAGGAACATTTCTAGGATTAAAAGAATGATGACACTATGAGACCTACAAAAACTCATCTATGCGTTTATCTCTAGCCGCCTTGATTACTGTAACAGTATCTCCACAGGTCTGCCTAAAAAATCAATCAGACAGCTGCAGCTGATCCAGAACGCTGCTGCTCATGTTCTCCGTAGAACAAAAAAAGTAGAACACACCACCCCAGTTCTAAAATCCTTACACTGGCTCCCTGTAGCTCAGAGAATAGACTTCAAAGTGCTTTTATTAGTTTATAAATCATTGAATGGGTTAGCACCAGAGTACATTAGAGAGCTGCTATCACGGTGCAAACCATCCAGATTACTCAGGTCCTCCAGCTCTAGTTTACTGATCATCCCTAGAACCAGAACCAACCGTGGGGAAAAAGCTTTTAGTTTCTATGTTCATCATATCTGGAACAAACTACCGGGAGAATGCAAAGCTGCAGAGACACTGAAATCTTTTGAATCTTAAATTAAAACGTACTTATTTAGACTCGCTTATGAGTAACTGTTTTTACGTGATTGTTTTTAATTGTTACACGAATTATTGTCTTAATTACTGTAAATGCTTTCTTGTGTTAAAAACTGTGAGCTTTCTTCAGCAAGATCAATTAATGAACTACAACTGTGTTTTATACTCACTTGTCCCTATATTGTTGATTATTTTCTTATTGTAACTGTTAATTTGTATTCTAATAATTAAACTGATTTATGCTGTGAACCGGTCTTAATAACGTAAAGTACAGTGAATTGCCCTGTGTTGAAAGTGTGCCATACAAAAAAAATTGCCTTGCCTTGCCATCAATCATAGAGAATCTTGTTCTTTTTTTATTTGTTTTATTGGAATATAGTTTGCTGCTTACAAACTAAATGAAAAGCTTTCATTGCTTCTCTTTTTGAAGGTGATCCAACTACATCCTTGAAATACCTGTTACCTTTAGTAACATGAATAATAACATGTTCATACTCTGGATGACTTGTGGAATTCTAATAAGCTCAATGACCTTTTGATTCCATTTGAAAGCTAATCCTCTTTTTGAAAATTTTCACAATAACTGCCATTGTGTGAACCTCTTTCTAATTACTTGAATAAAAATAGAACCGGCCTCATTCATTTTCCAAAGGTAAAAAAGACCCGAACATTTAATTCCTATATTATCTGTAAGCATTTTTAATAGAACCAAGCTTGCATTGAAAGATTCTTTCTTTGAAGTAAAGAGGAATACAGATAAATGAAAGGCTCCCTGCTATATGTCATGTAAAACAATACAATACATTTTTCTGCAAGGTCCAGACATTCCTCATAATTTATATTTTTACTCTTACAAGGCCCCTGCCTTGTTTAAGCACAGTTCAGAGAGCCTTGACGGCAGGGATACCCATAAGAGATGGTATGTCATGGTGAGGAATAGCCTAACTAATGAGGACTCTCATAATCCGTTAGCTCAAGCCTAATGGGGCATTTAAAGGAAGACAATGCATCTTCTGGCACATAACCTCTCTCTTCCTTACACCCTCAATTGTAGGAAATCATGTTTCAGGAGGAACACAATTAGCTCACGCAGTGATAAAGAGCCACAGCCTTATTTAATAAAATAATATTGCACTTCAGAGCATGCCTGCATTAATCAGTAATGCCACTACATTAGAATACAAACATAATTTTACTGTTTGAACCCATTATTAGAATTCTGTATCATGATGGAATGTGTTTCGTCTAAAGGCTGACACATACTACAGGTTATTCAGGCCTATTTTTGTCCCAATCTCACCCTTACAATCAAAGCAAGCAAAGGCCCGATTGTCTAGCTTATACAACCAACACCGTGTCTTATTTTCCTTTGGTGTGTGGTGTGTTAAGAGTGATTTTTGTCCGGTCTGATCCGCTCGGAAGGAGAGATCGTAAATAATGAACATGTTCAATATTTACAGCTAGAAATTCTGATTTGTGTTGAATGCTCAGAAAGGAGCCAAGCAAGCACATGTCACATGTACCAGAACCACAGCCAATCAAGATGCGAGCTGACTGATGGAGAAGAGTGTAAGAATAAGCAAAACCATGTCGCTGGTAAAAGCACATATTTATTGGACTTCCGAAATGTTAAAACCACTGGTTAATTGGCCACAGCAGGAATGTTTATATAATGTTTCATTAAAAAAACATAAGATGCAGTAAGAGAAGCACTAATGATGTTAGCTGGTGCAAGCATCTAGTAAACAGTGCTGCTCTTCAAGCTTGCTGTGATAGACAATGTTATGAAATTTGTATTTATTTTTTGGGGTTTTCAGAGAGTAAGATGCCAAAAACAACAATCAAGGCTTAATCCTGTTTGTCTCCCATAATTGTTTACACTGAAGTCACGTTTGACTATGCCAAGGAGCTAGAATTGGAACATAAGTTTTGTACCTGTAACTTTTAGTTTTGTACCTGTAACTTATTATTTATACTTGTAACTTATGCTTTGTACTTTAAAATTAGGTTTTGTACCTGTAACTTTTAGTTTTGTACCTGTAACTTATTATTCGTACTTGTAACTTATGTTTTGTACTTGAAAATTACGTTTTGTACTTGAAACGTATGTTTTGTAACTTGCACACATTTTAAAAATACAAGTTTCAAATTACAAGTTACAGATTTCAAGTTTCAAGTTACAGGTTTCAAGTTTTAAGTTACAAGTTTCAAGTTACAGGTTTCAAGTTACAGATCATTTTTTACCATATTTGGCTTGGCTGGAAGAACCAATGAGTGGCTTGCTGATTATGACCAACAAATCATGTTTCTCGAATTTCTATCCAATCATGGCAAGACAAAGGTAGGGCTCTGCACCGCTCACAACCAAACATGATTACTTTCACACTGCAACTGCAGCCATCACAGCTGCTACAAACCACGCCCCCAGGTGACTCAGGCGCAACTGAAACAACATGGTCGCTGCCGGGCCGGCTCTCTTCAAGCATGAGAAGTCTGTCACGGGCCTCACTGCTGGATTTCAGAGAGTTTTTCCCTCAACTTCAACCCCTGGAGTGATGGTAAGTTAAGCGTGTTTCCTAGTGATGGGTTGATGATGCCTCGTGTACCGTTTCAACACATTACCCCAAATGTATTGATTCTGTATCGATACGGAATTGCTGCTGTGTTGGTCTACTGACACCTGCTGGATCTTAATGTTATTGCAGGCAACCTAATTCGGAAAATCAAGTAATCTATGGATTCAATAAAATTTATGTAATTGTATTCCATATTGTACGCTGCACTTTAATATGTTAATCAAAGTTTAAAATATGTTATGTTAAAAATATATCATGAGACATCATGCGAATGTTTGTCACATCTCGTTAAAAAGCAAAACTGAAGGTGATTATGAATTGTATATTAGGTACATTTTAAATATTTTTTTTATTTTAAAAATTCGTCATTCCAAGCTCTTTCCAATGCTTTTTTTTTTTTTAAGCAGTTTCTCTAGCTTTAGAAACAGATCCTTGCAAGGGACAGATGCACAATAACTTTCTGATTGGCAAAATATTTTATGGTTTTTAAGTGTCTTAATGGTCTTGGGCCTTCTTGTCTGTCAGAAATGTTTATACCATATGAACCCTCATGGTCTCTGCTTTCCTCTGACAGCTGTCTCCTTATCATTCCCTAAGTCAGGACACAGACTCATGGTGAGGCATCTTTCAATTATTACGACCCTCACATCTGGAACAGGCTGCGGAGGACCTCAGGGCCGCAGAGAATGTTCATGTTTTTAAGAGCCGGCTTGAGACTCACCTTTTTAACCGAGCTTTTAACTAATTATTATTTATTAATATATGTTTAACTGGTCATCCTGTTTTACCTGATTTAATTTTTAGTTTTGCTTGTAACTGTTTATTTATTATCTGCTTTGCATTTTTATCTTGATTCTATCTTATCATTGTTTTACACTTCATACACTTTATATTTTATACACTTTATACTGTGATGGGCTGGTGACCTGTCCAGGGTGTACCCCGCTTCTCGCCCCTTGACAGCTGGAGATAGGCACCAGCCCCCCCGCGACCCCTTGAGGAATAAGATGGATGGATGGATACACTTGATATCTTAACTTATTTCAATCTTCCTCCCAGTATTTCCTCTCTGGGGGACCCCTGCATCGGGAGCAGTGGGCAGCTGTGGCTGCCTGGTACCCCCCTTGTTGTGCTTGGGTGGAGGTGGGGATAGCAGCCCTCCCTCCTCTGGGCGCCCTGTTTCGGTGCCTTGGCTGCTGCTGCTAATCTGCTGCTACCAATGCAGATGGCTTACATGATGGTGTTTCCTCGCTCATCTGTGCTCAGCCCGCTGTTTTTGTAGCTTTTAAGAGTGTGTGTGTATGGATGATGGGTTGGAAGGGGGGTGTAGTTGCGATGTTGATTTTATTTTTGGTTTTTGAAGGGGGGGTTGGGGGGTCATTTTAAAATCTGTAAAGCACTTTTAGAAACTGTGTTTGAAAAGCGCTTCAAAATAAATAAAGTTTGATCATGTGAAAGCGATCGAGAATAAAACATGTTACATTTTTATCTTGCCAAGGAAGGTGCTATGGGGTACAGTTTCCTCATTCCGGATATGAAAATCTATCACCTTTAGGCGAAATGTGCTGTTTTGAATCCAAAATATGTCACCTACATGATTTTTGGATGTTGAATGAGAAAACAACCACCTTTAAACGGTTGTTGGGTCTACAGAAGGATGCAATGAATATTTATGAAAGATTTCTTATGGTACTCAAAAATAATATCTATTTTATGGAAAAATATTATATACGGGGCACCACCTGACAAGTCAGGAACTATATTTATAGCAAAATACATTACCATTTTCCTGGTTAAGGCGGAGGTAAAACAAGGTGAAGGAGTGAGCTCTAGACATTTACTTAACAGCACCTTACTACATATTATTGGGATTTATTCGCTCTATATCATGTATTTCAGGAAAAACCTTGCTTTCCAATCTGGATTACTGAATGCTAATCTTTAAAGGACCCCAACTGTCCTCAGCGAGATCTTTGAAGAGTCTTTACCCAGAACAGAGACAAGAAACCACACACACAACATAATTCTGTTTGAGGCGACACACCTGAG
Source organism: Apricaphanius iberus (assembly GCA_028564705.1). Lineage (NCBI taxonomy): Eukaryota > Metazoa > Chordata > Actinopteri > Cyprinodontiformes > Aphaniidae > Apricaphanius > Apricaphanius iberus. Next base: position 191,307 of record JAPXFQ010002862.1, read on the forward strand.
TCAGATGGAGCCAGACCAAAGTCTGTCTAAATTATTGACAGGGGAGCACTCTTTTATTGAAGCACAAAACAAAAGGATTCATAGTTGAACACACCCCGTATTTTTTCACAGTTTAGACTCAGTGACCTGTCTTTCCACATACACGGTACATACATGGTCAGCAGAAGAATCATAGTTTTTTTTTACCTTTTTGACCTTACCCCCCCCCCCCCCCATAAAGAAAAAAAGAAAAAAACAACAAAACACAACAACAAAGGACATAAGTACTAGTTTATTCAACCAGGGAAGTATAATCCATGTTGAACTTGCAAAACCTGCAATCAAATCTGAAATTTCTGAACGGCAATCGGGTGAAAGAGACAAATTTAGCCGTCTAGCTCCATAGACTCCCATTCATGTTTCACTCGTGGCAATCGCCCCCCGTGGAACTGCATACAAAATTTATTAAAATGGGACTTAAATGAGAGTGGCAAGGCTCTCCGTAGACCAGCTGTGACAACAACAACAACATCTGAGGATCGTCTTCCGGGTCAACTCGCCGGTCAATGTCTGATGGATGTACAGTCACGTTTTCGCTTTGTGGGCAAATACCCGAACCAATCGCAGTATGATTGACACTTTGAATAGCAAACTAAATGCTGTAAAGGTATATGACATTCCTAGCTTATGCAAGTTTTTGCCTGTGTGACTAGTAAGCGTAAAACGGCATATCCAGAAAGGCGATGTTTACGCACACGGTGCATGGGCGCACAGGCCTGATCACACTGCTGTGGACAATATTTTGATGATAGACTTTTTTATTGTTATGTGCATAATTGTTCAAAATGTTACAAACTCAATGCTGATTCACTTTTCCATTTTTGTTTGTCAAGACAATTATGTACCATAGCGATTTAAATCTGTTAATTCTGCCAATTGAATGTTTGAATTTTTTCCACTGTAGTTGTAGGGGAGAGCTGGTGCTGGTTGTTTCATGGGTTGGTTTTCACATTGCTTATTCTAGACAGTCAATGGCGATGTGGGACAAATTTGATATCAAACTGTTAGCCTTTGATAGCTTACTCATTTGCAGTTGCAATTTTGCTTAGCAGACACATAACATTGAAGTGAGGAGAACATTTTTAATTTTCATGGGTCAGACTAAATTTTCAAGTTGGTGTTGTTTTTGTATTGAGAGCTTGCAGTTTATTAGTCAATCAAAAACAAAACACTCATTAAAAAGCCAAAAGTAGTAGCTTTAATTAGAGTCATCTTACAGCTACAGTATCAATTTAAAGCCATGTGGCATCTAGCTTAACATCTTTTTCACAAAGTCAGTTGGGGATGGTTGTCTCATAGCTGGTGTAGATGGTTGTCACATGTGACTCAAGTCTTCCTGTCGGACCGGAGACAGCACGTGCGGTTGGGGAAGATTGTCTCGGAAAATCGGACTACAAACACTGGGACTCCTCAGGGCTGTGTACTCTCCCCCTGGCTCTTCTCGCTGTATACAAACTGCTGCACCTCCAGTCACCAGTCCGTAAAGCTGATCAAGTTTGCGGACAACACCACCCTCATCGGACTTATCTCAGACGGTGATGAGTCTGCCTACAGGAGAGAGGGGGACCGGCTGGCTTCTTGGTGCAGTCACAACAACCTGGAGCTGAACGCCCAGAAGACAGTGGAGATGGTCATGGACTTCAGGAAAGTCACAGCCCCACCGTATCCCCTCACCCTGATGGACTCTCCCACCCCCATCTCCATCGTGGACTCCTTCCGTTTCCTGGGCACCACCATCACCCAGGACCTCAAGTGGGAGCCAACCATCAGCTCCCTCATCAAGAAGGCCCAGCAGAGGATGTACTTCCTGCGGCAGCTGAGGAAACTCAAGGTGCCGACCGAGATGCTGGTGCAGTTCTACACGGCCATCATCGAGTCCATCCTCACCTCCTCCATCACCGTGTGGTTCCCCGGCGCCGCAGACTGGGACAAACACCGACTGCAGCGCATCGTGCGTGCTGCTGAGAAGGTGATTGGCTGCAGGCTCCCATCCCTCCGGGACCTGTTCTCCTCCAGGACCCGGAGGCGTGTGGGTCGGATCACAGCTGACTCTTCTCACCCTGGACACCGACTATTCTCCCTCCTCCCCTCAGGCAGGAGGCTACGGTCCATCCAGACCCACACCTCCCGCCACCTGAACAGTTTCTTCCCCTCCGCCATCAGACTCATGAACAATAACAAGACCCGATAGTTCAGTTAAAGACCCATGTAGGATATAACCATCTGCACTACGTAACTTTATTTTACTGCACTGTGTGGTCTGACCACACTTAGATCTGCTGCTGTCATTCACCTGCACATCTGTGAATGGAACCCTGCTGCTGTTCTTATGTTAAAAGGATGTTTATCTATTCATAGTTCTTTTATATACATATAGATTATAATATTTATAAAGACTTTAGCCTTATAGCTCATTCTTTTTCTTTTTTTTTCTTTTTTTTTTTTTATGTTAAATGTTTTATGTTGCACGATTGTACCGAGGAAAATTCCTAGTTTGTGAACTTGTTCTCAAACAATGGCAATAAAACCTATTCTGATTCTTATTCTGAAGTATTAGAATTTGTTTTGTTTGTTTTTCAATTGAGGATGTGCAGACAGTGATATATTGTGTGTCTTTGTGGGTAGAATGGTCAGGAACTTCAAGAGAAACACAGTGGAAGATAACCAGCAGAAAGTATACTTTTGATGATTAAACCAGGTTAAGGTTAAACTGGTTTACTAAGCTTAAACTGTTGGTCAGCTGTTGTTTGCTGTTAGGCAGCTTGCATAATGAAATGAAATTAAACAAGTTTTAGCACAGATTTCTTTTTCATTTTTATTTCTCAACACAGTAGAAAATTCAAGTAACCAATCACCTACCTTAATCTAATTGTTTAAATATATGGGTATTGATGACAACTATCATAGGTGGTATTCATATTAAAACTTATTTGCATTTTCTAGTTTAAAAAACTGAAAAGTTACACATTATCTTTTAAGATCCCAATTTATCACTGACATCCTATTGAACCTCAATAGGGACAACCAACCCCATATCCTGTGACAACCAACCCTGTGATGGGGTTGGTTGTCACAATGTGTCAGAGTGTCTTTGATGGTTAATTACTTCCTGGTACAATACATTAAAAGTAAAAAGTATACACATTTAAAGCCAAGACCCCAAGTTTTCATTTCATGTAAGAATTACTGGTGAAAGATTTTTTGAACATGAGCAATTCATGCATGAGTAAAAATTGTGACAACCAACCAGTCTCCTCTACTTAAAGGTCACTGATAACCAAGGCTCTGATTAAAAATTGGTATTTGTAATAGAAAACCTTCATTTTGTCTGCATGGGACCTTGTGCAATCAGTAAGGGCTTCCAACAAAGAAGGTTGAGAAACACTGTATTATTGTTACAGGTTTATCTTCTTATTAGACTTATTATACTTTTATTGCCAACAAACATTCCTTTTAGTTTTCATGGGGAAAAAATGTCCTTGATATGATCATGAAAAAATATTTAGGACATCTATTGGTTTTTGATTTGTGGTTTCACAAACATAAAAGGCTAATGTAAACAAAAAGTATGGGGCCTCTAGCAGTAGCAGTGAAATATACAGCATTCTCCTACTTTCTGTCTTTTAGTACCACAAAACTAATAGAAATGTTCTCATAATGATTCTGTCCTTCATTTGTTTGTTGATTGAAAATCCATTTAAAAAAAAAAAGTTTACTGAATAACAGTCATCAGCCAGTCAGTTAAGACTAAAGCAATGCTTTTCACTCCCAATTCAGCTCCATTTAAACTTGCCTAATGCTCTTAATGGAGGGGTGCAGCTTCTGCATCACTAGATTGAACAATAATTACTGTTTTGACTATAATCCATACTTGCCAACCCTCCCGATTTTCAGTGCCCCTCCCGAAAAACTCCTGGGACCACCATTCTCACGATTTTCTCCCGATATTTGATGGTGTTGCATGTCATGTACACTCCGTGTTTCTAATGTGAGAGGGATCGAGAATAAAACGTGTTACATTTTAAATAAGTGAACAGTTTCTTCATTCCGTACATGAAAATCCATCATGTTTGTCGAAATTTGCCGTTTTGCAGCGAGCCGCAAGTTTTCAGAAGTCTTTGCATTTGGTCTGGCAAAAACCAATGTTAGTGTCAAAATCAACAGACTCATTGCTTTCTTAGTTTGTGCTGCGACCAAACTAAGAAAAAATACTTTCTCACTCTCTCCTGACACAGAGACTCCTACGAGTTTTTGGAATGATTAATAGTGACTATTCGTAACCTCCTAGACTCCTCAACGCTGCTGAGCAGGGGCGTATCCAGGAGGTTAATAAAGCGGGGCTGAAAGGGCCCAGGATGGGACTGTAGCACCAAAATAAAAGCAGAGGTGTTCTTGTAGTGGGGACCCAATCTAAACAGTCTTCATGTTAAAATTACAATTTAAGGTAATTTTATTTTGCTAAGGTTTATGTGACAATGTGATATGAAAAACCATTGCAACCTTTTTACACAAAAGGTTTTTCACCAAAAATTGGAGGGATTGTTTAATTCTTAACTTACATGATTGCTGTGGACTGTTATTTTGTCAAATAAATAAATAGTCTAAGATTCAAGTATTCTTAATCATTATAATTATACGGATACATGTTTTTCTATTTTTTCAGCAAATCCCTTAAAAATACATTTTATAGACTTTTTATATTACCCAGACAGCATCTCACCTAGACGGCAAGGAGCATGCTAAAATCTTTAAATTGTCGTATTTATTCTGTCGCTGAATTATTACGCTAAAATAAAAAGGTGTCTGTTAACTTGTGTTATAACAACTCTGATATAAATGATGATCTTATTACATAATTTTGAAATTCAAGAAAGCTTTTAAAATAATAATTTAATTATGAAACGTTAAATAGTGAATCATTAATAAACGTGTTTTTGTTCAATCTGTTAGAAACCTTTAATGGGTTTAGCAGCTCTAGGTACAAGATGGCTTAAACTGGTTTGGCTCATTAGTAGTCCAAGCTGCTGAAAGATTTGAATTCATGATTTGATTTTTTTTCTCCCAGACTCTATATCTATTTGCCTTTATATTATCAATAGGTATTTGATCTCATAATTTGAGGTTGGGAAAACCTTTTCTTCACACTCCCCAGAGACAATGTAAACTTCTGATTAAATTTTAACATTTAAACAACTTAGATATTTTGAATATCAGTTTTTCACGACATTCCTTTCTTCCATTTTGACTTACTTAGATTATTAGAAAAGAGAACTTCTTGTGATTAAACCTAAACAAAATACTTGGATTATGTGGAATTCATTTGACTGATGTCAAATAAATAATAAATCTGGTACACATCCAGCAAATCTTTGCTTATTTTAAAGTGTGATGGAAAGTTCCCTTAAACACAGATGATTTAACCTTGAAAACTAATTTCTAATGGCAGTTTTATGGATTATGTGACTGATTAGGTCTGTTTATGTAAGTATTTTAATATAATTTAAAGCAGCACATAAATCAACACCAGTGGTTCCCTACATGGGAGCAAAGACCCATAAAGGGTCTACACACATTTTTGTCTGTACTGAGGTTACCAAAATTATATTTGCAAACATTACATTTATTCAATCCAAAAGAGAAAAAGAAAAAATTGTCTTTATAGCCTAAAATGTAAAACATGAAAAATAACACCATAACACTCAGGTATTTAGTGAATGTATAGAGTAATTGCGATCCCATGACAATGGAGGACAGCTTTGCACACTCCACTGTAAAAAGCCTGCCAGAAATACTTTCCTTTATTATATTGTTCTAAATAAGTGTTTTGTTTTTTACTTTCGTCTGAAATGTTAAACTGAAATTGAACTTTAATTCTCTGTAAGATTTTGATTTCATGGGATTTATAACAAATAATGGTAATATTAATTTAGGGGTAATATTAATTTAGGGGAGAGTGGCTTATCTTGGTCACAAGCAAGAGGGTCCTCAAGAAAAAGAGGTTGGGAACCACTACTACACCTTTGTCAAATTAAATCATTGTAGAACTCATAGCCTTTGAAGAGCTTGGAATTTCTAAAATCATAATTAAGAGAAAATCATAAACAAAGCAACCAAAACATATTAAATTGACCAGTGGTCAAATTATAAAAATTCCTTAAATATAACATCATGAATCACAGTCTGTAAAATCTAAAAACTGAGGGTAAAATAACTGCTTACTATCTGCTGTTTGGTGGAAAGTGCCAGCTGTGAAACACTCAGGGACAGCTAAAGCAGTTTTATGGCAACAATGCAGCATGATTAAAAACCAACAACAACGAAAAAACTCTGATATTTGCCCTGGCCTTCATGTGGCGCCTCTGGAGAGGCTGATTAAGGCAGCCTCCAAACTGGCTCTGTTTTGGACAGATGGAACAGGCTTGATGAGAAAGGGGCCAGCAGGTCCACGGCCGTGTGGATATTGTGTCTTCATTATAACCCACAGAGGGGTTGGAGGGCGACATTGTTTAGGGAGGCAGTGAGCATCTCTTAATGCTATTATACCGAAGCACCAGCAGGAGCCTGTCTAAGAATTTTACCCTTCTATTTTCAATTATACACCTGCTCTCTGTAGAGGGTGAGAAAGTGATGACATGGAAAATGAAAATAATAAAAACTTAAGCAGCAGGATGAGCAAATATTTAAAAACATTAAGAGAGTGAACTTGTGATGGATTGTTAGGTTAGTGCAGAACACATCAGAGTTAACAGCAATCAGGCATGTTAGCTAGGGATATCAGATATTATCGGCCTAAAGTAATTATTGGCCGATATTGGCATTAAAATGTAATATCGGAAATTATCGGTATCGGTTTTTATTTTTTTAATAAGATTAGTTTTTTTACACCATGCACATATTATATATCAAACTCTTCAGCCATTTCTTTTCTCATTCAGAATGTAAAAATATGACAGATTTGAGGTTTAGTTTTTGAGATATTTGTTTGAGACAACTTTCAATATATCAAAAGGTAGGCTAATTATTGTCCCTGCTTAAATGTTTGCTGTTTTTTTATTGTTTATTCTTGTTTCAGTTTTTTCTACTTTACTTCACTGCTATGAAGGTATAATGTTGTTTACATTTTCTAAAATTAGAAATTTGTCCTGAGTGGTCGGCCTTTGTCAGTATTCTCTGTGTGAGAAAATGCTCCTGCTACTTTTGAAGACAAAATAAAAATGGCACCTTTTTGAATTGCTTAACTAAAATTCTAGTACTAATTACATTTTCTAAACTTTTATAGCTCAAGTATGCATGATACAAGATATTTCATTGTGGTTACCTAAAAGGGTTTAGTAGTTTTTGTTTTTTATGAGGGAGGGTCGGTTTATATCGGTATCGGAAATTATGAGTTAGGCTATATCGGATATCGGTAAAAAAGCCAATATCAAACATCCCCAATGTTAGCTACTAATTAAAGCTTTAATGGTATAGTCACTTAGGATGTTGGTGAAAGGTGTGTTCTTCTTGGTGATAGTGCATTACTTGGCTGCAGTGTTGTTAAAAATGTACAAGGAATTTATGGATTGTGTATGCAGGTATCTTGCATGTAGTGTTGACAGAGAAGATTTTCTTTTTTTTCCTATTTATGGAGTATCCAGTGGTTCTGAGGGCTTCTGATATGGTGGAGAAAGGAGCAAACAGCTCCGGGCCACAGATGCTATGGAAGATCCAATTAACTATTTTTTAATTCTCGGATATCTTATGTCTCAAAAGATCAACCAGGTCAATTATAGCTAATGGCCAATAAGAAAGTTAAGTGAGGTTATACATTGAAGTGCCTTAGTTAATACAGTATATTGCAGCATATCTAAAGAAAGTTCAACAAAACTTGATTTTTCTTTCAGCCCTGATCATCTTCAGAGAAGAGATCTATCTACTTTGAAATCTTCCTAATTGTACAGATTGGATTATGCTGTCATCATAAAGTTCCCACTACCCGATAAGACACTGTAGGGCAGTAGTTCTCAATTATTTTCTCTCAGGCCACCCACAAATGATATTTTCACACTCCTCCTGAATTGAAATACTATTGAGAACCTGAAAAAAGTTAATTATTTACAATCAAGTGTTTGCCACCTTTGTAAATTCTTGTATTTTCTAGATGTTTGTGACACTTCAATATTTCAGATTATCAAATTAATCTGAATATTAGTCAAAGACAACACAATTAAACATAAAATGCAGTTTTAAATGAAGGTTTTTATTATCAAGAGGGTGAAAAAAATCTAAACATACACAATCCTGTGTAGCAGCTGGTTCCTGTGCTGTTTTTTCCAGTTGGCTGGTGTCATGCCTCACTCCCCACTCATACTCCTTTATTATTTGCACCTGTATTATCCTGAACCTCCAGGGCTCTGCCCCTGATTAATCATTGTTTCCACCTGTTCCTCCTTGGTTCTCCCCTCATTTAAGATCCAGCGAGGCCTTCTATCCTCGCTGGATCATTGATTGTGTCGTGCCTTTTGTTGCTGCACCTCAATAAAACCACCTCACCTGAGTTCTGCTTCTGCGTCTGGGTCCTTCGTCTCCCACACTGCAGCACAACCCCTGACAGAATGATCCAGCCAAGAAGGAGGGACCCAGCAGAAGCCTCCGACCCCGACATCCTGGAGTCCCTCTGGTGTAGGCTGGAGAAGGTCTCTGGCTTCGCCAGCCCGTCCGCTCGCCTCACCGCGCTGGAGGACTACATCTTAGACCTCCTTCCTCGGTTCCGCTCCAGCCTCAACCCGCTCGATGCGGAGGAGTTGGAGGAGGCAGCCGACGACGCCTTCCTTGCTGCGGAGGAGGAGCTGCCTCCTGCAGGGACACAGCCCGCCTCTACCAACGTCGGCTCGGTCTCCTGGTTCCATGCGCCTCCGATCCTCTCACCGGCTGTCTTCGCCCCTTTCCCGACCGCTTCACGGAGGGCTCCGGTCAATCGCCCAGCTGCTGCTACCACAACACCGTCTTCGGCTGCGGCAGGACGGGGTCCCCTCTACGTTAGCGAGGATGAACTGTTCGAGTTTTTTCATGGGGACAGACTCGAGTACCTCTGCTCCAGAGGGGATCCAGCTCCTCGCCGCGATCGGCGACACAGACGCAGCAAGGCTGCGCCGGAGTACCCTTCCTCGGACAGGTCGGACTGGGAGGACACGGAGGAGCATTATCTGGAGCAGCAGACCTCGCTCGTCGGCTCTTGGCTTGCCTACTGCGCTCCTGGAACAGGCCCACGTAGGCATGAGCCTCCATGTCAGCCACGCAGCCGAGGGCACGAGGCACCTTTACCATCTCGCCGCAGACTTCCGACGGGAAGTAGTTGCTTCCGGGTCCCCGAAGTTGGCGTCTGCATCGCACTGCTCGGCCCCGAAGTTGGCGTCTGCATCGCCCTATTCCTCCTTCTCCCTTCTCCAGTCTCGGTTCCCAGAGCACCTGCAGTCTCGGCCTCCTGAGCTGCCGGATATGCCGCTGCCGCCTCCTGAGCTGCCGGATATGCCGCTGCCGCCTCCTGAGCTGCCGGTTATGCCGCTGCCGCCTCCTGAGCTGCCGGATATGCCGCTGCCGCCTCCTGAGCTGCCGGATATGCCGCTGCCGCCTCCTGAGCTGCCGGTTATGCCGCTGCCGCCTCCTGAGATGCCGGATATGCCGCTGCCGCCTCCTGAGCTGCCGGATATGCCGCTGCCGCCTCCTGAGCTGCCGGATATGCCGCTGCCGCTTCCTGAGCTGCTGCTGCATCGCCTGCCGGCTCCCAAGCCGGCTCCTCGCCGCCAGGCTCCCACGCCGGCTCCTCGCCTCCAGGCTCCCACGCCGGCTCCTCGCCGCCAGGCTCCCACGCCGGCTCCTCGCCTTCAGGATCCCATGCCGGCTCCTCGCTTCCAGGCTCCCAAGCCTGCGCCTGCGCCTCGCCTCCAGGCTCCCACGCCGGCTCCTCGCCGCCAGGCTCCCACGCCGGCTCCTCGCCTCCAGGCTCCCACGCCGGCTCCTCGTTTCCAGGCTCCCAAGCCTGCGCCTCGCCGCCAGGCTCCCTCGCCGGCTCCTCGCCGCCAGGCTCCAACGCCTGCGCCTCGCCTCCAGGCGCCTGCGCCTCGCCTCCAGGCTCCTGCGCCTCGCCGCCAGGCTCCAACGCCTGCGCCTCGCCTCCAGGCTCCCAAGCCTGCGCCTCGCCTACGGGTCCCCAGGAGAGGACCGCCGGGCCGTGCGCCCGCCTCCCGTCCCGTCAAGGGACGTCCGTCCAGCCCCCAGCTGGACCTCCCGGTCCCCAGGAGAGGACCGCCGGGCCGTCCGCCCGTCTCACGTCCCGCCAGGGGACGTCCACCCGTCTCACGTTCGGCCAGGGGACGCCCGCCCGGAGGAAGGCATTCGGGCCGTCCGCCCGTCTCACGTCCCGCCAGGGGACGTCCGCCCGTCTCACGTCCCGCCAGGGGACGTCCACCCGTCTCACGTTCGGCCAGGGGACGCCCGCCCGGAGGAAGGCATTCGGGCCGTCCGCCCGTCTCACGTCCCGCAAGGGGACGCCCGTCGGTCCTTCGTCCGACCCGCCACGGGACGTCCGCCCGACTCACGTCCCGCAAGGGGACGCCCGTCGGTCCTTCGTCCGACCAGAGGTCGCCATTCGGGCCGTCCGCCCGACTCACATCCCGCAAGGGGACGCCCGCCGGTCCTTCGTCCGACCAGAGGTCGCCATTCGGGCCGTCCGCCCGACTCACGTCCCGCTGGAGGGCCTCAACACAGACACGCGGGCCCTCCTGCCGTGGGCCCCCTCCACCCACCCTGAAAGGGTGCTAATCCTTTTGCTTTTTTTTCTATAGGGCGTCTGGGATCCGCCTTTAAAGGGGGGGGTCCTGTCATGCCTCACTCCCCACTCACACTCCTTTATTATTTGCACCTGTGTTATCCTGAACCTCCAGGGCTCTGCCCCTGATTAATCATTGTTTCCACCTGTTCCTCCTTGGTTCTCCCCTCATTTAAGATCCAGCGAGGCCTTCTATCCTCGCTGGATCATTGATTGTGTCGTGCCTTTTGTTGCTGCACCTCAATAAAACCACCTCACCTGAGTTCTGCTTCTGCGTCTGGGTCCTTCGTCTCCCACACTGCAGCACAACCCCTGACAGCTGGCTTTGTTTGCTATTTTTTATCATTAGATTTTGAAAAAGGGTAATTGTTTACCATAGTAAACCTGCGGTTTGTTCGTCAGGCTTATCACCCCAAAAACCATCATCTTTGTAGTCCTGTTGTATATTAACTGTGTTAGCTCCTAGAGATAGCCATAGGCTTAAAGCTCTTTTACGTATGGTGACTTTTTAGTTTTATTGTTATGTCAGTTTCACAGAGGATGTTTTCCTTTTTTTAAAATAGTTCTGTTTAATATACATTTTGTAGATACTGTGATATCTTTTATAGTTTTTTCAATGACTTTGCTACTATTATCAAAACCTGGACGTCATTTTTCACAACTCTAAATGCAAAACTCAAAACAGTTCTCACTTATAACAAAAGCTGTCTAATGTTCAAAATATGCATTGTGCATTTATTTTTTTATATTTTATATATTTCATTTATTCTTTTTTTCATGGTATTGCATGATAAAATTTGTACAACAATCCAGCAAACACAACAATAACACATTCCATGTGAAGAACTGGAGTAGGATGAAGAGAAAAATCTTATCTTGCCTAAAAATAACAATAGCCCAAACCAGATTTAGCATTATCATTGTAAATTTAACAATTTTCACATTCATCTTTGTACAAATTAAGAATGTTCTGTTTATACTTACATTTAAATTGAACAATATTTGAACAACATTTTAGATCATTCTCTAAAGAGTTCCATTGTTTCACACCAGATACTGACCCACACATTTGTTTGAGGGTATTTCCTGCGAAAGGTCGTTTAAAGTAATTATTTCTTCTCCTTGTCTCACTATATACAATAAAAAGGGCTTGAAGTGCATGCAGTGACAGGCAGTGTTTTGCCTTGTGAACAACTAATAATGTTTGTAAAGAAACCAAGTCCTTCAATTTGAGTAGTCCTGACCTACAAAACAGTTCTGTGGTATGTCATCTTGGAGCTACTCCATTAATTATTCATATAGCCCTTTTTTGCAAAAGAAATAATGGCATTAAATTAGTAAAATAAGAATTACCCCATACCTCGAAACAATTAATTAAATATATCAAAATAAAGGAGCAATATAGGATTCTCATTGCCTTATGATTCAATATAAACCTTACTTTACTCAAAACAGCAATGTTTTTACTAATTGTATTTCTTACATAAGCTATGTGCGACTTCCACTTAAATTTATCATCAATGAGTACTCCTAAAAACCAAATTTCTGACTCTCTCTCAATAATTATTCCATTTAAAGTCAAATTTACACTTTCAGGACATTTTTGGTTTGAAAACAACATACATTTTGTTTTGTTTAAGTTTAACGCTAATTTATTTTCATTAAACCATTTCTGCAGTTTGACCATTTCTTGTTCACTAGTTTTCATTAATGTTCCTAAATTCCTCCCCATACAAAAAAAATTGTATCGTCCGCAAAAAGAACAAAACGTAAAATCTTTGATTCCTCACAGACATCATTAATACAGAATATAAAGTAAAACGTTTGGGCCCCAGCACAGAGCCTTGAGGGACTCCACACTGTATTGTTTCTAACTTAGATTTATGGTCTATATACTCTACATATTGTTGTCTATTTTCTAAGTAACTACTAATCCAGTTTAAAACTACACTTCTAACTCCAAATGACTGTAACTTAGATACCAATATACTGTGATCAAGAGTGTCAAAGGCCTTTTTAAGGTCAATGAAAACTCCAACTGTGTGATTTTTATGCTCCAATTCTGTAGTAATATCCTCTGTGATTTTCATCAAAGCCATATTTGTAAAGAAATCTTGCACAGGCATGAGCCTTGGTTCAAAAAAAAGGAATTTATTGTGAAATATAATTGAAACATAACTATAGATTGCCACAAGCAACCAATAGTTTCACTGTGTCAGTGTTTGTACAATCATTAAATATTGTACAACAAAATAGGTGATACAGTTTTCATTACTGTACTACATGTACAGTAAATACATCTCTGTAAAAACTGCAGTAGTAGAGAGAATACTACATATCTACAAAGCTGATTGAGCTCATCAAGACAGGTGACCAGGAGTGCTGCATTATATAGTCTAATATGAGGTCTGCGTTCCACCACACCATCTTCTGATATAGCTGCATACATGGTAATGTCGGCCCCAAATTGCCAGGTACTTAGATGTTTGTCCACTGGCCAATTAAATTCCAACCTCTCCTCCTTGTTTAGGCCAGATTAAAACTAGCCTCATCCAAATATGGCAATTTGTGATGGTCATCATCAGCATCATGCTCTATCACCCTCTAAAACTAGATTTTGGAAAAAGATTACTGTACAATGCAGAATTTTGGGGATTTTTTTTTCTTAACAGCCGTCTTGAACTGATCTTATTTAAACATAATCAGTCCTCATTTGCTTCACTCTGTCTGCATTTCTTGCCAAAGCCACAAAGTATAGTTGTTTTATAGATACCTGGTGCCTTTTCAGTATGCAGGCAATAATCTGCAAATTTATGGATCCCACATTGTTGAATATAAATTCATTGTCCAAGATATGCTGGTCAATTTCTGTAAACCAATATAATTTCTGGCTGAAAACAAATCGACCACAGCCTGCTCTTGCTGGTCATTCATAATGTTGCCTCAGCCTCCACTGTGTGGCCTGGTCACATTTTTACAGGGAACATACAGTGCTCTGAATAAATGAGTACACCCCACTACGTTTGTCAGAAAACCTTTAGCTTCCTTTCAGAATCAACATTTTGTATGATATACTATACTACAAAATACTCCCACAAATGTGTGCCATTGATTGCAAAAAAGATTTTTTCATTTGCACACACAAAAAAGTGATTTGCCTAACAAATTCATTCAAGCCCATGTTGCAAAAATGAGTAAAAATTATAGTCCTAGGAGAAAAGCCACACTTAAGACTAACTTCTAATAAAAAGGCATTCAACCACAGGTGAATCTAATGATTCATTTAAGAGGTGTCCAGCAGACAGGCATGGGCGCCGTAAAAGGGTGGAAGGTTAGGACGATTCTAAGGGCCCAGGCTGATGAAGGGCCCAGAAGAGCAGACCCTCTTTTTCTTTTCTTATTTCTTTTCTCTTTTTTATACATACGTTAAATGTGCTAGGGTCCCTCATACACTTAATGTGTATTTTGTCCGTTTTGACCATAGATTTAATATTTAACAAACAAATAATGTATTTACTGTTTAAGTCACACCCCCCTCACAATGGTTCATTCCACCTGCGCTGTCCGAGCTACACTCGCTAGCGTAACGTCTCTTGCTTATTGCATTTGTTATGATGCAGTGCAGATAGTGACACACGCAGGCATGTCACATCAAAAGTCAGGGCATCAAAAACGGAAAGAAAAGAAGGAAAGAGAAGACCGAGAACGCCGAAGTCGACAGTATGTCACACAGTTTTTCAAAAAGAAAGGTAGCTTGCCCTATTCCTGTATTCCAAAACTTTCACTTACTTATTTTTGTTGCTACATGACCTGCTTTTATCTAGCTAGCTTAGTAAAATAATTACTGAATTATGATTTACATCCAACAATAATAACATCTCTGCTGTCTCCGGGTTATCATGTCTCGTAGACACAGATTCAGCGGCCGCTGCACACCCACGTCTTCCTTCCCCCGCGGCCCCCGTCCCCGTCTCAGCCAAACAAGGTGAGCCTGAGCGCAAAACTTCACGAAGATTGAAAGCTCTAAGCACGTCTTATCTACTGTGTTCTCCACATGATGATAACTTTACTAAACAAAAAGTAATCTACACGCTTCAAAAATTACAAAATCAGTTTGCCGTGTGTTCTGTGAAGTGACAGTGCTGCTGCTACGATCGATGCTGTCAAACTTGACGTTCTTAATATGAATAAAATGCCCCTTGAAAAAATAATATAAAGTGGAATAAAAATGTGTCTGTGGTAACCATTGGCTATAATTAGTTTACAGAATAGATATTTAATATTTTATATTAAGAAAACTATACAAAAAAAAATACAGTTTTGGATTGTCTAATTTTTTTCTTGTGTTGTATAGTTATCTATTTCATATTATTCAACAATGCAGGTGGCGAGAGAGCATTCAGTAAGCTCAAACTGATTAAAAATTATCTTAGGACTTTGTCACCTTGCCATACTGTCCATTGAAAGCAAACTGGCAAGAAAGCTGAACTTTGATGATTTGATACATGATTTTGCCAGCAGAAAGGCACGCCGCTGGGCCATTATAAAGTGATGTTGAACATAACTTGTTATACCTGGATAACAAACAGTTTATGTCTGGTTCAGTACTTGTTTAGTCCTGGACTGGTTTAGGCCTGGCATTACTCCTGGTGTGTCTTGATTTTGAGCCCTTTTGGCCTAGTTTTAGTCTTGGACTGATTTAATTATGGGTTAGTTGTAGCTGATGTTTCCTGATTGAGCAGTTGGACCCAGTTAAAGCTTGTTCACGTAAAGTATATGTCAATATGTGTACATTATGTTCTGTTGTGTTTGCAATTGCAATTGAGATAATAAATATTCTCCTTTTATGTAAACAAGTACATATTTCCATAGCTTTTTCTTGTTTTTGTAGGCTTTTACTCATCAGACTTTTTAACTATGCAATGTGCTAAGTATTTTTTTTAAAGTTCCCATTTCATGCTGTCAGTAATGACTCCCCATAAAAGAGAAATCTGAGAAAGGAAATCATTTCTGTACACAAAACAAGTGAGGGCTACAAGAAGATCAGCAAAGCTTTACATATCAGTCAAAATACTGCGGCAATAGTGATCAAAAAAATTGAGAAAGATAGGTGTGTGTGGACTTCCACTTCCGGTCATATGGGGTGAGCAGCGTGAAAGACCAGCTCTGATAAAAACACCATTAAAAGTTTATATCCCAGACCTTTGCATCGAGGACAGTCAAACGTTAGCAAAGGAGACGTCAATATGGAGACCAGGAAAATTCGACAATATACACAGACAACTCTGGACGCTCAGCCTCACGTTAACAGGCTCGGGGAAGCGACTAAAGCTAGCGGCGCGGAGCTAACGGAGGATAGCTCAATCACGCTCTGAACTTTGCGGACTGAGCTGAGACTTGGATTTGACTTATACAGTGACACTATATAAAGTCCGTAATACGAAGTGAGATGGAATGCTTTTGCAAAGAGCTATGAGGTGAGATTTCATCCCTGCGAGAGACGACCAAGGCGGACATAAAAAGTATCCAAGAGGAACTAACAGGAAAAGTGGAGAGGCTGTTTACATGGCAATCTGAGGTGACTTACACAAAAAAAGAAATGGAACACTCTCTCAGCGACACCTCAGACACGCTTACTACTCTTGAATACTCGTTCAAAGCTCTCACCGCTGAACAAAAGAAATTGCAAGAGAAATGCATTGATCTAGAAAATCGAATCCGCCGCCAGAACATTAAAATACTAAATATTCCCGAAGGAGGCGAAAAGAACCAGCCCACAGAGTTTGTGGCGAAGCTTCTCCCCTAACTACTTGGAGAAGAAAACTTTAACAGCCCTATTGTGGTAGATCGCGCTCACAGAAGCCTGGCCCCGTAACCATGCAATGGAGAAAGACCCCGTTCGATGATTGCCCGTCTTCATTACTGCACCGTCAAAAGGCAAGCTAATCTACGAGGGAGTACCGGTTCACATTTTCCCTGACATGAGCCCTAAAATTGGTCGCCAACGAGCGGCTTTTAACCAGGTGAAGACCAAGCTCAGCGCAGCCGGCATTTCTTACTGGATGCGCTTCCCTGCCAAGCTGGAGATCACCGTGGATGGCTCCAGGGCAACCTTCAGTGACCCCCACGCAGTGGAGAGATACATCGAAACCAACATCACGACACGCAAAGACTGATTAGTCATGTTCAACTCATTGTGGCCTTAACAGACTATATACAAAACTTAAAGGTACCCCAAATTGATTTGTAACACAATTTTTCATTACAGGTTGAAGGTTGAATACTTACTTTATTATATTTCTACTTCCTTTTAGAGTTTTTTTAATTTATTTTTTATGTTCTCAATATTAACACGTGAAGACTTTGATTGTTCTGGAAAGGGGGAAAAAGAGGCAAAACCTATACACAATGGTCTGGGAAGGAAGAAAGAATAAAGAGGAGAAGAAAGGAGAGAGAATTATTGAATTTTCTTTCCTTTCGTTTTTCTTAAGTTAAACTTTTTTTTACATATATATATACATCAACCAAGGAGCTTAGCACGAAGTCAAATGTTCAAAACCTTTTTTGAGTTAGCGCACTTGAGCTTTTTCCAGGATTCAAGTTTCTTCTGTACTAGTTCTGAAAGTACAGTCAGTTTAAGGAAGAACAGGGAAAGAATTGGGATTGTTTTTTTTTCGTTTTTTTTTCTTTTTTGCCGTTCTTTTGTTTTTTCCATTATGTGGTTGCACCCCACTATTACACAAAACTACACATCGGAGACCGTCCAAAAATATTACACATTTATTATTTTTCTTGATTAATTCAAAATGGCAAAGGGCAATAGTTCGAAAGCATCATTAAAGTTGGTGAAATTCATCTCCTGGAACTGCAAAGGTCTGAATAACGCAGTGAAACAAGGCAACATAATATCCCATCTTAGAACATTGGAGATGGACATCGGGTTTTTGCAAGAAACTCATCTAAGAAACCAAGATCACAGGCGATTGCGTGCAAATTGGATAGGACAGATCTACCATTCTGGATTTCCGTTCAAAAGTAGAGGAGCTGCCATCATAATCAAAACGGCAATCCCCTTTGAATCAAGTAAAATAATATCTGACCCTAGAGGCCGATATGTAATAGTAAGCGGGAAATTATATAATTATATGGTCACGCTTGTTAGTATATATGCCAAGTATATTGCCAAGTTAGTATATAGCCAATATAGACGATGAGGCATTTATAAAATCTTTTTTCATGGCCTTACCTAACATGGACTCCCATCAATTGATAATTGTAGGAGATTTTAATCTGGTGATGGACACTCTACTTGATAGATCAACCCACAAAACAACTAGTCTATCCAAATCGGCAAAGGCAATACAACATTTCATGAATACCTTTAAATTATCCAACCCCTTCAGAATAATATCACCAAAAACTAAGAAATATTCATACTTCTCTCCTGTCCACCACTAATTTTCCAGAATTGACTTTCTGACAGATTACGCTTTCCAAACCAACATTAAATACTGTGATTATGAGGCAATCACTTTATCAGATCATAGTCCCGTATCATTAGACTTAGCGATGGGACACAATTTAAGGTCTAGGATATCGAGACTCAACAACACTCTCTTATCAGACTCTAAAATTATAGAAAAATACGAAACCATATACAATTCTTTCTTCAAACAAATGACAGTCCAGAGATAAAGAGAAACTCTATGGGAAACACTTAAAGCGTACCTACGGGGGGAAATTATTTCATTGAGTAGCTTAAAAAATAGACAGCGGAGGGAAAAATAATAAAGAATAAGGCAAGAAATTAAAGAGGTTGATGAAATATATGCCAACTCTCCTGCACCAAATTTGAACAAAAAAAGATAATCGTTACAAACAGAGCTCAACCTAATTTATTCTGCGGACAATCCCTTTTATACTCTACATCTGATTTATCCAAATTCAAACCTAAGAACCCGGTCATTTCCCACTCACTCAAAAGCTGGTCTCAAATAAGAAAACATTTCAAGTGGAATCAAATTTCAACACTAACACCACTGATTTATTTGAGCAGTTAAGAAATAAATACAATCTTGACAGCAAAGATTTTTAGAATATTTACAAATAAGTGACTTGGTCAAAAACATATTTCCATCTTTTCCTAATAAACCACCTGAATTCCCAGTTGACTACTTATTGTTAAATGACTCTCTGAGAAAAAGATCCATATCTAAAATATACAATGATCTGTCAAAGTTCGATTGTACAACTACCCTCGAACATTTAAGAGACTCAGGGAGCAATACACAGACTTTCTAGAATGTTTCCAGGAGTGGACGCTTCTTGTGACCGCTGTGGCTACTCTCCTGCATCGTTGCCACATACTTTTTGGGGTTGCCCTAGAATCTCTCCATACTGGTCCAGAATTATACAAGCACTGTCAGAGGTATTTAATATAAATCTCCCAGAAGATCCTCTAATGGTCTTATTTGGGGTAATACCTCCGGAACTACAAATCAACAGCTCACAAGCTGAGGTATTAAAATTTACAATGTTACTTGCCAGACACTTCATTTTATTGAATTGGAAAAACAAAAACCCTCCCGCCCATCAAAATCTCCTTAGAGATGTAATGCAACATTTACTACTGGAAAGAATAAAATTCTCCTTGCGACAGAAGGAACAGAAATTTTATTCAATCTGGCAACCTTTCATTAATTACTATAATAAATAAATCTGGACAGTCTATGTAAACAAAAACATACCATCAGGTACAGGTGCTTCCCCTTTTTTTTTTCACACTTAGGGAGGGGGTGGAGGGAGGGGGTGTGGGTGTTTACTATCTATATAAAAGAAAATGTACATATGAAAAATTTATATATTTACTATTGTAAAATTCAATAAAAATATGTGAACATTTTTTTTTGAGATAGATGGAAGTGCAACCATCTTACAAGGCCGTCCACCGAAATTAACATCTCGACAGGAGCGTCTTCTGATGAGAATGGTTGAAGAAAATTGCCATGCAAGTTCAATGCAGTTAGCTAAAGCAGTAGAAAGCCAAACTGGAGTGACCGTTTTCCGGGACATCATACGGCGCACACTGCAGAGGGAATGGCATGCATGGGTATCGTTCATGAAGGAAGCCTCTCCTAAAAGCCCATGCACAAAAAGCACGCCTAGAATTTTCTAGGGAGTGATAAGACCAAGATCACTGTTTTTAGAATTAATGGTTTAAAAACTGTATGGTGTCGTAAAGGTGAGGATTTCAAAGAAAAATTCATGGTGCCTACAATGAAACATGGTGGTTGCAGTGTCCTTATGTGGGGCTGCATGAGTGCTGCTGGTGTTGGGAAGCTACATTTCATTGATGGTATCATGAACTCAACAATGTACTGCTCTATACCGAAGGAGAAGATGCTGCCATCACTCTTTGCACTTGTCGTCGTGTACTTTTCCAACACGACAATCATCCAAAAACACACATATAAAGCTACTGTTGCATTTCTGAAGCAGAACAGGGTGAAGGTGATTGAATGGCCAAGTTTGTCTCTTGATCTGAACCCAATCGAACACCTGTGAGGAATTCTGAAGCGACAAGTTGAGAATCCCTCTCCATCCAGCATCCAGGCTCCAAAATAGGTTATTCTTGAAGAATGGACAAAGATAGATGTTGCCTAGATTGCCTAGACCATGCCTAGAAGACTTGGTGCTGTTCTTAAAAATCATGGTGCTCATACAAAATACTAGATGTAGCAGTTTTTGTAGCAGGGTGTATTAATTTTTGCTCCAACCAATTTGAGTAAAACTGAAGATTTTGTGATCTAAATTAGATTATTAACCTTAATTTCATGTTATGGAGTTAAATAGGTGTTCAAGAAAACTTGACCTTGTGGAAAGTTTGGAAATTGATCTTTTGTTCATTGAGCTGCTGATTAAATTCATACCTTTTAAAGGGGGTGTACTCATTTATGCAGAGCACTGTAACAGTAGGAAGTCTACTCTACTTTACTGCTTGGACTCACCTGTTCTGTGACACACATTGGTATGTAGCAATTTGAAAAATTGATAACATAATGTATAGTGCATACCTATAACGTACATGCTCTCAGCTGATTACAGTTTTTTTGAACCAATTATATACTATTTTCAGAACCTTGATGTCATTTTTTACAACCCTAGACACAAAACTCAAAATGGTTATCACTTGTAACACAGGCTGTCTAATTCAAAGAATTGCATTGTGGATGCATATCTTTAAAGAAATCTTGTCATGTTTGAGGGTAATCTCCGAACCCACATGCAGAACCAACCTCACAGACAGGTGAGAAGAAAAACAAAGTTTATTTAATCTGTTAGTCCGCTTGGTTAAGGGTGACAGGAGCGCGCTGGGCTGTCGGTTCAATTATGGTTAGTGTGGGGGAGAAGGCTGTCCTCCGGGAATGGCTTCAGTAGGGCGGCTCGAGAGAGTTCGGATGTCCGAGTGCGGGCAGGTTGGAGAGGCTGAGGAGGAAGGCTGGCAGTCTTGAGCGTTTCTATGACCTGGGGAGAATGGTACAGAAAATTACTGTGTCACAATTTAGGAGCTTGAGGCCAACAGTTACTCGGGAGGAACTTGATCTGGCTGTGTGCTACCAGTCATGTTGGACCATCAGGCAAGCAGTAGTCATCCTACAGCCTCCTTTATACTCCAGGTAATTGCTAGCAGTTGCATAAGCACATCAGGAACGCCCACTCTCATTCAGCTGCTGAAGGGAAAAATAGAGAACACCAACCCAGGAGATATGACAAATCTTGCACTTGCACAATATTTTTTTCAAAAAGCTAATTTACTGTGAAATACCATTTAAACATAACTATAGATCAACATACTATACCAATTTTATTTGTATAGCACACTTAAAAACAGCATGGGAGCTGACCAAGGTGCTGAAAAGAGTAGATTAAAAACAATACAAAGCAAGCATAAAATCATAAAATAATAGAATTCAATAAAAGACTAAGCAACATTAAAAGGAAGGGAAAATAAGAATGTTTTTAAATCAGATTTTAAAACGTTAGGTGAAGAAGATTGTCTCTCGGAGAGGGAAATGTTATTCCAGAGGAACAGGCCAGAGAACGAGAAGGCAGCTCGGAGAAGTATGAAGTTACAAAAAAACAAATAGGAGGATCTTAAAGTGACAGTGTGTAGTTTTTGCAGTACATCATTGAAAATAGCCATTAAAATATTATGTTATAATAATTACGTAAAGCACATTAACTGCAAAATACTGGCGATATTGTAAAATATGACTTTAAAAATACGTTTTAAAATACATAGGCGCAGGTCCTCTTTTCAGGGGAAAGCCATATTAGATGACGTCTTTACTTCCACGAGAGCCCGGACAGAAAAAGCGCACGGAACAGCCCGCTATTAAAACATTGATTTCCCCTCAAAATGCAAAAAAGTTTTGTCATAAATACATTTTTACCTCTTCGCTAGTTCCAAGCGATGAAACAGAGACTGATGTGCTCGTCATGTTGCTGCAAATAGATAATTCTCAGGGAATTGAGCGTTTGAAAACAGCACTAGTTGGACCTCCTTTGTTGAGTTTCCTACTCGAAGACACAGATACCGCATGTTTGTGATAATTTAGGTATGCACTGCCCCCTACTGGCTGAAAATTACACACTGTACCTTTAAATTCACCAATACACAAGCAATCGCTAGTTTCACTGTAATTGTTTCACTGTTAAATAAACAGAATTTAAACTGAATTGAAACAATATGATAGTTGAACAAGGTTTTTAATATATTGATGCCAAACAACACTACAGTACAATCATAACATAGGTTTATTTTAATTGAACAAAAAAAATGTAATTAGCATATAGTAAAATAAAATATTAGGCTACATTTATGGATATTGTACTATAGTCTAATTGGTTATTGCTTCATGCTAATTGGTGACGATGAATATTGTTATTGTATCATGAAACTCTCATGATTTAATGAAGGAAGATTGTCTTTTTTCATACTACACATTAAGAGTAATGCAAGTTAGATCATTGTTGGGAAATGAAAAACCAGTCATTTGAAATGCAATGTTTGAATTGCCTTTTGAAATAGTAGTACTTTGATGTTAACTCGTGTCATATTGCGTATTGTATCCTAGCAATAGGGTAAAGTTACAGTTTTGAAAAATTATCATTTTGACTTTACGGTTCTGAAAATTCTAGCAAAGTGTTTAAAAAAAACTGTATTGAGACCACGGTTGATCTTCCGAGGTTTGGTTGTATCATTTTAGCCGCTTCAGTCAGTCATGCCATGATTTATGACATGATCTATAACTATTGCCCAAATTTCATTGGACATACTATGCTGCAGATGTCTTGGTCCATTGCCTTGTCCTCTACCACGTTCCCACACTGTTCTCAAACATGGCCCACGACCACCTCTCAGAAGGGGGTGCCTGTCTCCTGGCCATTCCTTTGACCAACACGTCTTCCTTGTGTTTCTCCCACCACTGCCTGATGTCCATAGTAACCTGGATCACCTGCAGACTCCATGTTACGTATCACTATGCTCACAATCAACTCTTTATATGCTCTTTCCACAATGTGCACTCAATCATCAGTAATGAGTTGGCAGAATTGGACAAGCAATTACAAGGGCCTGCAACTACACAGTGCAGTACTGTCAATACTGTGAATAGTCTGAAAAGGTGGTACAGTATTTGGGACCATAGACACAATGTCTGATGAAGCATAATTGTATGATACTGTGTAAAATATGAGGCTACATCTAGCGGCATCGTGTTTAATTCGCCGACAGCCCACCCCTGCCCGGTGTTTAGTCTGAACTCAGAACTTTTGAGCGGTCCCAACTCCCAACAAAAAATTGACATCCCCCTTTTTTGAATAATGAGTGGGACAACTCTGGACTTGTGGTAGCTGGCAGCGTGTGGCAAGACTCTGTCCCAACACATGAAACAGGTAAACGCACTAGTAATTTAAAACCTGTATTGTCTTCGGAGTTATATGAACATTACATGACATTACATGATACGCTGAAGATTAAGATAGCTATACCGTTAGCCTTGCCATTTTACTATTAAATTCAGTGTTAGTGTCTATGTGACATGGTGTTATGCTCTCAAATGATCTTAGATTTCTGTATAACATTTGAAAAGAAGGTGCTGTGTTTGTATAACATTTATTTAGATAGACAAAACATTTATTTAAACAATATTTTTATTTGATAAACCTTTCCTAGAATATTTTTTAGATCTACCAGATAAGTTTTCTGCAGCTGTTGCTCACTTTCTTCCTTTTTTAAAGGAGTCATAACCTATTTCTACTGTGGATACCCACGCTCTGTTATATATTTTTTGCCATTCTAAAAGATGTGTGGAAAAAAATAAACATGAAGCTTTTTTCTGAACCTTTTTTCTAGATTAAATGCATTAATGAGGATGGTGTTTCATGTGTGTGTGGTGGGGGATGTGAAGCAGCTGCTGCTGGGAAGGTGCTACTGGACAGATGTTGCTGCAGGTGTGATTGAGGCTGGGAGGAAAAGAAAAATTTATTTCACTGAAAATGAAAATCACTTTAATTCACTAGACTGTGAGTACCCAGCCTTGTATCTCTAGAATGCAGGGGAATTGTTTTCTGTTCAGAGGCTGTGGGGTTACGAAAATTATTATTGTAATTTTTTTGTATTTTTGTTATTTACAAAATCCAAAAGATTTTATAAAAAAAATGTCTATATGCCCTACAGTGTAAAAAAATAAATATATTCTAAAATAGCTGTTTAATTTTCTCAAATAAAAGTTTGTAATTAGGAAAGGCAAGGCTATTTTATCTGTATAGCACACTTTCAACACAAGGCAATTCAAGGTGCTTTGCATGATTAACACTGGTTTACAGGATAAATCAGTTTGATGATTAGAATACAAAAGAGCAGTTTCAATAAGAAAATAATCAAGAAAATACAATGTAGGGACATGTGAGTAAAATACACAGTTTTAGTTCATTAACTGATCTTGCTGAAGAAAGCTCAGTTTTTAACACAAGAAAGCATTTACAGTAATTAAGACAATAATTCGTGTGACAATTAAAAACAATTAAACTCATAAGCGACCTGTGAAGATACTGTTACAGTAATCAAGGTGGCTAGACAAACACATGGATGAGTTTTTCTAGGTCTCCTTGTGTCATCATTCCTTTAATCCTAGAAATGTTTCTCAGGTGATAGAAAGCTGATCTTGTTATTGCCTTTATGTGACCCAGGAGATTCAGGTCTGAGTCCATTATTATACCTAGATTTCTGGCCTGGTTAGTAGTTTCTAGTTAGACCAACTGAAGCTGTGTACTGATAATCAATCTTTTTTGGGTCCGAAGAGAAGCACTTCAGTTTTGTTTTTGTTCAGTTGGAGGAAATTATGGTACATCCAGCTGGTAATTTGCTTAATGCATTTATTGAGGATTTTGACGGATTCAACATCACCTGGGGACATGCTGAGTGTCGTCAGCATATTTGTGGTAGTTAACTTTGTTGGTGGTTATAATCTGGTTTAGTGGGAGCATGTAGATGCTAAATAGGAGGGGCCCTCGGATGGAGCCCTGGGGGACCCCACATGTGATTTCTGTGTTTTCTGATGAGAACTGGCTAATCTAAACAAAGAAGTTCCTGTTCTTAAGATAGGATTTGAACCAGTCGAGTCCGACCTAGCTCCCTAGATGTTCTAGTAGTATGTCATGGTCAACGGTGTCAAACACGGCACTGAGGTCTAATAGTAACAGTACTGTAGTTTTACCACGGTCAGTATTTGTATGGATATCATTGAAAACTTTGACGAGAAAGTCAAAGCTATTCCGTTAGCTATAGAAAGCTATTTAATTGTTGGAACACAGCGTTTTCAATCATTTTACCGATAAATGGGAGATTAGAGATTGGTCTGTAGTTTTGCATCAACGTGCTGTCTGTCATGTTTGTAGGAGGCAGCCACAATAACAGAACGAACAAGGCAAGTGTTTGTTTTAGATAAAAGATTTGATTTACAAATGGTTTTATATTTTGTTTTTTGTCCTAACGGAAATCCAGGAAACGGGGCCGGGACGAGGTGGAACACTGGAGCAGAAGGAGAAGGTTATTTGGGGCAGACTAGAGATGAGTCGATAGTGACAACCAAGTAGTACTTACTGGGTGAAGAAGGTTCTGGAAATTAGGAAGGAAGTAGTTAGGATCCTGTCTGGAGAGTTGGATGGGCTTGACGGATCTACTGACTGTGTGTACGTACAGATGAAGCAGGCAGATGGGCAGGCAGACGAGGACAGACAGACCAGCGGAGGCAACGGTGCAGAGGCTGACCAGGAGGAGATCCAGGAGTAGAGGTAATTGGTTTCGAGGAGAACTTTCTGGATGGAATGGAGACGAGAAAGGAAACCCAGGAGGATGAAGGAGAAATGGATCTGATCCTGAGAGGAAAGTCCAGGTGAGAAAACAGGTTCAAAATACTTTTCTTGAAGTAACTGAGAGCGCTAAGTTGGCCGTGTTACCACGCTTGCGGCGAAGACAATCTGCCGTCAGCTTGCAGCTCCAGTCCCTCTTTTATGCTTGATCTTGATGAGCCACAACAAGCTGCACTTGCCACCAATCAGCAACGCGCCTGCAGAGAAGGTGAGAACAACACACAGCAGCAAAACACCAACACAGAGCAGAATCCTAACAGCTGTCTAGGTTCTTCTTCTTTAGTATAGTAAAACTGCGGTTTTTAAGGCTTTCGGGAAAACACCTGATAGGAGGGATCCGTTAACTATTTTGATCAGATCCGCTCTGATGGCTGGGAGGACCTTTTTTTTTTCGAAAATTTGTTGGTAAAATATCTAAGCAGCAGGTGGCAGAGCTTAGTTTGTCAATAATTTCATCAAAACTTGTTTGATTTATTTTTTGGAAGTGAGTCATTTTCTCTGCATGGGTGTTTATTGGGCTCATAGTTGGTATTGGGGTTGGAACTGATGTACTGATTGATCTTCTGATGTTCAAGATCTTTTCAGTAAAGAAGCTGGCAAATTCATTACAGGCCCTGGTGGATTTTAGTTCAGGGGGTACTGTCACTGGAGATGCAGTTAGTCTTTCCACTGTAGCGAATAATGTTCTAGCATTATTGTTGTTTCTTTGAATAATCTCAGAAAATAATGATTCCCTTGCACCCTTTAAGGTTGCTTGATACTTGTTCAGTCTCTCTTTATATATCTCATAATGAACCTGGAGTCAAGTTTTCCGCCATTTTCTCTCAGCGTGCCGGCATTCCCTTTTTTCCTTACATACCAGTGGATTGTTTCTCCATGAAGACTTATTTTTACTAGAGATCGTTTTAACCTTAACAGGTGCAATCTTATCCATCATGTCTGAGATTTTTGATAGAAAATCATTTGTCAGTTTATTTACTGAGTGTGTGTTGGTTGATGTTGGTGATTTAGATAAGGTTGGAGTTTACATCAGTTTAAAGTTTTCAGCTGAGTTTTCTTTAAGGAAGCTTTTTTAACTGTGGATTTACTCTGATTAGGTATGTTGGCTTGGATGTTGCTTTTAAATGAGATGCAGAAATGGTCAGATAATGCGATATCAGATATGGCAATGCTAGAGATATTTAAATCTTTCTAATAATTAGGTCTATAGTGTGTCCTCAATTGTGTGTTGGCTCATTAATATGTTGGATTAGGTCAAAGTTATGAAGGGTGTCATTTAGTGCTTTTGTTCGGCTGTCTTGGGGTTTGTCAGTATAAATGTTGAAGTCCCCCACAATTGCTATGTGGTCATAGTCTAGGCATATTGCAGAGCAAAGGTCATTGAAGTCTTTATGAAGTTTGTGTTAATTTTTGCTGGTCTGTATATGTTTACAAATATGACTTTGTTTGGTTCATTTGTTTCAGTACCTAAATATTCAAAGGTGCTGAATTCACCCAGCGATACCTTTTTGAAGTTTAACGATTGATGAAAAAGTGTGGCCAGACCACCCCCCACTTTTATTTTTCCTGGTCTCATTTTGTTCTTTATTTTCATCTAGCCAAGTTTCTGAGAGAAACAGTGCATGTATTTCATGTGTGATGAAGTAATTGATTAGCAGTTATTTTTCTGATAGTGATCTTATGTTTTTATAGCTGCATTAATATTTCTTTCTGAGATCGAGAGATTCTGTTTTCAAGGTATCATTTTTTAAATTCTGTACTGCCCGCTTATTTGTAGTTTTAGTGTGCGAACATCTCCTTTTTATAATAACCGGGATTTTACTTTCAAGGTAACAATGAGAGTACGAATGACCAAACACCACCTTCTGACAGGACGTTTGTCTAGCAGTGTTCAGTCGGTATCAGATGTGTGATATGGTGAGTTGAATTGGAGAGCAATGTTTATAGTTCCTGTTTGGGCATGGAGATACAAGCAGGATTCCTTTTTTTCTTGAGTCTGAAAGTTTTCACAAATTCCCGGAATGGTGAGCCCGTCACAGAGTCAGGAGTTGACGATGAGTTGGATGTGCTGCTGATCCCCCTGCCAGCTGGTGTGTTGATTGGATCTGCCATCTCAGGGAGCATCCTCTGCACAGTAGCATCTGCATGTTCACAACATAGAGATGCTGGAACTCTGTGTTTCTTTCGAAGGTCATCTGACGGCGTTGTTGCACAGTTAGCTGGCATGACTGTGGCAGGCTTATCACTGACGGGCGCAAGGATGTCATCTTCTCTGTGTGTTACAGCAGGTTGGCGTTCACTATGTTCGAGGACAGTTTAGATTAGATAACATGTTCCAGAGGTAGAGCTTTTGACCTTTCTTTTTGATATGACGTCCATCTTTTGTGAATAGGTAACTTCGTTCACAGAAGATCATAAAATTATTGAGGAATGGAATAGACCTTTCAGCACGGAAAGTTTTAATAAATCTGGTAAATCCTTTGATCCGGCTAAATTCTTCATCTGAGGGCTTTGCTGGAATTGGTCCGGATAGTTTAAGTTCTATCTTGTTGGTGTTAAAGTTCTGCAGTAAATCCAAGAAATCCTTCTTTAGAATTTCAGATTTCTTGTGGGAGATGTCGACTGTTCCTGCATGGACAACATTTTTTTGTAGTTCTGGGTTGCTCTCAATGATTGATGGAATCATCTCAGAAAGTTGTTTGACTGTCATTTGTGGGCAATTAAAGACACTTGTATTGATGCATAGTTGTTCAATACCTTTGATCGACCCGTCATCAGTAATAGCAAGCGTTTTGCTTTTCTTGCTGTGATCTGTTCTCTTTTGCTTTCTGTCAGATTTTGCTTCTTGCAGCTGTTTTTTGATGTTGTTCAGTTTATCTTTGTTTGGGTTTAGGTGGCTTTGGCGACGGTCTGTTCGTTCCAGGTAATTGTATGTGTTTCGCTGGCTTTGGTGTACGTCTGTTAGACTCAGAGAGCCGGGAGAGGCCAGCGCTTGGAATCTGTTCTTTAAAGGGATAATCTAAGTTGTTGGTTGTTGGACTTTCTTTAGACATTCCTTGTTTTTCTTTTTGGGTGTGTCTCGTCTGAGTGCTGGCCACTCTTCTGATGAGTGGGGAGTTCTTCCCGATAGACGTCTGTTCGGAGGTGTACTCTGTGTTGTTGGCGTCGACCTGCCAGGTTGTTGGAAATCGCATGTCATACTCAGAGTAGTTTTCTTCATTCTTTCCAGTATGTTTTGGAGAGTGAAATTAGCTTTGAGAGCCATTGTAGTCGTTGGTTCTTTGTCCACAGTGGAAAAAGAAGAAAAAGAATAAAATCTGTCACAGGGAGGTCTTCCAGTATTCTTAGGGCGGATTACTAAATAAATAAAAAGGAAAATAAGTACCGGAGGCGGGGTGGGAGGTGGGGGGCTGTTGGTAGGAGTGGAGCAGGAGGAGAGGAAAACACTTCCTGCTCCTTCGACACCCACAGCGCTAAATTAATCACCTTAATCAGCTTCAATGTTTGTATTCAGGTAGGAGTGGGGGTATTTCCCAACCTTCTCTTGAAGGTTGGGAAATACTGGATTAGACTACACCACTGATTAAATAAACAGTGTATTTTTTTTCTGAATGCTAAGACTACAGTTTGCAGTTATTCATGTAGAGATTGATCAATATGATAACTGTTTCAAATTAGGCTACTCGATATGAATATTGCAACATTTGATTTGATAATATGATTCACTTTAAATTCTTAACTACCATTTTATTCAATAACTTGTCATGTCTTTTTGCATTCCCATAAATTAACTCAGGAAAATAAAACTTTGTGTTATATTCACATTTTATAATTATCATATTCACAAATATTTGCATGCAGTCCAAATATCCAGATAGAAGAAAGTTAATACATTTTAACCTTTGAGTATCATCTATTGTATTTAAATTAGAATTATATCATTTAGAAATTTTTTCAAGTAATGGCACTTAAATGCTAATCATTCTGCAAAGGCCAGTTTTCTTTTATGATTACCTTTTGTTAACATCTATTATGACAAAATCAATCTGATGTTATACTCTGTTTACAGATGACCTAGATAGGAGGTGTGAACGGACATCAAACTCTGATTCGGACCAAACAAATGAACTCTAGTCTTCTTGAAAATGTAGCTCTCGGTTCAATTGAAACAAAGTCTGCTTCGGTTCAGTTGCATGTGTGAATGCTAAAACAGACCGAGTCCCCAGCCAAAAGCAGGAAATTGACTATTTTACATTCTTCATAAGGGGGTCATTTATGCTGGAAGTTGTATGCGGGCGGTCCTACTTATTGCACACTGTTTGTTCTTTGTTTTGCCTTGGTATTTTATTTATGGCTTTTATAGGATTATGTGACTGTGTCCTCGGGCCTGTTTCAATAAGGAGGTTCAACCAACTCGGAGTTTAAACTTGAACTCTGAGTTGATTTACCGAAATATTAAAAACTCAGAGTTTTCGGTTTCAGAACAGCTGATCTGATTTAGGTCAATCAACTCTGTGTAGACTAAAACAGAGTTAAGCACACACACCGCGAGTATAAAAAAGCATTATCAATGGAGCGCAGATATAACGAGTCACCATGGCAACATCTGAAAAAAAGAGATCTGCATATCTTTCTCCTGAACTTGATGTGCTCATGCAGACTTATAGCAAATATGAGCACATATATAAGTTTTTTTAAAGCAACACCACTGCATCGGCAAAACGAGGACAGTTAGTGTGGGAAAAAAATAGCTTCTCAAGTTGATGCGTAAGTTTACATTTAATATATTTAAAGTATTTCAATATTTAATTATACTAAAAAAAATATTTAATGTAAGGTGTGACGTGGGGAATTGGCTTACATTTTTAAGTTATTTCAAATGTAATTGCATTCAAATACATAAAATAGGCTACTACATAGTTTCTAAAACAAATTTGACAAAACAAAAATGCATATAACCTTAACTTGATGTTCAGTAGAAATTTTTAATTAGAGGTTCCTACTTTTACACACGTTGATGAGTTTAAGGTAAAAATTGTAAAATTGAGTTTTTAAAAGATTTAAAAATGCACTTGTGTGTCTGCCTTTTTTATTGATCAAGTGGTAGAGGTTGATATGACATTTAAAATATAAGCAGTACTAAAAAATTGTTTTTAGAATGAGTAATAATCCAATTAATCTAGTAACAGTACATTTCCCTGTTGAAGGTCAGTGAATATAAGCTAATTATTTTTTTATTTTTTTGCGGTAATATCAAAGGTAAAACTTTAAACTATGGTATTGAATCTAATTGTAATTTTCATGTAGGTGCAATCCTGCAGGTATTAAAAAACATGGCAGCAGCTGAAAATGAAATATAAAAACATAATTCAATCAGGTAAGGTTTGAGCATGTCATGCATGTTGTTTTTTTATTACAGATGAAATTTATGTAAATCGTAATACATGTCTAATGCTGTTTTCATACAGTGGTCTTTTTCATTTGACAGAGATCTTCAGCCAACAGAAAGAAGGCAGAGGCTCGCAAGACAGGGGGAGGCCCTGCACCAGCACCACTCACAAATGCTGAGGAGATGGCCCTGAATCTGAACACTGGAAGGCCAGTGGCTGACGGAATTCCTGCAGGGTGTTCATCAGAGCCAGTCACTCCCCAGGACACAAGTGCCTACATAAAATGTAAGAGGGCTACGTACACATACACACACACACTTAAATATTGGAAATTTACTTATTTACTTTTTGCATTGGTCTTAATAGATTCTGATGGCAATATCTGCTTTTTGGAGCCTCCTATATTAACAGAACCCCAGGCACTTGTAAGTGTCCTAGCTTCTGGTGTATTGAGTAGGCTAAGTAATATTATAAAGTGTGCTCAACCAAATGCTCATCTTCTCAGGATGTAGGGGACGATGACACCATTTCTGCTGATACAGAGAGGCCTATAGAGGTAATGTTATGTCTGTAGAATTCAAACAATCCTTTTAATCACATCTTTACAATTTTGTGTCCAGTAACCTATAGAATGTAAGTATATCCAAGTATAAACATATATTCTTGTCTTCCCCTTCACCACCCTCCAGAGTGTGGAAAAACTGGAAGAAGAGGAGGAGGAGGGTCCATCAACTTCTTCTGCACAGATGGACACTGTTCAGTGAT